>JAPDVR010000018.1:43421869-43501869 GCA_026230005.1 Gila orcuttii | reverse complement strand
ACCAATCTTTCATTTGAAAGTCACGTGTCTACTATCTGTAAAACTGCATTTTTTCATCTTAAAAATATATCTAAATTACGTCATATGCTCTCAATGAAAAATGCAGAACAACTAGTTCATGCGTTCATGACATCAAGGCTAGATTACTGTAATGCTCTGCTGGGTGGTTGCCCTGCACGTTTAATAAACAAGCGTGTTCTAAATAAACCCGGTTCTGTCAACACTGCATTGGCTCCCTATTAAACATCGTATACATTTTAAAATATTGCTGATTACTTACAAAGCACTAAATGGTTTAGCTCCCCAGTACTTGAGCGAGCTCTTAACGCATTATAGTCCTTCACGTCTATTGCAATCTCCAAATTCTGGCCAGTTGATAATATCTAGAATATCTAAATCGACTGCTGGCGGTAGATCCTTTTCCTATTTAGCACCAAAACTTTGGAACAATCTTCCTAACATTGTCCGGGAAGCAGACACAGTCTGTCAGTTCAAATCTAGATTAAAAACACATCTCTTTGGCTTAGCATACACATAACACATTATAGACTTCTATAATTCAATGTTAGGCTGCATAGTTTAGATCAGCCGGAACCGGGAACACTTCCCATAAATCCTGATGTACTCGTTACATCATAAGAAGGATGGCGTCTACGCTAATATTAGTCTCTCTGTTTATCCCGAGGTTTACCGCAGTCCGCCGGATCCAGGCCGTATCCGGATCTGATGAAGGACCGTCGCATGTACACGACGACAACGCATCCCTGAAGTGCCAGCCTCATCAACACTGAAGGCCTCATGGACACCTCAACAAACTCGTCTCCATACCGGCGTGATGACTCCGACCCCAACCAGATGAAGTGGATAAATATTGTGAAAGTTCTGATCCAATCTGACTTCTGACCTGTAATGCTGCCTGAATCATAATCATACACTGTTCGTTCATTGGCCAAAGGAGGACTGCCCCCCCCGACTGAGCCTGGGTTCTCCTAAGGTTTTATTCTCCTTTCTGTCACTGATGGAGTTTTGGTTCCTTGCCACTGTCGCCTTTTCGCATTTCTTCGCCTTTGTCGCCATTGGCTTTTGGTTTGCTTAGTTGGGGACATTTAATTTTCCATTTAATATTACTATTACAACATAATTTTCCTGTTATCTCTGTAAAGCTGCTTTGAAACTATCTGTATTGTAAAAAGCTCTATATAAATGAACGTGACTTGACTTGACACACCAGTTCATATACTCTATACACACACACCAGTCCATATTCTCTATACACACACACCAGTTCATATACTCTACACACACACACCAGTCCATATACTCTATATACACACACCAGTCCATATACTCTATACACACACACCAGTCCATATTCTCTATATACACACACCAGTCCATATACTCTATACACACACACCAGTCCATATACTCTATACACACACACCAGTCCATATTCTCTATACACACACACCAGTTCATATACTCTACACACACACCAGTCCATATACTCTATATACACACACCAGTCCATATACTCTATACACAAACACCAGTCCATATTCTCTATATACACACACCAGTCCATATACTCTATACACACACATACCAGTCCATATTCTCTATACACACACACACCAGTCCATATTCTCTATACACACACACACCAGTCCACATTCTCTATGCACACACACACACCAGTCCATATTCTCTATATACACACACCAGTCCATATTCTCTATACACACACACACCAGTCCATATACTCTATACACACACACACCAGTCCATATTCTCTATATACACACACCAGTCCATATTCTCTATACACACACACACCAGTCCATATTCTCTATATACACACACCAGTCCATATTCTCTATACACACACACACACCAGTCCATATTCTCTATACACACACACACCAGTCCATATTCTATATACACACACACACACCAGTCCATATTCTATATACACACACACACCAGTCCATATTCTCTATACACATACACACCAGTCCATATTCTCTATACACACACACACCAGTCCATATTCTCTACACACACACACACCAGTCCATATTCTCTATACACACACACCAGTCCATATTCTCTATACACACACACCAGTCCATATACTCTATATACACACACACCAGTCCATATACTCTATACACACACACACCAGTCCATATTCTCTATATACACACACCAGTCCATATACTCTATACACACACACCAGTCCATATACTCTATATACACACACACCAGTCCATATACTCTATACACACACACACCAGTCCATATTCTCTATATACACACACCAGTCCATATACTCTATACACACACACACCAGTCCATATTCTCTATACACACACACACACACACCATTCCATATACTCTATACTCACACACCAGTCCATATACTCTATACTCACACACCAGTCCATATACTCTATACACACACACCAGTCCATATTCTCTATATACACACACCAGTCCATATTCTCTATACACACACACACACACCAGTCCATATACTCTATAAACACACACCAGTCCATATACTCTATACTCACACACCAGTCCATATACTCTATACACACACACCAGTCCATATTCTCTATATACACACACCTGTCCATATACTCTATACACACACACACACACCAGTCCATATACTCTATAAACACACACCAGTCCATATACTCTATATACACACACCAGTCCATATACTCTATATACACACACCAGTCCATATACTCTATATACATACACACCAGTCCATATTCTCTATATACACACACACCAGTCCATATACTCTATACACACACACACCAGTCCATATACTGTATAAACACACACCAGTCCATATACTCTATATACACA
Organism: Gila orcuttii; assembly: GCA_026230005.1. Classification (NCBI taxonomy): domain Eukaryota; kingdom Metazoa; phylum Chordata; class Actinopteri; order Cypriniformes; family Leuciscidae; genus Gila; species Gila orcuttii. The sequence goes on along the minus strand of JAPDVR010000018.1, from coordinate 43,498,983 downwards.
CACCAGTCCATATACTCTATATACACACACCAGTCCATATACTCTATATACACACACACCAGTCCATATTCTCTATATACACACACCAGTCCATATACTCTATACACACACACACACCAGTCCATATACTCTATATACACACACCAGTCCATATACTCTATATAAACACACCAGTCCATATACTCTATATACATACACACATCAGTCCATATTCTCTATATACACACACACCAGTCCATATTCTCTATATACACACACCAATCCATATTCTCTATACACACACACACACCAGTCCATATTCTCTATACACACACACCACACCAGTCCATATTCTCTATATACACACACCAGTCCATATTCTTTACACACACACACCAGTCCATATACTCTATACACACACACCAGTCCATATACTCTATACTCACACACCAGTCCATATACTCTATACACACACACATACACACACACACCAGTCCATATACTCTATACACACACACCAGTCCATATACTCTATATACACACACCAGTCCATACACTTTATACACACCGTCCAGTCCATATTCTCTATACACACACACCAGTCCATATACTCTATACACACACACACCAGTCCATATACTCTATACACACACACTAGTCCATATTCTCTATACACACACACCAGTCCATATACTCTATACACACACACCAGTCCATATACTCTATACACACACACCAGTCCATATACTCTATACACACACACCAGTCCATTTACTCTATACACACACACCAGTCCATATACTCTACACACACACACACACACACACACACACACACACACGTCCATACACACACACACACACACACACACACACACACACACACACACACACGCACATACATCCACACACACACACACACACACACACACACACACACACACACACACACACACACACACACACACACACACACACACACACACACACACACACACACACACACACACACACACAAACACACACACACACAACCCCTTTTAACCCCTTATGTAGCGGATATTGGTTTCCATATATATGAGAAGAGCTCTTATATATATATATATATATATCAAAATATCAAAGAAATTTGATGACCCCTTTAAACGACTGCCATTATAACATAAGAACTATTGCTTCTTCATTTTACATCTTCAAATGTCAAGATTCAAAAGGAATTCGCTGAGAATTTTGCACTGAACTGCTGCACGATTGGGAACAATTATGCAACGCTTATGCAATCTGATTTTAATGTCTTTCAGTAATGCAATGCATGAAGTAAAGTAGTGTAAAACTGCAATGACAGAGAGGCAGTGTGGGGTGAAAAGTTTATGCACTGACCTACTTTATAACACTGTATAAAATAACCGATCAAATGTTTTTGTCTGCCGTGGGTGAGCAGTTTCCAAGTAAATCTTGCTTTCACGTCAATGTAAGCCTACAGTAATTTCCTCTTTAATGCGGATGAGAGGAAACCCCAGTAACCACTATACAGTTGTTGCTATAGTGATTTGTTTCACTCTAACGGTTAAATTAAAAAAATTAGGCCATCATAACAAAGGGGATTGTATGAGGACGGTCTTCCAGAGTTCTGTGTGAACAGAAGCAGATCTTGGATGGAGGGTCACATAACAGAGAACAAACTATGTTGAATGTAAATAATAAAATCCAACTAATCACATAATTGTGCATTGATGGGTTAACAGTATGATCCATATGTGTACAATAAATATAGGTCAGATGTCCAGTATTTCTGAAGGATCATGTGACACTGAAGACTGGAGTAATGATGCTGAAAATTCAGCCTTGATCACAGGAATAAATTGCACTTTACTATATATTCACATAGAAACTATGGAAGCTTGTTTCTGCCACAGAATAAAACATTTTAAAAGATAATTGCAATTTTTTATCTCACAATTGCGAGTTTACATCTTGCAATTTTGACATCTTTTCTCAGAATTGCGAGTTATAAAGTCAGAATTGCGAGGTATAAAGTCAGAATTGCATGTTATAAAGTCAGAATTGCATGATATAAAGTCAGAATTGCGTGATATAAAGTCGCAATTGTGTGATATAAAGTCAGAATTGCATGATATAAAGTCAGAATTGCATGATATAAAGTCAGAATTGCGTGATATAAAGTCAGAATTGCGTGATATAAAGTCAGAATTGCGAGTTATAAAGTCAGAATTGCGAGGTATAAAGTCAGAATTGCATGTTATAAAGTCAGAATTGCATGATATAAAGTCAGAATTGCGTGATATAAAGTCGCAATTGTGTGATATAAAGTCAGAATTGCATGATATAAAGTCAGAATTGCATGATATAAAGTCAGAATTGCGTGATATAAAGTTAGAATTGCGTGTTATAAAGTCAGAATTGCGTGATATAAAGTCGCAATTGTGTGATATTAAGTCAGAATTGCGAGTTATAAAGTCAGAATTGCATGATATAAAGTCAGAATTGCATGATATAAAGTCAGAATTGCATGATATAAAGTCAGAATTGCGTGTTATAAAGTCAGAATTGCGTGATATAAAGTCAGAATTGCGTGATATAAAGTCAGAATTGCGCGATATATAGTCAGAATTGCAAGTTATAACGTCAGAATTGCGTGATATAAAGTCAGAATTGCATGATATAAAGTCAGAATTGCGAGATATAAATTCAGAATTGCGCGATATAAAGTCAGAATTGCGTGATTATAAAGTCAGAATTGCGTGATATAGTCAGAATTGCGTGATATAAAGTCAGAATTGCGAGTTATAAAGTCAGAAATGATATAAAGTCAGAATTGCGTGTTATAAAGTCAGAATTGCGTGATATAAAGTCAGAATTGCGTGATATAAAGTCAGAACTGCGCGATATATAGTCAGAATTGCGTGTTATAAAGTCAGAATTGCGAGTTATAAAGTCAGAAATGATATAAAGTCAGAATTGCGTGTTATAAAGTCAGAATTGCGTGATATAAAGTCAGAATTGCGTGATATAAAGTCAGAACTGCGCGATATATATTCAGAATTGCGAGTTATAACGTCAGAATTGCGTGATATAAAGTCAGAATTGCGTGATATAAAGTCAGAATTGCGTGATATAAAGTCAGAATTGCGTGATTATAAAGTCAGAATTGCGTGTTATATAGTCAGAATTGCGAGTTATAACGTCAGAATTGCGTGATATAAATTCAGAATTGCGTGTTATAAAGTCAGAATTGCGTGATATAAAGTCAGAATTGCGTGATATAAAGTCAGAACTGCGCGATATATAGTCAGAATTGCGTGTTATAAAGTCAGAATTGAGAGTTATAAAGTCAGAAATGATATAAAGTCAGAATTGCGTGTTATAAAGTCAGAATTGCGTGATATAAAGTCAGAATTGCGTGATATAAAGTCAGAACTGCGCGATATATAGTCAGAATTGCGTGATATAAACTCAGAATTGCGTGTTAGAAAGTCAGAATTGCGTGATATAAACTCAGAATTGCGTGTTAGAAAGTCAGAATTGCGTGATATAAAGTCAGAATTGCATGATATAAAGTCAGAATTGCGTGATATAAAGTCAGAATTGCGTGATATAAAGTCAGAATTGCGTGATATAAAGTCAGAATTGCGTGATATAAAGTCAGAATTGCGTGTTGTAAAGTCAGAATTGCGTGATATAACGTCAGAATTGCGTGATATAAAGTCAGAATTGCGTGTTATAAAGTCAGAACTGCCCGATATATAGTCAGAATTGCGTGTTATATAGTCAGAATTGCGAGTTATAACGTCAGAATTGCGTGATATAAAGTCAGAATTGCGTGATTATAAAGTCAGAATTGCATGATATAAAGTCAGAATTGCGTGATATAAAGTCAGAATTGCGTGATATAAAGTCAGAATTGCGTGATTATAAAGTCAGAATTGCTTGATATAAAGTCAGAATTGCGTGATATAAACTCAGAATTGCGTGTTATAAAGTCAGAATTGCGTGATATAAAGTCAGAATTGCATGATATAAATTCAGAATTGCATGATATAAAGTCAGAATTGCGTGATATAAAGTCAGAATTGCGCGATATAAAGTCAGAATTGCGTGATATAAAGTCAGAATTGCGTGATATAAAGTCAGAATTGCGTGATATAAAGTCAGAATTGCGTGTTGTAAAGTCAGAATTGTGTGATATAAAGTCAGAATTGCGAGATATAAAGTCAGAATTGCGAGATATAAAGTCAGAATTGCGTGTTATAAAGTCAGAATTGCGTGATATAAAGTCAGAATTGCGTGATATAAAGTCAGAACTGCGCGATATATAGTCAGAATTGCGTGATATAAACTCAGAATTGCGTGTTAGAAAGTCAGAATTGCGTGATATAAACTCAGAATTGCGTGTTAGAAAGTCAGAATTGCGCGATATAAAGTCAGAATTGCGTGATTATAAAGTCAGAATTGCGTGATATAAAGTCAGAATTGTGTGATATAAAGTCAGAATTGTGTGATATAAAGTCAGAATTGCGTGATATAACGTCAGAATTGCGTGATATAAAATCAGAATTGCGTGTTATAAAGTCAGAATTGCGTGATAAAAAGTCAGAACTGCTCGATATAAAGTCAGAATTGCGTGATTATAAAGTCAGAATTGCGTGATATAAAGTCAGAATTGCGTGATATAAAGTCAAAATTGCGTGTTATAAAGTCAGAATTGCGTAATATAAAGTCAGAATTGCATGATATAAAGTCAGAATTGCGTGATATAAAGTCAGAATTGCGCGATATAAAGTCAAAATTGCGTGATTATAAAGTCAGAATTGCGTGATATAAAGTCAGAATTGCGTGATATAAAGTCAGAATTGCGTGTTATAAAGTCAGAATTGCGTGATATAAAGTCAGAATTGCGTGATATAAAGTCAGAATTGCGTGTTATAAAGTCAGAATTGCGTGATATAAAGTCAGAATTGCTCGATATAAAGTCAGAATTGCGTGATTATAAAGTCAGAATTGCGTGATATAAAGTCAGAATTGCGTGATATAAAGTCAAAATTGCGTGTTATAAAGTCAGAATTGCGTGATATAAAGTCAGAATTGCATGATATAAAGTCAGAATTGCGTGATATAAAGTCAGAATTGCGCGATATAAAGTCTGAATTATTGCTCGTTATGAAGTCAAAATTTCGAGTTTATTTCTCACAATTATGTCTTTATAACTCGCAATGGTGACTTTTTATCACGAAATTGTGAGAGAAAAAGTCAGAATTGTGAGATAAAAAGTCGCACCTTTTTTCATGTTTCATTCTGTGGCGGAAACAAGCCTCCATAGAAAACAGCGGTTTTAAATTGCAATAATATTTCACAATTTAATGCATGTTTTATCAATTAAATGCAGCCTTGGTGAGCAGAAGAAACTCTTTCAGAAACATTAAATAATCATTATTATTCCAGACTTTTGTCCGGTATGCACGTGTGTTAAATGGCATGCACGCATGTTTGAGTTGAGTCCATGATGGATCTGAGTGTGTCTCATTGATTTACTGACGTGAGAGTTGGGTCACAGTCTCAGAGTTAAAGGTCAGGTCAGATTGCGGAGAGCGTTTATCACGACTCATGAAGAAGGTGCTGTCTGAAGCAACTTCACTTCAATCATTTATAGACTTCAGAGTACAGTACAGTCCTGGCACTCGGCCTACGCATGTTCACTCCAGATATCTGTGCGTTAGCATTGGAGACGGCGGGTAACTAGCGCTTACACCGTTTCCAGTCGAGTTCAGGTCTGGGTTAGCGTGACCTGACCTGTTTCAGTTTCTGGTCTCAAGCATATTTTCCCAAACTGCAGAAACACACCGTGCAAAATTAAACTGTGGGTTGATTTTTTCCCCCATGCGTTTAAAGGTTTGACATAAATTATATTTGACTGAACTGAAATGCTTGCATTGACATATTTGGTATGAAGCCCATGCTTACAATCAATTATAGCTATATTTATACTTATTTATAAATATATGTATCAATTAAAACCTATACTGCATTATAAGAACACTTATAGTTACATTTATATTATTTTTTATAATTACTTATAAGTCATGCATTTGTGTTTTCAATGCGTATGCTCATAATCCATTATAAACTGATTTATAAGTATTAATTAGTCAGTCGTATGGTTCAATTAATGCACTTATAAAGATGCCGTCTGCATTGCTATAATATTATATTATAGTTGCAATGAATTTAGTAATTCAGATTGATTTCTGTCAAATAAGTGAATATATTGTTATTAATAGCCGTGTTGTGTTCTTATAAATATTATTGTGAGTGATAATACAGTTCCTAACCTCTATAAATGCATCATTGATGGCTTTAAGTAAAGTGAAAACATAGGATGCAATTTTCCTAAAACAAATTTTAAGAAATCATGAAGATGTGCTCATTATACATTTTTTTATTTGTAAATGCATATAATGAACAATAATTCCTGTAATAAAATAATGAAAGGAAAAACTGAAATCATTCATACAAACAGTTGAAAAAAAAATAAAGTTACATACTGGCAGAACACGGCAACAATATTTTTTAAAGTATAATTTCAAACTACTATAAGCAATACCAGCATATATGGCTGAGGAGATATAGATTTTAACTAATTATAATCACGATTCATGACCTGTAATGCAAACATTAGCCATTAAAGACATAATTAATAACTAATTTGTACAGCATACAAGTGTCTCTGGAACTATTTCATATTTGATCATTTATAAATCAGTGTATGGATTATGAGCATGCACATTGAGAAAGCAAATGCATGACTTATAATATAAGTAATTATAAAAATAACAAATGTAACTATAACTGTTCTTATAATGCAAGGAGTCTTTATAAATATATTTATAGAATAGTAATACTTATAAATAAGGATATGTGGAGCTATAATTCATTATAAGCATGGCCTTCATAGAAAGTGTTACCAAATATTTTTCTCAAACCAATTTATTTGCAAATAGTCATAAATAAAGTGTTAATGCATCCACGTGTCAGTCTGAAAGTATGAAAACAGTGTTTATAATAACTATACTATATATACTGTGCTTTTCAAGTTTCAAATTGTGTTGCAGTAACTGCAAAATAAATGTATATTTCTATATCTGTTTTTCTGGCTTCTATGTTTTGTTTTACTTTTTGATGTGCTTTCTGCATTAATTAAAATAAACTCCAGCTTTAATGATGGGAAAAGCATATTTAGAGTTGTGGTATTTGAACTAGATTTAGTGCACTGGTCATTGAGCTGGTTTTGTTACTCAGATCTACAGTAACTGGTTTCTGCTGGATTCCTGGTTAAAGTTCAACAGAACTGCTGTAGAGATCAGCTGATTCAGCACTGAAACTTCAAATGCAATGTTGCATATTTAGGGTTCACACACACTTTCACTAATGAATGTCCAGTAGCCTACATGCAATCCTGATTTCTGACTATTACAAAATCATTTTTACAAAGATTGTACTCTCAAAGATCATAGCTGAGCATATTAGAAACAAGTATATTCACTACGGAAGTTATATGACTTTTCCAGCACTGGTGCTCTTCGGTCATTTTTGACTGAAAAATGTTACGTTTATTTTTTTATTTTATTTTTTACTTCATTGGAATGGTACGAAACTTGGTAAAGGTTTTGGCACTTGCTATAAAAAAAAATCATGGACATGATTGGAACAGGTTTAATGGTCCTGTATAAAATATTCCCACTTGTGCTCCTCGCAGTGAGGAATATTGCATTGGAAATGAATGAGAGTTTCCTCTAGTGGAAGCGTTTGGAACTGCAGCCGAACAAACTCTCACTGAACGCTCATTTACTGAGATATCAGCTCACATGTGCAACACTACTTGTTTAGATTTATGGCTTTGATTTTCTTGCAGTTTTAGAGTAAAACAGGATTTAGAAAATATTAATACAAAATCATTTATACATTTTTTTTAATTTAAAATAGTATTTTTGTGCATTTTTCATAATAATGTGCGTTAAATTCTGTTACTTCATAATTTCAAGTTCATTTTTTAAAAGTTTTTCCACTTCAGCAACAATCTGCCGAGTGTCGTCTTTGAGAAGAGACTTACGTCTGTCGCTCTAACGCATTCAGCATTTACGGCACACTGGGGACGGTTGCAACACTTTCTGCATTTCTCTGTTACTCAGAGACTATTGGACAAGAACAACCAGAGTTGTATATATTAAACTTGCATCAGTCTGCTAATTACTCATACCATTTAAAGATGTTTACACATGACATATCGTTCACAGTATTTATTTGAATGGAAAAAGCCAGATTTTGCAACTGACCGCAGCCCAGGGGACGGTTGCAACACAAGCAGCGGCGACATGTTAAAAATACCTTACATTTCACAAATTTACTTTAGCTTTTTGTCTCAATGAGCACAGAATTCTGAAAATATGAACTGTTTTACTATATTATAGTATTATTTATTTATACAATAATATTATTATATTATTTAGTCATATTTATCAAATAACAGTTATTGAGTTTTGTGTGCAGAACATAGGCCTACATAGATTCAGTGTGCAGTGTTTCAGATGCTATTCAATCTCTCCATATTTCAGTGTCAAACAAGAAGAATTAAACAATTTGCAATGCAACAAACTTTTATTAAACATGAATTTATTGTACAAAACTGGTCTTGAGGGAGACACACATGAGGATGGCCCTGCTGGAGGCCGTTTTGTGGTTCAAACTTGTGTTTGTCCAAAACCTTGATCAAATTGTTGAAGAAGTTCACTGTAAAAATTCACCCGTATATTTACAGTAAAATACTGGCAGCTGTGGTTCCAGACATTTACCGCAATTTTACAGTTTCAACAAAGCTGTAATTTCACAGTAAAATACTGGCAGCTGTGGTTCCAGACATTTACCGCAATTTTACAGTTTCAACAATGCTGTAATTTCACAGTAAAATACTGGCAGCTGTGGTTCCAGACATTTACCGCAATTTTACAGTTTCAACAATGCTGTAATTTCACAGTAAAATACTGGCAGCTGTGGTTCCAGACATTTACCGCAATTTTACAGTTTCAACAATGCTGTAATTTCACAGTAAAATACTGGCAGCTGTGGTTCCAGACATTTACCGCAATTTTACAGTTTCAACAATGCTGTAATTTCACAGTAAAATACTGGCAGCTGTGGTTCCAGACATTTACCGTAATTTTAAAGTTTCAACAATGCTGTAATTTCACAGTAAAATACTGGCAGCTGTGGTTCCAGACATTTACCGTAATTTTAAAGTTTCAACAATGCTGTAATTTCACAGTAAAATACTGGCATCTGTGGTTCCAGACATTTACCGCAATTTTACAGTTTCAACAATGCTGTAATTTCACAGTAAAATACTGGCAGCTGTGGTTCCAGACATTTACCGCAATTTTACAGTTTCAACAATGCTGTAATTTCACAGTAAAATACTGGCAGCTGTGGTTCCAGACATTTACCGCAATTTTACAGTTTCAACAATGCTGTAATTTCACAGTAAAATACTGGCAGCTGTGGTTCCAGACATTTACCGTAATTTTAAAGTTTCAACAATGCTGTAATTTCACAGTAAAATACTGGCAGCTGTGGTTCCAGACATTTACCGTAATTTTAAAGTTTTTAATTTCACAAAGGACTGGCAGCAATGGTTCCAGCTATAATTCTACAGTATAAAAAAGTTAAATATAAATACTGTTTTCTTGCCTGATATCTATTAACATCCCTTTATGTATCATAATGTATACAGACATTCCAAACAGACTTTTTACTAAATGGAAAAAATAAAGAAAAACTAGTTTATGGTACAGTACATTGTTTGCCATTTATTTAAAACAGGTAACAGGTTTTTAACAATACATTAACAGTATTTAAGGAAAAAAAGTCACAGAAAATACATTTTAAAATTCAATGAGAAGAACCAGTCGGCAAAAACAGAAACCTTACAAAGAGACAAAAAAAACGAACAAACAAAAAACTAAAAACAGCCGATATGTCACATCAGCAACTTATTATAAGTGTGTATATGTAGAGAGATCTGTAAAGTTATAGAGTACAGTGGGGAAAAGCTGTGAACCCTCAAACTTTTGGAATTGGTTGATTTTCTGTATTAATTGGTCATAAAATCATCTGATCTTCACCAGTCACAAGTATAGACAAACACAATGTCCTTAGAGGGATAGTTCACCACAAAAATTCTCATTTACTCACTCTCATGCTATTATACATGACAATCTTTGAGTCCATACAATGGTATTGATTGGCTGCCATTCTTTTGACACTTAAAAAACAACAACAACAACAACAACAACACAACGATCGTGACATTAATCCACAAGACCCCAGTGATGAATCAATGTCTTCTGAAGCCAAACGATAGATGTGCTGTAGAGATCCGCTGATGCACTGAAACTTCACACACACTTTCACTAATGAATGTCCAGTAGACTACATGCAATCCTGATTTCTGACTATTACAAAGATTGCACTCTCAAAGATCATAGCTGAGCATATTAGAAACAAGTATATTCACTACGGAAGTTATATGACTTTTCCAGCACTGGTGCTCTTCGGTCATTTTTGACTGAAAAATGTTACGTTTTGTTTTTTTAGAATTTTTTACTTCATTGGAATGGTACGAAACTTGGTAAAGGTTAAATGAGCGCATTGGAAATGAATGTGAGTCGAATTTCCAAAATTAATATTAATATTTTTAACTCACTTTATTTTTGTGTAAGAAAAAAAATTTAACTACTAAATGAATGGTCATAAATTGTGTGATATTAAGTCAGAACTGCGTGAAATAAAGTCGCAATTGCATGATATAAAGTCAGAATTGCAAGAGAAAAAAACTAACAATTCAGACTTTTTTTCTCGCAATTCCGATTTTATGTCTCGCAATTCTGACATATTTTCTCAGAATTGTGAGGTATAAACTCGCAATTGCGAGTTATAAAGACGGACTTTTTTTCCCGCAGAATAGTTCTCACAATTCTGACTTTATAACACGCAATTGCGACTTTATATCAATCAATTCTGGCTTTTCACAATTTGGGGACTTAAGCTTATTCACTGTATTCCCCAGAGATAGATAAGTCCATACCCTTCTCATCTCCGTGCGTGCCGTAACTGACGCACCCACCGCTAGCCTAGCTTAGCACAAAGACTGGAGGTAAATGGCTCCCTAAATAGTTCCCAGTATGTATACGGCTAAAAGATGCCTGTGTCTCATATGACCTTGTTATTTGTGCACACTGTGACTATACAATTCACAACATACAAATAGGAAAATGTTGGTGCTATTTTGTCACTTATTGGGAGCAGTATGCTAGCTGGAGCCATTTACTTCCAGTCTTTGTGCTAAGCTAGGCTAGCGGTGGGTACGTCAGACAGAGGGTGCTTCTCAAGATCGCTCCTCATCTCCTCGTCTCCTCCATCCTATGACTCAGCCATCTTGAAGGACATCTCAATTCTCTGATTGCACCGCGAGGAGTGAGGAGCTTCCTGACGAGTTATGAGCGAGTCACGAGTGTATCCTATGCGGAAGTGTTTTATCGACTAAACGTGACGCACGTATCAAATCTCCTCCCCCTTCACATTGGTCACAATAATTTTAATTTATACTTGTAGTTTATATAAACCACACATCTCACATATTTCAAAAGGGTATCTTGCTTTATTATTATTTATTATGAATTTCTTAAAGGACAAGTTCAGTATTTTACACTTAAAGCCCTGTTTTAAGATCGTTTCTGATTAAATAGAACGGTTAAGATTGAAATTTGGACAAATGCTGCTGTTCCGAGAATTTTAGGTTTCTGTGTTAGCTCAGAAATTTGAACAATGGACTCATCTCAGATCTGAAGATATATCGGCAAAAGTTTTTTTTTCTAAGATAAGACGTTCACTTCAGCATGCACACTCCACAATGAAGAGCTTATTATCCTTATGTGACTGTTAAACAGAACTGGTATCATCACAAATGTTATTTTGTGCCCTAAAAACTGGCATATTTCATGGTATTGAGTCATGCAAGGTCATTGCAAAATCTAGAGAAATGAGGTGGCCATCGGGGTAAGTTGAGACACACGACTTCTATTACGAAACACACTGGTTTAGTTGTTCAATGTTACGAGAACAGGTTAAACGTCATAATTAGCCAGCATAGGACGCAAATGAAAATAAAATTTGATATTTGTGATATTTAAACCGTGTATTATTAATGAATATATTAAATATATTGTTCCTGTTTTATACATTTTAACCAGTGCTAATTTTAATAAAATGAATGAATTTAAATGGATGAATAAACAAACATGTTTCCCAATTGTTATTTTCTTTATTTGTCTTTATTTATTATATTTGCAATGAACGTTTAGTTACCTGGTCTCAAAAAAGTTGAGACAAGAAGCAACTAATTTTTATGAGCTAATTGTGGAAAATATAAACTACTTATGGGTATTATTGATTGATAATATCTTAGTCTACAAGCTAATGAAATGTCATGTGGAAATTCACTTATTTTCAGTGTCTATTTTTGTGCGAAATATCAAAACGCAGAAAGTGTCTCGACTGTACTCAGTCTAAGTCAGCTGCTTTTAAAATACTCTCTGAGAACACTTTTCTGCTGGTCCTGTACCTTACTTATCTTAACTTACTAACTTATCCGATCCCTCGCCTGTAAGTTTCTCTCTTTCTTTATTGAATGGGAATAAGGTGTTGAGACAGATGGATGGCGAAGTCCCTGACTGTAATATTGAGGGACCCCTCTGTTAGTAACTTCCTCACTTCTGGCATACTGAAAACAAACAGAATAAAACTATCCTTCTGACTATCCTTTTATGAACCCCACAATGACTTGTTGATGTTGAAAAGTCTGTCTGTTTTGATATAGCCTGGGGACCCGATCACATCATGTGCTAAACACACTGACCTGACACATGTATGCTAACCATGTCACTTAGCAGTCAACAAAACAATAATTCAAACTAAAGCCCTATTCGGACAGGATTAACTTTACAAGGGTAGATTTCAAAGCATTACATGTTTTCATTGCTTTTTTGTTTTTAGTTGGTTCCAAAAGATGTAATGTGAAGTCATTTATAAAATGTGAAATACTTGGTTTACCTTGAGCCCACTTCTTTTATCTGCCAGGTTTCATGAGAGCTGTGGTGAAGAGAATGGTATCTGTGATGACGATGGTTTCATTTGCAAAGACTGTGTTTGAAAAATGTTTTCATCACACACACGCACACGCACACGCACACACACACACACACACACACACACACACACACACACACACACACACACACACACACACACACACACACACACACACACACACACACACACACACACACCAGTTATCAATTTTGTATATGAATTTATTGTAATTTGCACATTTCGTTCTAAATGTGTTGTTCACACACACACACACACACACACACACACACACACACACACACACACACACACACACACACACACACACACACACACACACACACACACACACACACACACACACACACACACACACACACACACACACACACACACACACACACACACATCCGTTCACTGATCTTTGCTGTTCCAAAATGGACTTTTTTAACTGCACATTTGAATATGTGGGTTTGCACCTAAAATGTTTTTTTTTAATGGCACATATGAATATGTTTGTTTAATGCAGTTTAAATGTTATGTGGCTGTATAAGCAATTGTGTTTTAAAATTAAAATTGATGATACATTACTATTTCCCTTTGCAGTTTGACTGGCCCATTTTACCTGAAACTGATCATGCAAAAAAAGTTGGCACAGCTGATGTTTCAAGAACTGTAGGGCCTAAATAATTACATTTTATTACATAATTTCAACACAAAATGATCAAAAACAGTCATTATTAATAAGAAAAACACATGGAAAAAGGCATATATGGTATTGTATTATTGTCCCAAACGATTTACCAAAAAGTGGCCCAATTTGATATCACCATATGGTATTTTCCTAATTAAACAAATAACTGTATACGTTGTTCTTTATATTCCAAATGGTCATTCTGAGAACAAAAAAGCACATCAAAAACACAAATTTCCATCATACACTTCAGTTTTCTATTAATAAAGATTTCTAAATCTTTCCAAAACAATCTTGAGTAAATACAATGAAAAAAAACAGATGCAAAATTGTTTCTTTTTCTAGTGCACAAAATTCACAAGTATATGAAATATTAAGCTTAAATCTTTCCAAAACATGCTTAGCAGGAAAAATTCTGTTAAGTATTTTGTAAGACACTTCCTTAATTTTGTCAATGACACAAAACTTATTTTATAATTTCCATGCTTTAACCCATGAGATATCACCAAATAAAGACCAAAAGAATCTTACTGCAGGAAAAGACACAGAACCAAGAGCCTTCCTTATAATCGTATTACTACATTTTTGTTTTAAAACATCAACAACATTTTGTTTAAAACATCAACAAAACATCAATGCAAATTTATCACAAAGATTGTCCAGGTTGATTTCCACTGAATCACTTGCCGCCTTGCGGTCGCGAGATTTTTTTTGACATACGTCAGCATGACGTCAGAGCAGGGGCGTCGCACCCGTGGGGAAAACACCAGGAAAACACACACACTTTTCCTGCAGTTTTGCCGCACTTTTGCACAAACGCCTTACTACAGTCCCTCCCCCGTTTCTCTGGCCGCTGTGTGTGTGTGTCTGCTCGCTGCCCCTCCCCCTCCCCTCAAACATGACACCGGCTTTCAGTGTGACCGGCTGATGATTGGCTGTTCTGCCTTAACTTACGGTTATGGTTATTTACATCTCTCTTTTCCAGTTACTTTGAATGAGTGTTTATGCTTTCAAGGTTTTTAAATAAACTTGATATGTGTTAGGGAAGATGTTCTTTTTATGTTTTGTTGACATTCATTTTCGGTATTATATTTCGTGTTTTAGACTAATGCTAATTGCGATATTGTGCAGCAGCTAGCTAAATTCGGTTATGTATGTGGAATGCAATGTATAGTTATGGAAGCTTGTTTCCGCCACTAAATAAATAAATAATGATAATAATTGCGACTTTTTATCTCACAATTCTGACTTTTTTCTCACAATTGCGAGTTTACATCTCGCAATTCTGAATCTCGCAATTCAGAATTGTCATAATTCTGACTAATTGTCATAATTCTGAATTGTCATAATTCAATTAAAAGTCATAATTGCGAGTTTATATCTCGCAATTCTGACATATTTTCTCAGAATTGTGAGATATAAACTCGCAATTGCGAGTTATAAAGTCCAATTCTATGGGGGGGGGGGGGGGGAGACTTTTTTCCTCTCAGAATAGTTTATATCTCACAATTCTGACTTTATAACACGCAATTGCGACTTTATATCATTCAATTCTGACTTTATATCTCGCAATTCTGACTTTATAACACGCAATTGCGACTTTATATCATGCAATTCTGACTTTATATCTCGCAATTCTGACTTTATATCACGCAATTCTGACTTTATAACACGCAATTCTGACTTTATATCTCACAATTCTGACTTTATAACACGCAATTGCGACTTTATATCATGCAATTCTGACTTTATATCACGCAATTCTGACTTTATAACACGCAATTCTGACTTTATATCTCGCAATTCTGACTTTATAACACGCAATTGCGACTTTATATCACGCAATTCTGACTTTATATCTCGCAATTCTGACTTTATAACACGCAATTGCGACTTTATATCATGCAATTCTGACTTTATATCTCGCAATTCTGACTTCATATCATGCAATTCTGACTTTATATCATGCAATTCTGACCTTATATCAAGCAATTCTGACTTTATAACACGCAATTTTGACTTTATATCATGCAATTCTGACTTTATATCTCACAATTCTGACTTTATAACACACAATTGCGACTTTATATCATGCAATTCTGACTTTATAACACGCAATTCTGACTTTATATCTCACAATTCTGACTTTATAACACACAATTGCGACTTTATATCATGCAATTCTGACTTTATATCATGCAATTCTGACTTTATAACACGCAATTGTGACTTTATATCATGCAATTCTGACTTTATATCTCGCAATTCTGACTTTATATCTCGCAATTCTGACTTTATAACACGCAATTGCGACTTTATATCTCACAATACTTACTTTATAAAACGCAATTGCAACTTTATATCACGCAATTCTGACTTTATATCTCGCAATTCTGACTTTATATCTCGCAATTCTGACTTTATATCTCACAATTCTTACTTTATAACACGCAATTGCGACTTTATATCATGCAATTCTGACTTTATATCTCGCAATTCTGACTTTATAACACGCAATTGCGACTTTATAACACGCAATTGCGACTTTATATCATGCAATTCTGACTTTATATCTCGCAATTCTGACTTTATATCTCGCAATTCTGACTTTATAAAACGCAATTGCAACTTTATATCACGCAATTCTGACTTTATATCTCGCAATTCTGACTTTATATCTCGCAATTGTGACTTTATAACACGCAATTGACACCCGGACACATTTCTAACCGGCATGCATCTCGCGGTGATCATGGTGATCGGTTCTGCGCAGATGTTGCTCATCTCAAACAAGCCTAGTAACTCGATTTGCGCACCGCCGTCATGTGTGTATTACCTTGCTTCCTGATATCACGTGCACAAACACATAAGCTATATTTATATATATAAAACAGTTATATCCGGTCGAACGTTGTATTAATTACCTTCAGATTGAATTGTGCCGGTAATAGGCACTTAGCTAACGCTAAACGATGTTTCGTGCCTCTAACAAGTGCTTCGATCTTTCTGATCTGAATGTGTGTGTAAACACTTGAGTTTTGCCACAGATCTGTCCCAGCATATAAAACGCAACTGAATGCTTTTTCAAGCGTCTCCATAACGTTACTTGAAAAACCGTGGAAAACTACTTTTAAACAGGAAATGACGAAATTTACGTAGGCCTACATATTTACAGCGGGACTTTTCGATTATTACCTGAGGTAATTTTTCCGGACCTTTTTACTAAAGGTAAAAGTCGCCGTAATCTTTACTGACATTGTCCGTGATGATGCATTTCCATTACAGATTTGCACAAAACCTTTGCGATTTTTTTCTAAATGTCGACAAAAAACGATTGCGATATGACGGCTTTTTCATTAACCGATGTTATGCGACTAAAACTTCGTTTTTCCTCTCGCGATCAGTCATTCCAAAAAATCATGGCAACGGACATTGATAGGTTTATGTAAAACTTTTTTGCGATAAATGGGAGTTTTTGCGAATATGACGTGTTTCCAATGGGCGTATTTTCAATTCGCAATTTCAATTTGCGCAATTTGAAGGGTAATGGAAACATTCGGACGGGACTAAAATCAGTCTCCCCCACAGTTTAAGTTGGAAATTTAATTTTCAGGTCTATGCTCAAAAAGTGAACACATTTTAAATACAGCGTAAATATAATTTAGTATAAAAAAATCCCCTAAAACACAAAATGTTAAATAAAAATACGCGAAGAGCACCAGAGGGTGTGTGTATCAGTTCTGCGCCACTAATCAGAATTGAATAAATAACGTGTGCACTACATGTGTGATTTCTTCTGTATAAAACATTTAATAAACAATCGAAATCAAGCTTCCTTGTTCCAGAAACCGGTTCACTCCGTCAGAAAGGGACCCTTTCATGCCGACTGGAGGCAAACGGTGCTTTCTATACTCGGAAATGGGAAAATCCTAGTTCCCAGTAAGAACTTTTAACTCTTTCCCTGCCAGCGATTTAAAAAAAAAAAGTTCCCAGGCAGCACCAGCATTTATGATCCGTTTCACAAAACTTTCATATTTTGTTGTATGAATATCTGAACATGCAGGCCTGTATCAATATAAAGAAAATGAACAGAGCCTTTGCTTAAAAAAAAAAAGGTTTAATTCTTGCTTAATGCAATGCATTCTTTTTTTTTTTTTTACCAACACTTGCATGCAGATCAGTGTCATTAAAAAAAGCAACATTTTGAGCAAAAAGCTGAGAAAATGGTGTTTTTGTCAAAGACTGCATCCAGATGGGATTCAGAACGATGATCAAAACAGAGTCGATCGAGTCCGTAGCTTCACTCGTCCTGGGTCAACATTTCATTCACATTAGTTTAGATTTATATGCTGTTTAATGTTGATGGTCGCGTTATTTTACATATGCATGCTTCTAAATAATATCATTTGTTTCTCCTTCTTCGCATGTGTTTTGATCCAGAGTTTTCAAAATATGCATAAGCTTGTTTTCGCCACAAAATAAAACATTTTAAAGATAATAGCGGGATATAAACTCACAATTCTGACTTTTTTTCTCGCAAATTGCGAGTTTACATTTTGCAACTCTGACATATTTTCTCAGAATTGCAAGTTTATATCTAGCAATTCTGACTATAACACGCAATGGGAGATAAAAAGTCAGAATTGCATGATATAAACTCACAATTGCGAGAAAAAAGTCAGAATTGTGAGTTTATATCTCGCAATTGCAAGTTTATATGGCGCAATTCTGACTTTATAACACACAATGGAATTCTAAGGGAAAAGACTTTATATCTCACATTTCTGACTTTATAACACACAATGGTGAATTTATATCACGCAATTTTGAGATAAAAAGTCAGAATTGTGAGATAAAAAGTCGCAATTACTTTTTTTATTTTTATATCTGTGGTGGAAACAAGCTTCCACATAATAGCGCCCCCTACCGTAAAACAGTGAAAACACGGAAAGCCGGAAAATCCTGTCAATGGCGGTAAAGAGTTGGAACTGGAACAAGTCAGAGTTCCAAACTGGGAAACTGGGAAGCGAAGCGCAACAATCCCAACTTCAGAATCCAACATGGCTGCTCAGCGCATCAACTGTGTCTTACAGTGTAAGAAAGCACTGGGGAATATAAGATATTTACATGGTTACGGTAGGTTTAGTATCTAGTTTTTACCCAGTTATTGCAATTCATATATACAGTCAAACCAACAATTATTCAGACACCAGATATAATTTTTGGCTTTTTTTTTTTTACTAGTGTGCAGGACACTTGAGGAGAGCAAAATAAAGTAATCTGTGACATATTATACCCAACAATTCTTCATACAGCGACTACCAGTATTTAAACAAATTTGGGAGCAAAAATGATTGGGACACTTTGAGCTGATCATGTTTTGCTGAAGTGTTTTTTCTTTAATAACTAATGCACCTTTTTACACCACAGACTGAACAACATGAAGCATTGCTTGGTGATTGGTTGAGCTAAACTGGTATTATCTAATTGTGTAGTTAAATTTAACAGCTGACAGATATTCAACATAATTCATGTGTGAGAGTCTAACAGAAGGACGGACAAAACCAGTGAAATATCAACTGATTTAATAACTCTTGAGTTCTGCTCATATTTTATTACCATTTTCTAAACTATAGCGAATAAACTGTGATAATGTGAGAAATGTTGAAGGAGTCTGAATAAATCTGGGTTTGACTGTAAATGGGGTCAGGACTGTATAATAAAGTGCTGGCAGAAAATCGACATGATTGCAGCTTTTGTGCGGTAGCGCACGTGTGTGTGTGTGTGTGTGTTTATTCTCTGATGTGAGTGTTGATCAGTGTCAGTTAAAGGTCAGATCGTTGCTTTCTCTTCACACACACACAGATAACATGAAGATGCGAGTCGGCTGGACTTGAGAGTGTTTCCTAATCAAACTTGACGTCATAATCAATGCATTTTAATCACTGCGACTTTTTTCAAAAAACAAAGTGTCTGCTCATGCTGAATCACATATACTGAGAAAAACAATAAGTAGAATTTACTCAATTTTTATAAGGCAAGTTTTTGCACTGATATTTTTCAAGTAAATTTCACATTTATGGAAATTAAGTAAATCTACTTAACTAAGCCGAGTAAAATTAACAAAGTGAAAAAGTACATATAACTTGACCTGTTGAATTATATTGAGTAATTTTTACTTACAAATCTGATGTAATTAATATAATTAAGTAAAACCATTTGATATTTTAAATACATTTTACTTGTTTTATGCAGTGCTGGTAATTATTTTAAATTAAATGTTACTCTTATAATGTGACAAAATAATACAGTGACAATGTGCAGTTTAGAGCAATTTATTAAGAAATAAGCATCTAAAACATCACTTTGGGCACACAATTCAGCGTGTTCGGTCTCTCTCTTTGTCCCTCTCAACCGGTTTACAGCAACGAAGGCACAAAGGACTGAATGCATTTGAGAAATATCCTGAAATTAAGAAAAGAGAAAAAATAAACAATAATCAGTAAACAGCAAATACTTTTAAATTAAAAGTTAATCAATTTGCATTCACATTATTCATTTCACTCATGCCAAATCATATCAAAAACATTAAAAACATCCTGCATGACCTCACTCTCCTAGCCATTTCTTCACATTCATGCACACAGCATGCAGATACATTTATTTATCATGGCTACGAATTAGTAATTTGAGAGTAACTTATGCCTAAATTTCAAATTTTTCACTCGTCTTGATTTAATAAGGCAACTAATTATTGTTATTTACAACGTGGTCACCATTTACTAAAAGCAGGGATCATTTAATAGATAATATGCACGATTTAGTAAATGAATGAGGGAATGAATTATATTGTGCACGATGAGGGAACGAAAACCTGCTCACTTTTATGGTGTGTCTTTTACGCGTCTAGTTAGACGCTTGAACATTCCGCTCATGTTCAAATTTTTCAACTTGCGCGGCAAACGCGTCGCCCAATTCGCGATGCCCGGCGCGAACGATGCGTCTATTCGCGTCTTTGCATTGACTTTGTATGTAACGTTAATCTACTCGCGCAAATAATTAAATTCGCGTTCGGTGTGAACACACCGTTAGGCCTATTCTTAATTCGTAGCCACGATATTTGTCATCTATAAATAAAATTGCACACAAAACAAATTAAACGAAAAGATCATGATTTAAGTATCATATTCATGGTTTTTAGGCGTAATTTACTTGTGTAAAACGTAAAGTTTAAAACTGAGGAAAAAATAGGCCTATGGCTAACGCGTCGAAAGCTAACTTGTCATAAAGAACATTAAACTTTTCAAATGTATAGAATTAAGTGATGAAAACACAATGGTTGATCGTAGTTACATTTACTGAATAAATTAAATCTAAAAATTCGTAATATACTGCAGTTTTTAACTGTTGCTTACCTGAGAACAGATGGAGTGGAGATTGGAAATCCAAATCCCTCAATGATCGCGGGTTTTCTTCTTTCCGCGCATGCGCAGATTCCTTTATTCAATGACGTAAATTTTACTTGATTTTTTTTTTCAAATTTGCTTCAAGTACTTAATTAATGCGTGTAAATATGCCAGAGAGTAAGAAGTCAAATTTACTTGTCTGTTGGATGTATAATATTTACAAGTAAAAATTGAGTATATAATTAGGATTTACTTAATATTCTAAAGGTTTCATTTTTACAAAATTATTCTTAGCAAAGATACATGATTTTTTTACTTTGCCATAAAATAATTTTTTACAGTATATGAATCAAATCTGATCATGTGCATTTATTATATAACAAATGACTTTCAGGGCAGAAATAAATAAAAACTAAAACTGATATAAAATTTTAATTACAAACCTAAACAAAACAGAAATATTTTAAAATATGTTAACTAAATTAACATTTTGTTAAAATAACATGATAATTCAAAATATTAATAAAGGTAGAAAAAACATAACACTGTTAAAGACTGATAATATATTTTTGTAAAGACTTAATTTATAATTATAATGTATAGTTTTACTTTACACACAAATTTCCCCTGACAGTTGATAAATTCAACTATTACCATATAAAGGTAAAAACTACTGAGAAATATTAGTTATTACAAATATGAATAAGATCCTTACAAATGATCTGAATATTAATATAAGAAATATTAAAGGTAAAATTAGTCTCTCTAGCAGTAAAAATAACCCCATGAATATGATTATCTGCTGCTCATAAAACATTCGGTTACACTTTATTTTAAGGTGGTGTCATTGTTACAGTGTAATTATATATTTAAGTACTGAGTAATATTATCAACTACATGTACTTACTATAGGGTTAGGATTAGATTTAGGGTTAGTTGCATGCAATTATAATTTATAGTGATTACTATAGTAACTACATGTAACATATAATGGACAATGTCAAATAAACAGTTAGCAAACATTCACTATAGTAGATATAAGCAGTTTTACACATTAATAGACACTGGACTTCCTTAAGAATAAACTCCAGCACAGCCATAAGATGATCTTCACAACACTCAGCTTTACAGTGACCTGTGTTACACACACACACACACACACACACACACACACACACACACACACACACACACGAGTTCCTCTGTTCAATACAACACTTACACCCCAGTTGAGTAATAAAACACCACCATTCTCTCTCTCACACACACACACTTTCTCTGTCTGTCTCTATCTCACACACACACACACTTTCTCTCTCCCACACACACTTCCTCTCTCTCTTCCCCCCCCCACACACACTTCCTCTCTCTCCCACCCCCCCCCCCCACACACACACACACACACACACACTTCCTCTCTCTCCCACACACACTTCCTCTCTCTCCCACCCCCCCCCCACACACACTTCCTCTCTCTCCCACCCCCCCCACACACACTTCCTCTCTCCCACCCCCCCCTACACACACTTCCTCTCTCTCCCACCCCCCCCACACACACCCTCCCCCCCACACACACTTCCTCTCTCCCACCCCCCCCACACACACTTCCTCTCTCTCCCACCCCCCCACACACACTTCCTCTCTCTCCCACCCCCCCCACACACACTTCCTCTCTCTCCCACCCCCCCCACACACACTTCCTTCCCCCCCACACACACTTCCTCTCTCTCCCACACACACTTCCCCCCCCCCACACACACTTCCTCTCTCTCCCACACACACACTCCCCCCCCCCCACACGCACTTTCTCTCTCCCCCCCCACACACACTCCTCCCCCCCCCCACACACTTCCTCTCTCTCCCACACACACACACACTCCCCCCTCACACACGCACTTTCTCTCTCCCACACACACACACGGCAAAGCAGCCAGAGCAACTTTACTCACGGATATGACGAGACACGTGCGAGTGACGCAGGCACGCAATTTCCCGCGAAAACAACATCCGGACAGGTCTAAAATATAAACATTTATAACAGGCTCACCATATAGTGAATCAGAGTAAGACATAATCAATTCTTCTAAAACGTGTTTATGTATTAACTTATTTAAAAATCTGTAAATTTTGAACAAAACAGTTAGTGTACCTTGATTAAAGTATTCAATAGATTTAATCTTCGAGTTTTGTGCTTAAGAGATACAGTAGGACAATGTGTAACAAAATATTAATTAAATATTAAGATCACTGGTTCTTGTACAAAAAGACAGTAAGTATTTGTTTAGTAGATTAGTAAGTTATAAATATATATCTAGATGACCTCAACCTGTATCATCACAAGTTTATTAAGAGACTGTACAATACAAATGAAAAATAAAATTAAAAATACATAGATGGAAAACATAAGAAAGCAAAAGAAGCTTTGGACTGGTTCTGAAAATACTGTACAGCAGACACACATGCTGAAACCAGAGTAACACAGATGTATTCACACACCAGTCTGCGTATTATTGTATTCTAATAAACATACAAAAAAATATTACGGTAGCTGTCTTGGTGTACGTATACATATTTATATATAAAAAATTAATGAAGTTATAGGAGGTGTTCGAAGGATATTGACGAGACAGACACTATACTTTGGAAACACTTCTGCAATAAGAGAAAAACTAAATCATAAGCCAAATAAGCAAATAATATGTTTTCCATCCCCAGACTCATGTGTGATGTACAGTACGATAGGCCACGTTACACCGGATCCTTCGGGATTACAGTTTAACAGGAGAAACTAAAGCACAGCCTCATTCTGTCACGAGGCTCATATTATTCAGGAAATGCATCATTAAAATAGAGATTTGGAGTATATCAGCTGGTTGGGTCGTGTGTGTTTGGCGTGACGGTCCTGACGGTCCAGAACTGGGAAGAGGATTGGCCAATGAGAACAACTGGGTCATCATTTAAAAGATCTTCCCTTTCTTCTTATTCTTATCCAAAGTCCTGTGGGAAAACGACAGAATAATGATCGCGTTAGCGCCGGTCAACTCTTACGCAAGTATTCTTTCTAGTGCACCCAGTATATAAGTTTGTGTTTACATAATATATATATATATACACTACCGTTCAAAAGTTTGGGGTCGGTAAGATTTTACATGTTTCTAAAAGAAGTCTCTTCTGCTCACCAAGGCTGCATTTATTTGATTAAAAATACAAAACAAACCCAGTAATATTGTGAAATATTATTCTAATGTAAATCAGCTGTTTTCTATGTGAATATATAGTAAAGTGTAATTTATTCCTGTGATCAAAGCTGAATTTTCAGCATCATTACTCCAGTCTTCAGTGTCACATGACCCTTCAGAAATCAGTATAATATGATGATTTGATGATCAAGAAACATTTATGATTATTATCACAGTTGAAGACAGTTGTGCTGCTTCATATTTTTGTGCAAACCAAGATTCATTTTTTTCAGGATTTTTCGAAAGTCCAAGAGAAAAGCTTTTAATTAAAAAATAATTATTTTGCATTATTATAAATGTCTTTACTGTCACTTTTGATCAATGTAATGCGTCCTTTCTGAAGAAAACTATTAATTTCTTAAAAAAAAAAAAAAATCGTATTGACCCCAAACTTTTGAACGGTAGTGTATATATATATATATATATATATATATATATATATGTGTGTGTAATGTGCAAAATTATTTTGTACATGCATGTATATATTTAAGAAAAATTTGTTATTTATATATAAAATATTTATATTTAATATAAATTACGTATATATATGCAAATATTTCTTAAATATATTTAATATAAATGATGTATATATATGCAAATATTTCTTTAATATATACATGCATGTGTGTGTATTTATATATATATACAAAATAAATATAGAAAGTACACACACATATATTATGCAATCAAACTTTTATTTTGGATATGTAATAATAACGATTAATCGTTGCCCAGCACTAATTTCTCCCATAGGGATTTCCAAAAAGCTATGAAGTATTTTGATTTTGCAGCTTCATGGGAGTGCTATTTTTATTTTTTTTGTGCTTATTGTGAGTCTCTGATTGGTGGAATCTTCTGTACAGCATCATGGGTAATGTAGTTTTTCACCACAGATTCCACAGTTACATTTATTTTAAAAATAAGTTAAATCATGCATTCTGAGGCTTCATCGATATACCTCACTGTAACACTCCTAATGCATTAAACACTGTTCAGGGTCAGTTTGGACATAACTTCATATTTTATCATAAATAAAAACATATTGTATCTGATCAGTAACTTCTCATTAATGTGAGATTGCACACAATTTTTAGATTTGTGAATGTTAGCATGCGGTTACTTCATTTACTCCCTTTATATTAATTAAAAAATAAAGAAATTCTTAAATTTAAATGTTACAAGAACTACAGCAAAAATGTGAAGTGTGATGCAAAAAATATATATTTTTATCAATACTTATGAGAAATTTTAATTGAATATATCATTAAATTAAATTTATAAGAACACATAATATGAGTTAACATATAATAACATAATATTTGTACTTTAACCCATGACTGTGCAGATTTATGAAAACTAACATTATTTTTCTTGACAAAACAACATCAGCATTATAAATGCTTTAAACTACATATATTAATGTTTCTTCCAGATGAAGATGATAAACAGAGTTCAGACTTCAAACCCTCTTTCATTTTTCACATTTACACCGTTTGGTTTATGAACTTTATGATCCAAAGACTTTAAATTGTCATTTTATTTTAATTTAATTTCAGAATTATCGTATCAAGACCAATCTAACTAATATAGATCTGCATAATTTCATGTGTAAAGCCACGGTTTACTTTCAGGTAAAAACAGACCAGAATGCAAAAAGTGTAACAATTTGTATTTTAAATGGTTATATTGCTTACTCTTATTATGTGAAAAAAATCTGAAAATAAATAAATAAATGATGTGTATTTTGTGTACGTCTCAACACACGTGTCCCTGGATCACCAAACCAGTCACGAGTCACACGGGTGTATTTGTGACAATAGCAAATAATACATTGTACGGGTCAAAATTATCAATTTTTCTTTTATGCCAAAAATCATTAGGATATTAAGTAAATATCATGTTCAATGAAGATATTTAGTAAATTTCCTACCGTAAATGTATAAAAAAATATATATTTTTGTGAGGGAATGCAGCAAAATCGCGAACATAAATGCACAACTTTAAAGACGATTTTCTCAATGTTTTGATTTTTTTGCACCCTCAGATTCCAGATTTTCAGATATTGTCCTATCCTAAGAAACCATACATCAGTGGAAAGCTTATTCATTCAGCTTTCAGACGATGTATAAATCCCATGTGACTGGTTTTGTGGTCCAGGGTCACATATTGAAAGTTTAATTTTTATACTAATCTGAATATTTTTTAATTTTTGCTTGTTTTTGCAGCTCTTCTGGGTGAAAACACACGTGAACGCAATAGAAAGACGCAGTAAACGCACATTTTCTGCTGCTCCAGGATCCGCTGCTGGGTCTCCCAGGTCGACCTCTCGTCCTCGAACTGACGTCTCCGCTCCTCCAGCTCCTTGTGCTGAGCCTCCAGGTTCTTCTTCATCTGCTCGTGGCGTCGCTGGAGCTGAAGATCACACAATCAGATCAGCTTTATTTATACAGCGCTGTTTACAATACAGATCGTTTCAAAGCAGCTTTACAGAGATAACAGGAAAATAATGCAACACAGAAACCCGTCAAATCAAGCACAGAGTGCAGACTTAAGGCCGTCACACGAGGACGATACAGTTTTAAAAAGCGTTCTCAATATTAAAGAATAGCAGAGTTCACACCACAACTATAACGATAAAGATATGATGAACGATATCATGGGATCACTTTCAGAACGATTTTTTTTCCAGCTGTTGAACGATGAAACACTGACAGCCAATCAGAATCCACTCGAATTTAAAGTATTAAAGTATTAGTTAAATTGTTTTGCTATATTCACCTGGAGTGTGTTGCCTTGAGTTATATTCCTACAGCTTTACATTGTAAAGGCCCGTTCACACCAAGGATGATAATGATAAAGATAGTCTAAAACTTGTTCTCAGTATTAAAGAACATCAGAGTCCACACCACAGCTATAACAATAACAATGTAGAGAAACAATATACTATATCACTTTCGGAACGATTTTTTTCCCAGCTGTTGAACGATGAAACACTGACAGCCAATCAGAAAACATGCAAATTTAAGGGCTTGCGGATTTAAAGGGGCAGACGACATTTAATCACAGAGATCCAGAAAAATCCACTGTTTGACAGTCAAGCCTCTGTTTAAGAAACTGGATATGGAAAACAATGGTTCATAGCCTCTGAATAACCAGAAGTATTCGCTCAGGCATCAGCGCTCGTTTACATCGTCTTGCTTCCGTTGAAGTTGCAGTAAAAAAAGCGAGGTGTTTTTATTCCGCTATATTGACCCGTCAGCTGAATCCTCTGTTAGATTATTAGATGATGACACTAGCTGGAAACACAGCTTGCTGAGGACATCTGCTGGGTAAAGCCTGTCAATGCAGCAAGAACAGCAGAAACATGTTCAGTGACGCTGTACACACTCTGAAACCGCAGCGCGCGCTTAGACACACACCGTTATCATGCGCTGGTGTGGACTCAAATATAGTTATCGTTATGGTTATCTTTCTCAGTGTGAACGGCTCTTTACGCTAAAGGACGGGCTCTGAAAGCATTTCGAACAGTGTTATTTTAGTATTATTATTAAGAAACTATTATAGTTTTTAAGGGTTCGTGCAGATACTGTAAAAAGAAACCCCAGGACTTTTCCAGCACTACTTTTATGGTTTTCAAGGACTATAATCAGAGATGGCACATATCAAACAATATCTTGAGTATTTTTAAAACTTAAAATTACAGATATAAAAGGTATCCAAAAAAATACAACTCACAACGCATTTAATAATATATTAAATAAAGTTTATAATGGCTATTATTGTTTAATAAATAATATTTTATATTATAATGTTGGCGTACTTCGTATCGAGACTTCGTATTCTACTAGTTATATTATATTTTTATTACATTATATACAAGTTTCAATAATAGTTTTTTTAAATGTCTATAGTTTTTCATTTTTGTTTCAGTTATTTTAGTACATCAATTTAAACTAAATAACCATGAGTATTTTTGCCTTTGCAATTAGCTGAAATAAAAGTTTGTTTTTTATATTTTAAGTAATGAATTAATTTTTTGTTTTTAGTTAAAGTTTACTATAATTAGCCTGTTGTGCAAATGTACATATAAAAGAATACATACATAGAAGGAATATAAAAGAAAATGATTAAATATGATTAAATATCATTGTGTTAATTTTGTGAAAAACAGTGTGTAAACATGACTTGATTATTTTTATCCATATTCTTACTATTGTACTTCTTGCATTTAAACATTTCGCATTTAAAGTGGTTATATGGATCAAACTACGGTTCCTTCTAAAACAAATTAAAATAATTTAGAAAAAACATTAAATTAGATAAAACAATGAAATCAAATTAAAAAAATAATTTACATTAAAAATAAATAAAATTAAAAATATATTAAATTAAAAAAATAATTATAAATTTAAAAAAAAAAAATA
Source organism: Gila orcuttii (assembly GCA_026230005.1). Taxonomy (NCBI): domain Eukaryota; kingdom Metazoa; phylum Chordata; class Actinopteri; order Cypriniformes; family Leuciscidae; genus Gila; species Gila orcuttii. Next base: position 43,470,027 of record JAPDVR010000018.1, on the reverse strand, counting down.
CAAATGAAAGTAATAATAATATATTAAAAAAGTTTTTAATAAAAATTTTAAAATTAAAAATTAAATCCAAGAGCAAATATACTGAGTTTATATTATACTATTAAAATATTATATATTCAAAAATATAGGGATATTCATTGAGATTTGTCACCCAATCTATTCCAGGACCCGCGGTGTGTGTGTGTGTGTGTCAGTACCTCTGCCTCTGAATCTTTCAGCTTCTGGATCTTCTCCTTGACCTTCATCTCGAAGACCTGCTCCATCTCCATCTCCATCTTCTTCATCTTCGACACATGCTCTCGCCTCTCCTCCTCCATCTGGGCCAGGGGACTCCTGCCATAAACACACGCAATCAGCAACCCCATCAGTGTGTGTGTGTGTGTGGGACACCCGAGACCACAGAACATCTCTGCGCTTCAGTCTTGCTCAGGCACAGGGAAAGAGGAAGAACACACACACACGTCTTGATTCCAGAGGAACCTGAAAGCTGTTAATGCCCAAAGCTTGTGCTGATCAGAATGAGTGAGCGGAGCAGAAAGCTGCGAAGAGGAGCGTATGGAACATATTTTGATTGAAATGATGATGCATCTCAATTTTTGCCACTCAAACCAATTAGTAGCTCTTATTACAGTCCCTCCAGTTTTCCACGATCGCTGAATACAACGCAAAATCAACAAAAACGTCGTATTTTGGTGCAATCCTGGATAATTCGTAATTTCACCGCAACATACATCGTAAACCTTTCCTGTAGCTCAAACGGTAGAGCATTGGCGCTTGCAACGCCAAGGTCATGGGTTCGATTCCCAGGGAAAGCAAGAACTGATAAGAATGTTAATGTACCTTGAAATGCAACGTAAGTCGCTTTGGATAAAAGCGTTACATTTGGATAAATGTAAATAAATTGCAAAAAATACTTTTAATCACAAAAATAAATAAGATCTAATTGGATTATCCCTAATTTATTCTAAGCTGTAATGCACTATTTTCACAAGGATACAGACGTTGTGACTATTTTGCATCTAACATAACACATAATATGGTAAATGTGATATCCTAATTATAAATTATTCTTTTTTTCAAAATTTGCACATAATTCTGGAAATTATCACAAAAAAATAAAAATAAATTCACGAAATCCTGTAGGGACTGTTATTAATAAAATATAAGCAGAATGAATTTCTTGTGCAAATTGTTGCATTGAATTGTTTTGTGAATCAAAGTTGGAGAAAGACTTGAGATGCATCAGTCAATCAATCTTTTCTCCCACCCAGACACGGTTCCTGGACCATTTACTTCGGGAACATGAGGATCTCGATCACAAGCTCTATTAATCCCCGGGAAAAAATAGTTTGAAAAGGAGGGATGACGAAAGACACTGTTCCCAGAGGAAGAGAGGATCCGCACTACACAGGGATTTGGAAAAAATATAAATGACCACTTACATGCCGTCAACCGTGTCATCTCTAAAAAACAAAAACACACACACTTAGCATGCTGCAAATCATACACTAAAGAGCAAAATAATGTGTGAACAGAAGCAAGTCAGTGTGGTTTCCTGCAAGATGATAGTTCAGTTAGGTCACGTGACTGACTAGTTGGAAGCGTGAGAGACTCATGCATGTGTGCTTGTGTTAAGAGTTACTCTTCTTACATTAGGAGTTATCGGCCACAGCAAACTCTCAAACTTAGAGTCAACAAGAGAAACGCTATTTTTCAAGCTATTTAAGAGATCTGGAAAGTAAAAGTCAACATGAAATCAAAAATCAAAATCGATTCCATTTACATATATTATATTACATATTTTAATTTGTTATATTTTTTAAATCGCACTTTTTAACTAGCAATCCGAACCCTTACTGGCAAATGGATAAAATAAAGGGTAACACTTTCAATGAAGCCCATTATAATGAATTATAGCTCAATTTATACTTATTACTATTTTATAAATACATTTATTAAGACTCATTACGACCTATACTGCATTGTAAGAGCAATTATAGTTATATTTATATTATTTTTTATAATTACTTATAAGTCATGCATTTGTGTTTTCAATGCGTATGCTCATAATCCATTATAAACTGATTTATAAGTATTAATTAGTCAGTCGTATGGTTCAATTAATGCACTTATAAAGATGCCGTCTGCATTGCTATAATATTATATTATAGTTGCAATGAATTTAGTAATTCAGATTGATTTCTGTTAAATAAGTGAATATATTGTTATTAATAGCCGTGTTGTGTTCTTATTAATATTATTGTGAGTGATAATACAGTTCCTAACCTCTATAAATGCATCATTGATGGCTTTAAGTAAAGTGAAAACATAGGATGCAATTTTCCTAAAACAAATGTTAAGAAATCATGAAGATGTGCTCATTATACATTTTAAGTTGTTTACTTGTAAATGTAACTAATGAACTGTAATTCCTGTATATATATATATATATATATATATATATATATATATATATATATATATATATATATATATATATATATATATATATAAAAATTCCTGTAATAAAATAATGGGGGAAAAAACTGGAATCAAACCTTTTTCAATGTTACATACTGGCAGAACACGGCAACAATATTTTTTAAAGTATAATTTCAAACTACTATAAGCAATACCAGCATATATGGCTGAGGAGATATAGATTTTAACTAATTATAATCACGATTCATGACCTGTAATGCAAACATAAGCCATAATTAGACATAATTAATAACTAATTTGTACAGCATACAAGTGTCTCTGGACCTATTTTATATTTGATCATTTATAAATAAGTCTGGATTATAAGCATGCATATTGAAAAAGCAAATGCATGACTTATAAGTAACTATAAAAAAATAATATAAATGCAACTATAACTGTTCTTATAATGCAGTATAGGTTTTAACAAGTCTTTATAAATATATTTATAGAATAGTAGGGATGCTCCGATTGATCGGACGCCGATCATGATCGGCCGATATTGGCTAAAAATAGATTGATCGGCGAACCCCAAAAGCGCCGATCAAAAAAGCCGATCACGTGACGTAAATTACTCGCGCGACTTTTTCCCACCTGCATGCGTGGCGCACGGGCACACAACAGCAGAGTGGAGCTTGGCAGTGGCAACATGAGTTCTCCTTCACCGGAACGAATAGGGAGTCTCCCAACGGATTGAAGCGCGCGTCCGAGTGAAGACCGTGCACCGCGCGAGCCACAACAGAACGCGGTATCCGCGCCACTGATCGCTGCGGCAACGAGCACTTTGATCACTTGATAAAAAAAAAAAAAAACATTTCAGCGCTAGATCGCCTCTTATTTAACAAATGAACAAAATGAATGCTCTGAGTTAACTGGAGATGTTTTTATTTATTTGTATTGTTACATTCGTGCCGCGAGATGTTTCAAAAGTGGTGGTGGTATTTTTTTTTTTTATCTGACGTGGTTGGTTCCTCAACTACATCAGATTCAGATTATTTTATTTAAATATCATATAAATACAATAAAACAAAACAAATATAAACAAGAAGTCATTTTATACAATATATATATTTAAATGAACATATGATAAAAAATCCAAAACCTTTTCAGGCATAATCTCATTAAATATGTCCTTTAATGAAGTAACTTCATAAAAGAGCATTCTGCTCAACTACATCAGACGTTCATAATAATAACAGAAAAAAACTTGCCATAGTTTTGTCCTTTTATCAGTAGCCAGTTTTGGTGTAACAAGTTGTACATTTTGTTGCCAATTAGTAAATGTAGTGGGTGTATTAAGAGGCTACAATTTCCAAATATGCCTAAGTGTAACTTGATCCCCTCCCATTAGGCTGATCTGATGTGTGTTGGTCTGCCTGACCCCTCTTTGTTTGGAATAATTTAATGTTACTCTGCCTTATTTGGGAAAGCTGGCCTACAGTAGCCTTAAGACATCTCATTTTCTAAATACAATTAAATAAACACATTTCTACAAATGGTGCAAACTCTGCTAGATTATAGATAAAAGATTCCCATTCCCCTGCCATTCTGTGATCGGCAGTGATCGGCAATCGGCAGATCATGATTTTGGTGATCGGCCCCAAAAATGCTGATCGGAGCATCTCTATAGAATAGTAATACTTAGAATGAATTACAGCCCCATTTATATTTATAAGGATGGGCTTCATAGAAAGTGTTACCAAATAAAGTAATGCACTACATTTCCCCCTGAATGAATATCCTGTTCGACTTGTAACGGCATTTTCAAACAGAAGTAGGCCGGCCACAAATGTAAGTATGGCGGTTTACAGTTTCTCTGTTTTACCAGACAACAGGAAATGATGCAACATTAAATGTTACAATGCTGTTTGCCAACTGAGCATCACTTAAATAAAAAAACAAATTCAGGGAAATGAAGGGTCTCCATCAAAAAGCATTTGTCTCCCACTTTACAAATCATTTGAAAAATTTAGGAGCGCAATGAAAATTTTCTAAATCATTTTTCTTACGGAGAGTCATTTACTAGCAAAATTATTTAATTTATGTGAATACAATAACGACAGTTTTCAAATATTTTTTACTTAAAACTGTATTTATGTAATAATTATGAAATTATGTTTATTCTAAATATTGAATTAAATGCCAGATAAAGATTATTTTGTAATAATCATAACAAAAAAACAAAAATTCTGCAGAATGCAGGACTTTTAATTATCAACAAGCTCAAAATACACCGGGACTCTTATTTTGAAATGTCTTCACTGCTTCCAGCTGCTCATTCACACATATGAGAAAGCTAAAATATGCTTTCTTACAACCATCTGAAACATATTCCAATACAAACACCATGAAGTAAACATTGCATTAAAGTGCATGTTCTTGATTCAAACAGACATTAAGAATTGCTTAATATTAGTGATATAATATCAGTAAACGCTTACTTGGTGAGCTGGCCTCTGGTTCTGTTGTTGTCGATGCCGTTACAGGTGACGGCCGCCAGCTTTCTGCTTCTGTAGTTCTCATAATGGACGTTATTCGTTACGTCCTTGAGGTCCTGCATGTGTGTTCTGACACAAAACACCTCATACTTTTAATATTACATTTAATATTCAACAATATTATTGATCTGCCTGCACTGACACCATTATATGAGAACTGAGCTGGACGATGACATCACGGTTTTATCCAGAACGGCTGTATATAAATGAACTAAATTAATAACTTTTTTACAACAAAAATGAACCATCACTGAACTTACTTAAGATGGACTATGATGCTATTTTCTTCTGGAAACAAAATTTGTTGCATTATTTTCCTGTTATCTCTGTAAAGCTGCTTTGAAACACTCTGTATTGTAAAAAGCGCTATAGAAATAAAAGTGACTTGACTTCAAGTCAGTCACGCTTAAAGCATGCATGTCATTACATTAGATACATAAAAGACATAAGATGTTTTTACCTGATGAGCATATTCCTTACGAGTGTGAAGTCACAGTGGTCTCCATTCTCAACTGGGCAGAAAAACACAAGAATCAAGTTTTAAACACATCAAGATATTATTCAAATGCCATTTATAGTTGTTGACTGCTGGACAGAGATTGACCTCACACACAGCAATTACAGCATATAAACATATCCAGGAAAAACAACAGTAAAACAAATTAAGCTGTAAATCAGCTGTTTTCTATGTGAATATATAGTAAAGTGTAATTTATTCCTGTGATCAAAGCTGAATTTTCAGCATCATTACTCCAGTCTTCAGTGTCACATGATCCTTCAGGAATCACTATAATATGATGATTTGATGATCAAGAAACATTTATGATTATTATCAGTGTTGAAAACAGTTCAGATTTTTTTAAACCATTACATATTTTTTCAGGATTCAGGATGAATCAAAAGAACAGCATTTATTTGAAAAAGATTTTGAAATAGTCTTTACTGTAACCTTCGATCAATTTAATGAATTCTTTCTAAAAAAAAATAATTAAAAAAATAAAAAATATTGCATTCACAATTGTATATTCACTACAGAAACTCTAAAGACTTTAAGATTAAATATCCAGGAATAATTTCCTACTATTTTCGGGTTTTCCATGGCCGAGTTTAATTAAATATTCTCAAATTAACTGATTCTTCACAAAAAGCAAAATTACCATCCATAGTTTATTTTAATGTAACCTTCTCAGCGAAACGATTGCACATGTGAGATTAAAACTGAAACTCTAAACACTGAACGCACACCTTCTGCCACTCCCCACGGATACTGCCGACCTCTGATCTTCTTCCCGTTCGCCTCGATGATAGTGTTGCTCCCAACCACAGCCAGGGGCAACCGATCCTGTGTGTGTGTGTGTGTGTGTGTGAGTGAGTGAGAGAGAGTGAGTGTGTGAGAACGAGTGTGTGAGTGAGTGTGAGAGTGTGTGAATGAGTGAGTGAGCGTGTGATAGAGTGCGAGTGTGTGTGTGAGTGAGTGTGAGAGCAAGTGTGCAGGTGAGTGTGTGAGAGAGAGTGTGTGAGTGAGTGAGAGTGTGTGTGTGTGTGAGAGAGTGAGTGAGTGAGTGTGTGTGAGAGTGAGTGTGTGTGAGAGAGAGTGAGTGAGTGAGTGTGTGTGAGAGTGAGTGTGTGTGAGAGTGAGTGTGTGTGAGAGAGAGAGAGAGAGAGTGTGTGTGTGTGTGTGAGAGAGAGAGAGAGAGAGAGAGAGAGAGAGAGAGAGAGAGTGTGAGAGAGAGAGAGTGAGTGTGTGTGTGTGTGTGTGAGAGAGAGAGAGAGAGAGAGAGAGAGAGTGTGAGAGAGAGAGTGAGTGTGTGTGTGTGTGTGAGAGAGAGAGAGAGAGAGAGAGAGAGAGAGAGTGTGAGAGAGAGAGAGAGTGTGTGTGTGTGTGTGAGAGAGAGAGAGAGAGAGAGAGAGAGTGTATGTGTGTGTGTGTGAGAGAGAGAGAGAGAGAGTGTGTGTGTGTGAGAGAAAGAGAATTTGAATTTTAACAAACCTTTACTACAAATACAATTCACAGTATATTTACATTACAATATGCATAAATATAAAGAGCAACCCTAACTCATAAGAAATGTGCAACAACCAAATCCCCTTCAAATACACACAACGCCTCATTACAACACCAGATACCTTCAAAAGTGATAATATCATCTATATGCTTGTAATAAGCAAAATCAAATCAATATTCTTGCTTTCACCATGTTTGAAAACATAGCAACTTCATTCTGCTCAAAATTTAGCTCGACTTTCTTTTTCCTACTTCTATAACTAGCCAATTTTGCTCGGCCTAAAACAAAATTCAACAACTGACATACAAATCTTTTTTTCAACACATTTAAAACCGAAAAATAAATAACACCGTAGAAAAAGTTTCATTACACCTCTGAAAAATATTTCCTAAAGACAGAAATAAAGGCTCTAATCTTGCGCAATTTACAAATGCATGAAAATGGTTTCTCTCTCAGTGCAATAAAGACATTCAGCATCAATCTCAGGATTTAAAACTGAAATAAAGCATTGACGGCGACGGCGCCATGAAGGATTCTCCACTGCAAGTCTTTATCATCAACGGTGGTTTATAAAGTGCTCTCCACTCAGGTTTTCTGTACACATTCAATTTATCAGTTTTCTTATTAAATTTTTTTTTTGACACAATACTTATACAAAGCTTTCCCAGTCCTAGAAACAAGTCTAGATAGAGAGAGACTCACGGATGGCTGTTCACAAGGAATCCGAGTGCTAAAGCAACAGCCTCTCAATGAATGTACAGTCCACAGATTCAGATTCAGATCTTTACCACGATTACACTAGAGGAGAGACTTTATTCTGCCATTTGAACAGCATTTCAAGAGGACAGATCAGCGAAAACTGAATATTTCTTATTTTTCTTTTGAGTGTTTAAATGTACAAATGAGTGTTTAAATGTACAAAGTACAACACGAGACTCCTCCTTCAGAACATTTAATAAAACTAAGCCGCAAAAACAATTAGTTTAGAAATGGTTTTGTTGCTTACATCACAATCATTGGAACAATGCATGTTCTAGATATTGAATTAAATGCCATGTAAAGTTACTTCTTTGCTGAAAAACTAATAATAACCAAGAATTTTTTTTTTTTGGTATCTTACAACCATCTGCAACATATTCCAATACAAATACCAAGTACATCATTTCATATTTGATGCAAGTCATAATTCATCAACAGTGGATAATTAATAAATTGGCATTAATGTGCGGTAATTATTGATTGTGAACTGCTCTGAAACCGTGAGCGCTGCACATGGACTATGAATGTGCAGCGCTTATATTTATATATTAATATGTATTATATGAAATCATCGCCAATAATCACATTAAGCTGTATCGTGATTCTCTTAAAGGATTGGTTCACCTCAAAATGAAAATTTCCTAATAATTTACTCACCCCAATGCCATCCAAGATACCCATGTCTTTCTTTCCTCAGTGGAATAAGTTTTAAATAAGTTTTTTGAGGAAAACATTTCTGGATTTTTCTTCGAATAATGGACTTCAATGACAACCAGCGTTTTGAAGTCCAAATCAATGCAGTTTCAAAGGTCTTTGAAGTGCTTTAAGGGACTGTGCACGATCGCAGCTGAGGAGGAGGAGCTTATCTCGCGAAACGATAGGTCAATTTAAACAAAAATAATATATATACTTTTTAACTACAGTTGTTCGGATTGAGCTGATCTGCAACGCGCCGGGAACTACGTCATCACGTTGAAAGGTCACGCTCGATGTCGCCGGTGGAAGTACTGCCCCACTGTTTACAAAGCGACCAATACAATTTGAACTATCCTCCTTCGCACGGTCAAGTGGGGCAGTACTTCCGCCGGCGACATCGAGCGTGACCTTTCAACGTGATGACGTAGTTCCCGGCGCGTTGCAGATCAGCTCAATCCGAACAATTGTAGTTAAAAAGTATATATATATATATATATATATATATATATATATATATATATATATATATATACACATTTTAAATTGACCTATCGTTTCGCGACATAAGCCCCTCCTCCTCAGCTGATCGTGCACAGCCGTTTCAAGCACTTCAAAGACCTTTGAAACTGCATTGGTTTGGACTTCAAAACGCTGGTTGTCATTGAAGTCCATTATTCGAAGAAAAATCCAGAAAAGTTTTCCTCAAAAAACTTATTTTCTCTTCCACTGAGGAAAGAAAGACATGGATATCTTGGATGGCATTGGGGTGAGTAAATTATTAGGAAATTTTCATTTTGAGGTGAACTAATCCTTTAACACTTTTATTAGACCGTTTAAATATTTAAGTTTATGACCTTACTTTTTTTTTGCTTTTTATTTCACACACGTACTCCTAAATACATTTTCCAGTTCACACACATCTATTTTTTTTTTTTACAAATGTGTGTGAAATGCTTGCACTGTCTAGTCCTGATTGCACACACGTTGTCAAAAGACTTCAATTATGATTGTTTGTTTGTTTTATTTGGGAAAGAATGCTTGCACAAATGTGGAACTCTTACTTTGATTTTCTTCACAATCTTGTTTTCTTCCTCATCATCCGTCTCTGGAAACTCGTAGATTTTGATCTTGTGCTCCAGGATTTCTCGCATAATCTAGAGAAACATACAAACGTCACAAAACCTTTCAGAGGATCGCCACGAGCGAGTGTTTAGGGTTGAGGAACATCCTCTGTTTATTTATTTGTGCTCAAATCTTTTAATCTGATCTTTCCCGTCTGGGCGTCATTTCTGTGCTCCTGTTCCTGGTTCCTGCAGAGATAATACTCTGACAGATGGCAAAACACTCAAGACACACACAAAAACACTCAAGACACACACGGTGCCGGAGGCCTGAACTCCTGCTGTCTCTTCTTGCCTTTTCCTTAAAGGGATAGTTCACTCAAAAATTAAAATTAGCCCATGATTTACTCACCCTGAAGTCATCCTAGGTGTTTATGACATTCTTGTTTCAGACGAATACAACCGGAGTTATATTAAAAAAATGCCCTGGCTCTTCCAAGCTTTATAATGGCAGTGAATAGACGTTTCTGTTTTTAAGTCCATAAAAGTGCATCAATCCATCATATAAGTGCATCTATCCATGATAAAAGTGCATCTATCCATCATAAAAGTGCATCTATCCATCATAAAAGTGCATCTGTCCATCATAAAAGTGCATCTATTCATCATAAAAGTGCATCTATCCATAATAAAAGTGCATCATATCCATAATAAAAGTGCATCTTTCCATCATAAAAGTGCATCTATCCATCATATAAGTGCATCTATCCATGATAAAAGTGCATCTATCCATCATAAAAGTGCATCTATCCATCATAAAAGTGCATCTATCCATCATAAAAGTGCATCTATCCATCATAAAAGTGCATCTGTCCATCATAAAAGTGCATCTGTTCATCATAAAAGTGCATCTATCCATAATAAAAGTGCATCTTTCCATCATAAAAGTGCATCTATCCATCATATAAGTGCATCTATCCATAATAAAAGTGCATCATATCCATAATAAAAGTGCTTCTTTCCATCATAAAAGTGCATCTATCCATCATAAAAGTGCATCTATCCATCATAAAAGTGCATCAATCCATAATAAAAGTGCATCCACCCATAATAAAAGTGCATCTATCTATCATAAAAGTGCATCTATCCATCATAAAAGTGCATTTATCCATGATAAAAGTACATCTATCCATCATAAAAGTGCATTATATCCATAATAAAAGTGCATCTTTCCATCATAAAAGTGCATCTATCCATCATAAAAGTGCATCTATCCATGATAAAAGTGCATCCATCCATAATAAAAGTGCATCTAACCATGATAAAAGTACATCTATCCATCATAAAAGTGCATTTATCCATCATAAAAGTGCATCATATCCATAATAAAAGTGCATCTTTCCATCATAAAAGTGCATCATTTCCATAATAAAAGTGCATCTTTCCATAATAAAAGTGCATCTATCTATCATAAAAGTGCATCTATCCATCATAAAAGTGCATCTATCCATGATAAAAGTACATCTATCCATCATAAAAGTGCATTTATCCATCATAAAAGTGCATCATATCCATAATAAAAGTGCATCATATCCATAATAAAAGTGCATCTATCCATCATAAAAGTGCATCTATCCATCATAAAAGTACATCTATCCATCACAAAAGTGCATCTAACCATGATAAAAGTGCATCTGTCCATCATAAAAGTGCATCTATCCATGATAAAAGTACATCCATCCATAATAAAAGTGCATCTATCCATCATAAAAGTGCATCTATCCATCATAAAAGTGCATCTATCCATCATAAAAGTGCATCTATCCATCATAAAAGTACATCTATCCATCATAAAAGTGCATCTAACCATGATAAAAGTGCATCTGTCCATCATAAAAGTGCATCTATCCATGATAAAAGTGCATCCATCCATAATAAAAGTGCATCTATCCATCATAAAAGTGCATCTATCCATCATAAAAGTGCATCTATCCATGATAAAAGTGCATCTATCCATCATAAAAGTGCATCTATCCATGATAAAAGTGCATCTATCCATAATAAAAGTGCATCTATCCAACATAAAAGTGCATCTATCCATCATAAAAGTGCATCCATCCATAATAAAAGTACATCTATCCATCATAAAAGTGCATCTATCCATGATAAAAGTGCATCTATCCATAATAAAAGTGCATCTATCATCATAAAAGTGCATCTATCCATCATAAAAGTGCATCCATCCATAATAAAAGTACATCTATCCATCATAAAAGTGCATCTATCCATCATAAAAGTGCATCTATCCATCATAAAAGTGCATCTATCCATCATAAAAGTGCATCCATCCATAATAAAAGTACATCTATCCATCATAAAAGTGCATCTATCCATCATAAAAGTGCATCTATCCATCATAAAAGTGCATCTATCCATAATAAAAGTGCATCTATCCAACATAAAAGTGCATCTATCCATCATAAAAGTGCATCCATCCATAATAAAAGTACATCTATCCATCATAAAAGTGCATCTATCCAACATAAAAGTGCATCTATCAATCATAAAAGTGCATCCATCCATAATAAAAGTACATCTATCCATCATAAAAGTGCATCTATCCATCATAAAAGTGCATCTATCCATCATAAAAGTGCATCTATCCATCATAAAAGTGCATCTATCCATCATAAAAGTTGAGTAAATCATGGGGTAATTTAATAGGGAGTTTAAACGGACATGACTTGGCGGCCGACTGACCTGTTTCTTGAACTGTTGGCACTCTTCGGGGGTCAGAGTATCTGCTTTGGCAATCAGTGGGATGATGTTGACCTTCTCATGCAACCGTTTCATAAACTCGATGTCCAAAGGTTTCAGTCTGGTGCAAAAACATACAACACAACACCATGTTAAAGATGTAATGATGAAAGTTCTCTCAGTGTCTTTAGTGGTGTTAAAGACTAACACAAGAATCCCTGAAACCTCAGTCGTGGGCAAAAGTGAAGACATCATTCTTTAGTCAAATATTATTGAAAAAAATGGTTAAAGTCCCGCTGTAGTTAAAACTGTTATCCCTTAAAACTCGATCACCAAAAAGACATATTTAGGCACTTTTTCTTCAAGCCTTAAAATATCTTGAATGTAACTCGACACCCTTGCCTCATTTAGTATGCGCGGTTCTATGAATATGCAAATGAGCCCCGCCTCCACTCACTCACTCAGAGATCCACTCGTCGACGATCACACGTTGATTTGATTGGTTAGTTTGTGACGTCAGAAACACCAGCGATTTCAAAGCGTGTTTTTGGTTCACTGCAGTTTTAAGGAGAAAATACTCAGCAATGCTGGCGACTTATGAATTTACACATGGTTTGTGTTAAAGCATATTAAAAACAACATATAGACACATAAACAACATTAAAAGCTAGATTTTCACCACAGGGGGACTTAAGCATATTGCATAGTTGTGCTTTGAGTAAATTGTAAATTTGTGATAAAGCAATGTAGAGCTTTTAACAATTAATCGTTAAAAGAGGGCAATCTCGATTCAAACACCCATATAATCTTATTCCTAAACGACAGCGATTCATCTAAGTCTATAAACACGATCACAGTGAAAATTCTGATTTGCGTTAAGCGCTGCCGCCGATCCACAGAGAGCAGTTGTCATGTACATTAATTCAGATTAAATCACAGAATGGCTGGGATAAAAGGTTATAGTTCGGACATAAACTAGAACAAATCGAAATAGAGCAAATCAACCTGATGCTTCAGGTAAAGATTGTATCAAATACATTGTTACACCTGCAGGTGGCGACAAGTGACTTGTGTTTGTCATTAATTACTGGACAAATCTCTTGAATGAATGATTCAAACAAATGATGTCTGATTCATCCAGTAACTAAACAAAGACTTTATGAGTGAGTCATTGAATCCTTCATTCAAGAGATTTATTCAAAAACGCTGATTCATCTAGTAATGAAACAAGTGAAGTCTTCATGAGGGTGTCATTGAATCATTCACAAAAAATTATTAGTTCAAATTAATCAAAAATACCTTTTGTTAAATAGACTGTTTTGTCAGAACCTCTATTAAATCATATGTTATTTTATTGAGTGGTTTATTCAGAATCATGGAAGAATCGTGACCTCTAATTTAAACGAAAAAATTGTGATTCTCAATTTATCCAGAATCGAGCAGCTTTAATGCAATGAAACATGCCAAATTGTGCTGGCATAAAAAGTTACTAGTGCTTGTGTGTTATAGTGCTTTTTAAATTGGTTTCCGTTTTGAATCATGGTTATCAACATCCATCAAGCCATTTACTGTCTGCCACGCTTCAGTTCTGATAATCATCAGGATTGTTCCTGCGTCTTCATTGCATCTGCGCACAGATCCACTATTGTCTGAGAAGAACAGCTGCTTACAGTAACAGTCATTCTCATGTTTTCACTGACTAAGAGGAAAATCACAGCTAAATGAAATCCATTTTAAAACCTCTAAACAGAAAAAAAACCTGACAAACATAAGGGAAAAAATAAACTGCCTGCATCTCCTCTGCTCACCAAGGCTGCATTTATTTGATCAAAAATACAGTAAAAATTGTGAAATATTATTCTAATGTAAAATATCTGTTTTGTATGTAAATATATAGTAAAGTGTAATTTATTCAGCATCATTACTCCAGTCTTCAGTGTCACAAGATCCTTCAGAAATCAGTATAATATGATGATTTACTGTTCAAGAAACATTTATGATTATTATCAGTGTTGAAAACAGTTGTGCTGCTTCAGATGTCATCACTTTTGATCACTTTAATGCACCGTGTACCTTTCCTACGTCACATTGTAGGGTGCAATTCAACACATGACACAAAAACTCAGTATTACACTTAATTAATGATGCTCAATTGGAAGCCTACATATCACTGGTCATGTTTTTCTTCCTATTATTAAAGAGGACGTATTCTGCTTTTTTCCATGTTCATCTTTCTTCAGTGTGTAATGTTGCTGTTTGAGCATGAAAAAGCTCTGCAAAGTCTCTTTATATCAGTGTCAGTGTTTCTGAACTCCTGAAACGCCTCCATTGTATCTTGAGTTTCTTCCGGGAACGAGCACGTCACAATATTCCTCATTATAATAATTAATACGCAGAATAAAGGGGCGGGGCCTGGTTGAGTTCGTTAGTAGTGTGTTAAACTGGCGGTTATGGTAAGGGGCGGGACATTTCCCAAACACACTCGAAGCGCTCGACCAATCACAACACACTGATCCAGCCGACCAATCAGAGCACAGTGTGCTTTTCAGAAGGAGGGGCTTCATAGAGACAGGAAGTAAACAGAGCGTTACTGACAGACTGGGAAGAGAGGAGCCGCAACAATGGAGAAAATAATGCATTCAAACCATAGACTGTAAATAAATGTGTGTCGGTGACGTCACACGTAGTGTTTCTGAAGAGCATTTTTGAAGCCCAAAGTGGGCGTAGCCGGCCGTCGCCATCTTGGCAGTGTCACTCCCGGATAAACGAACATGTGCAGCGAGGCGGATTAGCTGAGGTGACGTGATGCTAACAGACAAACGGCTAGTAGTGACATCAGCTGAAATCCTGTCACAAGTGGCCACGCCCTTAATTATGCAGAACTTTAAGGCTTAATATAATTTAAACGGATGAGATATAACCAAAATTCACCCCCCTCACAGTCGTCATGAAGGATAAAATTAGCTATATAGACCAAAACCACTTTTTGGACCAGACTGTAAACATTGTTTTTTTCTGCTGTAAAGTTGGGTATTTTAACATGGGGGTTTATGGGATTGACTCTCTTCTGCAGCCGGTCTCTAGTGGCCACTCAATGAACTGCAGTTTAATCACTTCAGTGTTGGATTAAAGAGAGAGACAGGAAGGTTGCCGCTTGATTCAAACCCACTATAAACAAAATCAAAGCCTTGTAAAAGGGCAGAACAGGTCCTCTTTAAGATTAATAAAGAGCATTAGAGAGCATCTGATCACTCACCCATGTCCTGATGGTGCGATGAAGTACAGGCAACAGTGAACTCTGCTGTCCGGCATCTGCCGTCTGTTCACACGGGACTCGGCGTTCAGATAATCCTCAAACTTACTGTCGATGTGATCAATGACCGGCTGCCAGCTGGAGGAGAACACAGAGATTCAGGACACGCTTTAGGTTCACAGGAACACCATCTCATTATATCAAGCAAACTGACATTAGGGCTGCACAATACATCGAAATTATCGAAATATCGCAAAAAGAACACTACCGTTCAAAAGTTTGGGGTCAAAATACTTTTCTTCAGAAAGGACGCATTAAATTGATCAAAAGTGACAGTAAGGACATTTATAATAATGCAAAATATTTATTTTTTAATTAAATGCTTTTCTCTTGAACTTTCAAAGAATCCTTAAAAAAAAAGAATCACGGTTTGCACAAAAATATGAAGCAGCACAACTGTCTTCAACTGTGATAATAATCATAAATGTTTCTTGATCATCAAATCATCATATTATACTGATTTCTGGAGGGTCATGTGACACTGAAGACTGGAGTAATGATGCTGAAAATTCAGCTTTGATCACAGGAATAAATTACACTTTACTATATATTCACATAGAAAACAGCTGATTTACATTGAAATAATATTTCACAATATTACTGGGTTTGTTTTGTATTTTTAATCAAATAAATGCAGCCTTGGTGAGCAGAAGAGACTTCTTTTAAAAACATTAAAAATCTTACTGACCCCAAACTTTTGAACGGTAGTGTATATCGCGATATGCATATCGCAATGGCTTACAATAACTGAACAAAAGACAAAGAGAAAATCACTCACTGCTCTTGGCTGAATAACTTTTGTATCTTTAATAAGAATCAGTATATATATTTAATTCATACAGTGAAAACTAAGCAGTTTTATTTTTACATTTGATTATTCAGTTTCTGTTGTTAAATAAACCTGAAACCCTAAACCCCGAGGTTTACACTGATGTTAAAATAACACTTTATGCGTCAGTAAAACACTGCTGTTCACTTTCAGAAGTTGTAGGGATGTTTTCTTGTCACAAAAAGAATGTAAAACACGTATGTAGGTTATATAATTTTAAATATATTTTACAGATAATTTATGTTTATTTTACACACTTTAAGCATTCTCATATCGCATATCAAATATCGAAATTTTCTTCAACATTAAACCATGCTGTGATAATTATATCTGCCACTCGACCAAAGTCGTTCTCACCAGTTGCTGTTGTCCACGGCGTCTCCAAACCCAGGAGTGTCCACTATCGTAAAGAGAAGCTGCACGCCCCCCTCCTTCATCAGCACCTTCGAATGCTCCACCTGCGGTCACAGAGCATCTGAATGACCTTACGAATGGCGGATGTAAACGCTAGTCTGCTTGCGCACTTTTGGTGTCTGATCCACACTGGCTATCAGTGGCGAGTGATTAAGGTCAGGAATCGGACATTTGTTATAAAATTTTAATTTCGATTCCTCTTATGGATTCCTTTGTGAGCATTTCAATATGATTTTAAACCATTCAAGCGTGAGATGACTCACTTACTTGTTTTCTGTGCTGCACTCATCCAAAACTTGCACACAAATAATGTGATTTTAGACCATTGAAGCGTGAGACGAATCGCGTGATGTTTTCTGTGCTGCATTGCATGTGTAACAGTATATTGGATCAGTCGTTTTTGAAATATGTGATCAGTCACGGAAACTAGGGACACAAGTCGGTTCTGGGGCATTTTGAGTTATTCATAGATTCTGAAAGTGTAGTCTCCAAGCTTTCCAACGATGTGTAACATGTGGAAATCTGATAATATTTGGAGAAGTTGTGGCCATTTGAAGGTAGGCACTTAAAAAAGCTCAAAGATGAGAAAACGACCTCGAAAGATTGTGCAGTTCTCACCTCTCTCTGCTGCTAGGAGTGACAATAGGGCTCATTTACATCTCATTTAGATAAGCCATACCCCCTGTAAAGCTCCCACCTGTGCTTTACAGCTTTTTTTTGTGAAATGTCCGCAAGCACATTATTTCATCAGCAGGTTCAGCATCTTAAATAACGACTAAAGAGCAAATGAAGCTTAACTTACGTTTCAGAAACGCGCACGGCAGGCCTTCATCGCAGCAAAGGTCTTAACTGCATCCTCTATTTCGATTCTCTGTGCCAGTTCATGTTCTATGGAGATTGTTGCCAGTCCATTAAGTCTGTTCAGTTCACAAAACTTTCCCCATTCAAAGCAATCGGGAAGTCACATATGAAACAGCCAGCCACCGCTGTCAGCGAGCCGAGCCGCCATATTCAACACCGAGGGCGCGCGCGCCGCGCCCATACCTCCGGTTCAGTTTCCCGAGCGGCGAAAACATTTTCGGTGTAACTGCCACGGTTCAGCTCGTCTGCGACAATCTTTGCGGCGTCCATCTTCATTGAATTTTGATATCAGATAGAGCCTACCAGAGCACAGCATAATAAGTAGCCATGCGGTTCACTTGGAGGGCGGGGACAAAAGCGCCATATTCAGTATGGAAATACAGACAGACAATAACACGCCACGCCCCTACTGCGTGCTAGAATCTCCGAAAACAAGCCGATTTCAACCTCAAAATGTAAGCTTTTAAATATACCAATACTGCTATCTCAAACATGGAGAGGCTTCTTCGTGATTTCAACTAACAGATTCTGCAAAAAAATGAAATTCACCAATTTTGAAAAAAAAACTCTTCTTTCTCATTTTGCTCGAAAGTTGTGCTGCCGACTTGTGTCCCTGGTTTCTGTGACGGGTCACATATGCTGTTTGGAAGTTAGTCGGGCCGACACAACAACAAACGTGTAGCCAATCAGCATTAGGGGGTGTATGGCGGTGAGTAACACGTGTAACACGTGAGGAACACCTGAGTAGCACTGAGTAACGTGAGAACACGTGAGGAACACGTGAGTAACACTGAGTAACATGTGAGAACACGTGAGTAACACGTGAGTAACATGAGAACACGTGAGTAACACGTGAGTAACATGTGAGAACACGTGAGTAACATGTGAGAACACGTGAGTAACATGTGAGAACACGTGAGTAACATGTGAGAACACGTGAGTAACACGTGAGTAAGTAACACGTGAGTAACACTGAGTAGCACCAAGTAACACGTGAGTAACATGAGAACACGTGAGTAACATGAGAACACGTGAGTAACACGTGAGTAACATGTGAGAACACGTGAGTAACATGAGAACACGTGAGTAACATGTGAGAACACGTGAGTAACACGTGAGTAAGTAACACGTGAGTAACACTGAGTAGCACCAAGTAACACGTGAGTAACACTGAGTAGCACCAAGTAACACGTGAGTAACACTGAGTAGCACCAAGTAACACGTGAGTAAGTAACACGTGAGTAAGTAACACGTGAGTAAGTAACACGTGAGTAAGTAACACTGAGTAGCACCAAGTAACACGTGAGTAACACGTGAGTAAGTAACACTGAGTAGCAGTGAGTAACACGCGAGGAACACTGGGTTTGAGTGTCATTGTGTGTCTGGAGCTGCAGTGCTGTTGGCAACTAACAACCAACTTTTGTTTGCAATTACTATTGTGTAGTGTACGTTAATGTTTTGTGCTTCCTTGTAATTCGTTCATCATTTGCGATTTATTTTTCGTGAGGCATTATTCTGTTGCACTTCTGCTATGATAATCAAACATGTGTGTTTGTTTGGGTTGATTACAAACATCAACATTGGCCAACAGCTTATTTAAAAAACGACTTACCCCACCTTTAAAGTGACAGCACTAATATTCCTGCTGCCGTCTCTATAATAACACTGATCAAACAACAAAAGACAGAGAAAATTCACTCGTTCTTGACTGAATAACTTTTGTAACTATATTTGTAATGTATATTTTACTGATAAAGTGCAGTTTTATTTTACATTTGATTCCAGTTTCTGAACCTGAATAACTGAAAATCTTAAAACACTTTATTTCAATCATATCTTTGTATTTAGGCCTATTTGTTGAGATTGCTAATTTTTTATTTGTTCTTTTTTAATTACTGAGTGTTTACTTATAATAATGCTTGAAATTTATATTAGTTAGGCTAGTTGTTTTTCTAAGGTATTTTTAAACCACAGGCAAACGTTCCTTGCGTTAGTGTTCTGTAGCCTGTTGATTTTTGATATTCAGCTACAATTAAATGTTTTGCAATGAGACTAAATGTGGATGATATCTACGTTTATTTGTCCTTATTGGAATCGAAATTAGGAATTGATAAGAATCCGAATCGATAAGCAGAATCGAAATACAATCGTTAAAACTTAAACGATACCCAACCCTACGTGTGATGCAAAGAAAAAAAAACACACACAATGAAACCAGCCATGAGAGACAGGTAGAGAGAGAGGGATTGAGACAGGTAGAAAGAGTGAGACAGGTAGACAGATAGACAATGAGACAGGTAGAGAAAGAGAGAGACAGGTAGAGAGAAAGAGAGAGAGACAGGTAGACAGACAATGAGTGAGACAGGTATAGAGAGAGAGAGAAAGAGAGAGAGAGAGAGAGAGAGAGAGAGGGATTGAGACAGGTAGAAAGAGTGAGACAGGTAGACAGATAGACAATGAGTGAGACAGGTAGAGAAAGAGAGAGACAGGTAGAGAGTGAGAGACAGATAGATAGACAGACAGATAGGGTGTGAGACAGGAAGAGAGAGACAGGTAGACAGGGTGTGAGACAGGAAGAGAGAGACAGGTAGAGAGAGTGAGAGACAGATAGACAGACAGACAGATAGACAGATAGGGTGTGAGACAGGAAGAGAGAGAGAGGGAGACAGACAGAGTGTGAGACAGGAAGAGAGAGACAGGGAGACACAGGGTGTGAGACAGGAAGAGAGAGACAGGTAGACAGACAGGGTGTGAGACAGGAAGAGAGAGACAGTGTGAGACAGACGTGTGAGACAGGAAAAGAGAGACAGGTAGACAGACGGTGTGAGACAGGAAGAGAGAGACAGGTAGACAGATAGGGTGTGAGACAGGAAGAGACGGAGACAGACGGTGTGAGACAGGTAGAGAGAGAGACAGACAGAGTGTGAGACAGGAAGAGAGAGACAGGGAGACAGACAGAGTGTGAGACAGGAAGAGAGAGACAGGTAGACAGATAGGGTGTGAGACAGGAAGAGAGAGAAAGGTAGACAGATAGGGTGTGAGACAGGAAGAGAGAGACAGGTAGACAGATAGGGTGTGAGACAGGAAGAGAGAGACAGTGTGAGACAGGAAAAGAGAGACAGGTAGACAGACAGGGTGTGAGACAGGAAGAGAGAGACAGGTAGACAGACAGGGTGTGAGACAGGAAGAGAGAGACAGGTAGACAGACGGTGTGAGACAGGAAGAGAGAGACAGGTAGACAGATAGGGTGTGAGACAGGAAGAGAGAGACAGTGTGAGAGAGGAAGAGAGAGACAGGTAGACAGACAGGCTGTGAGACAGGAAGAGAGAGACAGGTAGACAGACAGAGTGTGAGACAGGAAGAGAGAGACAGGTAGACAGACAGGGTGTGAGACAGGAAGAGAGAGACAGTGTGAGACAGGAAGAGAGAGACAGGGTGTGAGACAGGAAGAGAGAGACAGGTAGACAGACAGGGTGTGAGACAGGAAGAGAGAGACAGTGTGAGACAGGAAGAGAGAGACAGGTAGACAGATAGGGTGTGAGACAGGAAGAGAGAGACAGCGTGAGACAGGAAGAGAGACAGGTAGACAGACAGAGTGTGAGACAGGAAGAGAGAGACAGGTAGACAGACAGGGTGTGAGACAGGAAGAGAGAGACAGTGTGAGACAGGAAGAGAGACAGGAAGAGAGAGAGACAGGTAGACAGATAGGGTGTGAGACAGGGAGACAGACAGGGTGTGAGACAGGTAGAGAGAGAGACAGGTAGAGAGTGAGACAGGAAGAGAGACAGGTAGACAGACAGAGTGCGAGACAGGAAGAGAGAGACAGGTAGACAGACAGGGTGTGAGACAGGAAGAGAGAGACAGGTAGACAGACAGGGTGTGAGACGGAGACAGACAGGGTGTGAGACAGAGACAGGTAGAGAGTGAGACAGGAAGAGAGACAGGTAGACAGACAGAGTGCGAGACAGGAAGAGAGAGACAGGTAGACAGATAGGGTGTGAGACAGGAAGAGAGAGAGACAGGTAGACAGACAGGGTGTGAGACAGGGAGACAGACAGGGTCTGAGACAGGTAGAGAGAGAGACAGGTAGAGAGTGAGACAGGAAGAGAGACAGGTAGACAGACAGTGCGAGACAGGAAGAGAGAGACAGGTAGACAGACAGGGTGTGAGACAGGGAGACAGACAGGGTGTGAGACAGGTAGAGAGTGAGACAGGTATCTGGGTATCAGTGGCGTGCGATGCAAAGAAAATCATCATAAAGCTGAAATGCCGTGTGAAGCGTTTGACTCTCAGTCACTCTTAAATCTACAAGTACAAACATGCAGGACATAGCATAGCTATTACTGACGTATTACTGAAGTATGCTGGAGAAGTGCATGCAACGATAATGATCTTATCAAGGCCTTCTAAAAACCTTTATAAAGATATTTCCCAGTGCACAGCTGATAAGAAACAAGCAGCATCTATTGACATTTATCAGACAGAACTGGGCTTTATACCTGAACTGTTTTCTTGATTCTGTGCGAAGGCCCGGGGTATTCTCCGGAGTACAGATCCGTCAGGAACAGAGAGTTTATCAGTGTGGACTTTCCCAACCCCGACTCTCCTGGAGAAACGGCAGAAAATAGAGAAGTGTGAGGTTAAAATGAGACCTGAATTTAGTACAACATCCTATAAAATCTAGATTTACTGTAAGAAATGCCAATGCTTACAAGAGAGTAAAAGAGATTTTTAGATGAGCTTAAGTTTTATATACACTACCATACAAAAGTTTGGTGAAACAAGTGAAGTATTTATGAGTGAGTCATTGAACCATTAATTCAAGAGATTCGTTCAAGAACCAAGATTCATCTAAAGTCGGCTGATTGTCAATAGGGAGTTTTCATTTAACTCTTGTGCATCAATTAAAAAAAGTTACACATAGGTACACAGAGGACAAAAATGTCCATGTTTAAAAACTGTCATAAAAATGGGAAGCTTGGGAGCACAGACTTAAGTTTGGTATCATTTTAAAGAAGACCCTTGGGAGATTATTGCTGAAGTAAAAAAATTATAATAAGTAAATCCAAAAAAAAGTTATATAGGTATAAGTTTATGAAAATTATTTATGAAAATTATTTTATACAAAATATATATTTTATAAATCAAATTGAACTCTAAAACGGCAAGAAAATAAAAGCCATAAATCTAACTAAATTGTGTTCCAAATTTGAGGATGATATCTCAAAAAATGAGCTTTCGGTAAGAGTTTGTTTGGGCGCAGTAACAGATTTTCCCCATTGGGTGCCAGCAAAACTCCACTAGTCACACAGTGATTGGATTTGTTATTTGCAGTTGAGTTTTTCTCTCTCAATATTACAAACACACACATGCACACACACACATATTTTTTTTATAACACACATACTAACCACACTCTGACATCCATACCAACACACCCACACAAATATCGTTGCATAATTTATCCAATTGGCTCTATAATATGCCGAAGCAGAAAACAGGAATAAAGCGATATTTGTTTTAGAGGCCAAACCTGGAAAAATGGCACCATCTGATAAAAAAATAGTCAAAATTAAAAATTTTAAGCCTTGCCAACATAATGAAAGCCTCTTAACAAAGATTGCATCATTTTATAGTTGAATGGCCCTGAGATTGAAAATTGCAGTTTTAATGGGTTTCAATGGGGACATTTTTGTCCAAAAGGCGCTGAGAGGGAAGTATTTTGTGGACCTAGTGCAAAAAATATTTTTCAAAGGAAATGGGGGTGAAATAGTAAAATTACAATAAAAATACACACCTGTGCCAAAATTCATGCAGTTAACATTAACAAAAAAAAAAAAGTTACACATAGCTACAAAGTGGACAAAAATGTCCATGTCAAAAAACTGTCATAAAAATTTTAGGTTTGGGTGCAAAGACTTAAGTTTGGTCTCATTTTAAAGAGGACCCTTGGCAGATTATTGCTGAAGTTAAACAAGTGAAAAAAGTCAAACCAAAAATTTTGTATAGAGGTTTAAGTTTATGAAAATTATTTATGAACATTATTATCGTTATTTTATATAAAATATATATTTTATGAAACATGTTGAACTCTAAAACTGATATAAATTCAAAGCCATAAATCTAAACAAGTTGTGTTCCAAATTTGAGGATGATATCTCAAAAAATGAGCTTTCGGTAAGAGTTTGTTTGGGCGCAGTAACACATTTTCCCCATTGGGTGCCAGCAAAACTCCACTGGTGCACACAGTAATTGGATTTTAGATTTGCAATTGAGTTTTTCTCTCTCAAATATTACAAGCACACAAACACATATACACACACATTTTTTTTTATTACACACATACAAACCACACTCTGACATCCATACCAACACACCCACACAATTATCGTTCCACAATTTATCCAATTGGCTCTATAATATGCCGAAGCAGAAAACAGGAATAAAGCGATATTTGTTTTATAGGCCAAACCTGGAAAAATGGCACCATCTGATAAAAAATAGTAAAAATTTAAATTTTGAAGCCTTGTCAACAGAATGAAAGCCTCTTAACAAAGATTGCATCATTTTATAGTTAAATGGCCCTGGGATTAAAAATTGCAGTTTTAATGGGTTTCAATGGGGACATTTTTGTCCAAAAGGCGCTGAGTGGGAGTATTTTGTGTAGCTAGTGCAAAAAATATTTTTTTAAGAAAATGGCGGTGAAATAGTAAAATTCCAATAAAAACACACACCTGTGCCAATTTTTATGCAGTTAGCATTAACACTGGCAAAGTGATCAAAAAAACAAAACTGAAAAGGACAAAAATGTCCATAAGGATGCACAAGGGTTAAAATGTTGGTGATTTTAGCATAAGAAAAGTACATGTTTAAATGTTTTGGCAGTTGTTTGAGCAACTTAATATATAAATCTATATGTAATGCATTGTATAATATGCTGTTAAAATTTACGTGAATATGTCTATGAAAGATTGTATAACTGTATATGTACAAAGAATCAATCGCAATGCTGACAAAACTTTTTTTTATATAAAAGTTGATTTGGATTTGAAATAAAAATAATGAATAATTGTGTTTGTGGTACAGCCACGGATCAATTGCGCACTGCAAACGGAGTCAAGTCAAGTCAAATCAAATATATTTATATAGCGCTTTTCACAATACAGATTGTATCAAAGCTGCTTCACAGTATCAAAACAACTTAACAATGTTTGTTTATTACTGGAAAAAAGACATCCAAGTTTGGTAGAGCTGATCAATGGTATGATTGGTTAATTAATTTGAATATCCCCAACTGAGCAAGCCAAAGGCAACAGTGGCAAGGAACCGAAAAACTCCATCCAGTGACCTAATGGTGTCCTAACACCCCATCAGATGACCCAATGGAGAAAAAAAAACCTTGGGAGAACCCAGGCTCAGTCGGGGGCCAGTTCTCCTCTGGCGTTTATGAACTAGAGGCCGAATTTACAGTAACTGTAAGATAAAAAATGTATATGAACGCCTGGCTAAATAGATGCGTCTTCAGTCTAGTTTTAAACTGTGAGAGCGAGTCTGAGCTACGAACAATATCAGGAAGGCTATTCCAGAGCTTCGGAGCTAAATGTGAAAATGCTCTGCCTCCTTTGGTGGATCTGGATATCCTAGGAATGACCAGAAGCCTCGAATTTAGTGAACTTAAAGAGCGCGATGCATGTAAGGCGATAGAAGATCCGCTAAATATACTGGAGCTAAACCATTTAGAGCTTTATAAGTCAAAAGCAATACCTTGTATTTAATACGGAACTTTATAGGTAACCAAGGAAGTGATGATAAAATTGGTGTTATGATCATATTTTCTTGATCTAGTAAGAACTCTAGCGGCTGCATTTTGGACTAACTGTAGCTTGTTTATTGAAGATGCAGGACAACCAGCTAATAAAGCATTACAGTAATCTAGTCTCGAGGTCATGAATGCATGAACTAACTTTTCTGCATCAGAGACTGATAGCATATTACGTAGCTTAGCAATGTTTCTAAGGTGGAAAAAGGCAGTTTTTGTAACATATGAAATATGCTTTTCAAAAGACAGGTTGCAGTCTAATGTAACACCCAGGTCTTTTACTGTAGCGGATAAAGTAACAGGGCATCCTACTATGTTAAAGTCGTGCTGTGAAAGGTTTTGTTGACGGGTTTTAGAACCGATAAGTATTACCTCTGTCTTGTCTGGATTTAATAAAAGAAAATTACGCGTCATCCAATCTTTTATATCTTTAACACAATCTGTCAATTTGGATAATTTAGCGTATTCATCTGGCCGTGATGAAATATATATTTGAGTGTCATCAGCATAACAATGGAAACTAATTCCATGTTTCCTTAGAATATTACCAAGTAGCAGCATATATATTGAGAATAATAAAGGGCCTAACACAGATCCCTGCGGCACTCCATAGTTTGCCGAAGTTATAATCGATTTTTCTCCATTTAAGTAGACGAAATGGTAGCGGTCAGATAAGTATGACCTAAACCAGCTTAATGCTTGTCCTTGAACACCAGTGTAATTTTGTAGTCGATCTAAGAGTATTGTGTGATCTATAGTATCGAACGCAGCGCTAAGATCAAGTAAAACTAGTACTGAGATACAGCCTTGGTCCGAAGCTAAAAGTAAATCATTTGTGATTCTAACAAGCGCAGTTTCAGTGCTATGATGTGGCCTGAATCCAGACTGAAACTTTTCATAGATGTCGTTTTCTTGCAAGAAAGAGCCGAGTTGAGCGGACACAACTTTTTCTAATATTTTTGACATAAAAGGAAGATTCGAAATGGGTCTGTAATTTGCTAGGTTATTTGGATCTAATTGTGGTTTCTTAATAAGAGGTTTTATAACTGCCAGCTTGAACGTTCTTGGAACATGACCTAAAGATAAAGATGAGTTAATAATATTGAGAAGAGGCTCTTACACTATAGGTAACACTTCTTTCAGTAGTTCAGTTGGTATAGGATCTAATAAACATGTTGTTGTTTTAGATGAAGTGATAAGTTTATTTAACTCTTTTTGTTCTATGGTTGTAAAGCATTGTAATTGTTCTTGCGGGGTGATAATTGCGGCTGAATTATAAGGCGCGAGCAAAGATTGAACGTTTACGATTTTGATTCAATTTTCTCGGTGAAGAAGTTCATGAAATCATTACTACTAAACTGTAACGAGGTATTTTGTTCAGACGACGTCTGTTTATTTGTTAGTCTAGCCACGGTATTAAATAAAAACCTTGGATTATTTCGGTTGTTTTCTATTAATTTGCTGAGGTGCTCAGCCCTGGCCGTTTTAAGTGCCTTTTTATAAAGTGACATACTGTCTTTCTACGCGATTCTAAAGACCTCTAAATTAGTTTTTTTCCATTTACGCTCTAAATTACGGGTGTCTCTCTTTAAAACATACGTAGTATTATTGTACCATGGTGCTATACTTTTTTCTCTGACCTTTTTTAATCTAATGGGTGCAACAATATCCAATGTTCTAGAGAGAATGGTGCTCATAGTGCTAGTTAGTTCGTCTAATTCATCTGTTTGTTTGGGTTCAGACAGCAGCTGAGACAGATCAGATAAGCTATTTGAGAAATGATCTATGGTGGATGGACGAATTGTTCTACCTGATCGATAACGTGGCACAGCATGACATATTACAGCAGTGCGTAATATGCAAGTTACCAAGTAGTGGTCAGTGACATCATCACTTTGTGGAATGATATCTATATCGGTTGGATCGGTTCCATATGATATAATTAAATCGAGTGTATGATTAAGACGATGAGTTGGTCCGGTGACATTTTGCTTGACCCCGAAGGAGTTTAATAAATCTATAAACGCAGCCGCTAACGCGTCATTTAAATTATCTACGTGTATGTTAAAATCTCCAACAATTAATGCTTTATCGACGTTGACCAAAAGATCTGATAGAAAGTCAGCAAACTCTTTTAGGAAATTGGCGGAGTGTGTGTTAAACAGGCGTAATTCAAAAATGCTGATTCATCCAATGATGAAACAAGTGATGTCTTTAAGAGTGAGTCATTGAACTATTCATATTTAAGTAAATATTTAAATAGACTGAAGCAATGAACCTGCATTGCATTCACTGCAGTTTTAAGGAGAAAATACTCAGCAATGCTGTCCAAACTTGGATGTCTTTTTTTTCCAGTAATAAACAAACATTGTTAAGTTGTTTTGATTGATACTGTGAAGCAGCTTTGATACAATCTGTATTGTGAAAAGCGCTATATAAATATATTTGACTTGACTTGACTTGCAGCGGGACTAAACCAGAGAGCACGGATGAGCACTGGACGAAGGCTAGAACTAATAGAGCGTGGCATTCATCCGCACGCTCTCACGCAGAGAGTTCAACACATTAACTACAGTAAATTGCCTCTGGCAGGGCGAGTGTTTGGCATCGTTACAGATCTGGCCGTTTCCCAAACCCAAACACTAATGCAAGAACAACTGGGTAAAGTCCAATTTGTATTACAGATAAGCAGATTCAGATTGTTTTATTTAGTGCCATGTCAGCATCCAAGGCTATTTTCATGGCAAAAATTTAATTACAAAAATACAAATATCATATAAATACAATAAAAACCAAACAAACAGCAAGTCATATTATACAAGATTTTTTGAAATTAACATATCATAAAAAAAAACCTTTTCAGGCATAATCTTACTAACTAAGTCCTTAAGTGAGGTAACTTCATAAAAAAGCATTCTACTTATATTAAGTCCAGGACAATCTAATAAAATATGTTTAATAGATAGGGAATCTTACAAAACATGCATAGAGTTGTGTCTTCACCTTCAAGAAAAAAAGCAAGAGTCAAACTTGTGACCTATACGACCTCTGGTGAAGACACCCGATCAAGTCTAGTTTTAAGAGTGATAAAAAGTCTGTTTGTAATTTGCGGATGAGTTTCATTTAGCTTATTATTCTTGCACATATTCACTCTTCTTCCCACTTATTTAATATGTACCGATTAATAATCGGCCTAATATCTGAAGGAGGAATTTGACATTCATTAACTTCCTGATTAAGAGCTTCTACAGATCAGCAAGAGACATTAATGACAAAAAAATCTGTTAAAAATTGCAGTGCTCGACATTAACCCTTTTCATGTGCTTTCAAGTAAATCAGTCATTTGCTTGTCAGAGTAAAAAATTAGCTTGTTTAGGGAAAAAAATGGGATTTTTTTTGTGTGTGTTGTAAATATAATTTATTCTGAAGCAATATTCTCGTCAGTGTTCAGTCAGCGTTGACATTTAAATCTGCATATTTATGATATTTTAACCTTTATAAAGGACATTTTTCCCCCCAATCGTTTTAAATATATGCTTCATCTTTCCTTTTAAATTCTTAAATTTGATCAATAAATTACATTAGAATAATAAGACACTAAAGGGCTGTTACCAATCAAAGTAAATAATTTACACAGAAAAATTACAAATGCATTAAATAATGTTATGAGATTGTTTTACATATTATTTGATTATGCAAATAAGAAATGTTGGAAAGAATGATAATTTTAAACATGAAACTAAACCGCCAGTAGGTGGCGGCAGGGGACCGTCTTAATGAGTGAGTCATTGAGTCATTCATTCAAATGATTCGTTCAAACGACTGATTCATTCAGGAATGAGGCAGTTGTTTATGAATGGGTCATTGAGTCATTCATTCAAACGACTCGTTCAAAACGCTGAATCATTCAGTAAGGAAAACACGGTTCCTGCGAGATGCGTTATGGTTCTGCTATGATCTTTCTTTGGAACAATCTTCGCTGATGAAATAGAACAAAAAGAGACAATATTGAGTCTAAAATGTAAGTGACTTAATATTAATTACTTGTTTATTGAACTGTTATGAAATCAGTGTTATATTTTCAATCGTGACTGTATTCTGCACTATTGTTCGTGTGATGTTGCTTAACTTTATCATATGTTATAAATATAAAAACTCCACATTTTGAATGTTTACCGCAGTAATGTTAACTGACTGTCTTTGTGTGAGCTGCACTCATTTGTTTCCATTTCTTCAACAGCACAACCTTGTTACCGTCAGTACATTATATTATTATTATTATTCACTATCAATCGCCACCTACACTAAATTAATGCAGAATCATTCTCGCGTTTGGTGATTCCCTCATTATTTTTTAGTTATTGATGTTTTAATAAGGCTACATGTCCGGTCAGGCAGGTAAAATTCTCTTTTAAAAAAATCCACTTGTCCCAAACGTTAATGTCGAGCCCTTATTGGGATATTATGTGATGAACAAGTCTAGCAGCTCTATATAAATATTTCGCAGCTAAAAAGACCACAAATAATGCCTTTCACTTGTGGGAATAACTCAACCACAAGTCCTCGGGTCAGATTCATAAATGCAGGGGATGTCGTCTACAAAAACCGCAGCTCGCACGCAAAGCCAAAGAAAACATATTCCCGTACACTTTCAGACTAGCCTAATTCTTTGAAAAAAACACACACAAAAAAAAGGACAGATCCTGTATCACTTATAAAAGAATTACCTTCAAACCTTCACTCACTTTCTAAACCGTCAGTGCTCTTCACTGCAAAGTCCTTGCATTTTTCAAGATGAACAGGATGTGAAATCACTGCTATTCAACCCTAGTTTCCTGTGTGGTTTTCCAAACAGCATTTAGACCAAATGTCAAGAATGTAGCCTCAACCTGGCTAGTGTTCAAAACTAGACCGGAAGCTTCTCAAGTGGTCATTATGACTGAAGCGCACAACGAATCCATCACAAAGTGTGGCTAACTTTGTTACACATCGAGTGTGGTTCATTACACGGAGGATATAGTGTGGGTTTGAAATTGCGAGCTGAAGACTGAAGATAGAAATCAATACATTCAACAAATGTGTTTTCTTACCCACAACCATCAGAGTGAACTCAAAGCCCCGTTTCACAGACTTTCTGTACACTTGGTTCGGGAGGCTCGCGAAGCCCACATATCCCTCCAGATTCTTCTGCTGCTGGAAACACACACACACACACACACACACGTTTGATCAGGGACACTTGCACCGTAAATAATACAATCTTAACTCTTGAATAAGCCAATTAAAGGTGTGTACCGTGCATGAAAACGAAATGTCTGTGCTGGTCATACTTACTGCTGTGTGTTTGAATTCCAGAAGTGCATGTTATTAGTTGAAGGAGAAAAAAATGGGAGATTCAGGGAAGTTCAGCATCGACGGCATTTTGGGATGAGAAGGGAGAGGAAAAAAAGAGAGAGCACAGAAATGTATGACATAACTATTTATACGCACCCCAAAATTCAAGCCAAATGCTTAAGATTGAAACAGAGATTAGCTGGTAACTTTAATAGGAACAGAAACAAGGTTTAAAATATATATTATATTTTTTTGGTACCTTTTTTCCCCCCACTAAACTCCTAGATAAACTTTAGTCTTTAGTTGTTTGTGTATGTTTGATTTGACTTATCAATTTGGTTTTCTATTCCTATTAAAGTTACCAGCTAATCTCTGTTTCAATCTTAAGCATTTGGCTATGTATTTATGTCTCTTTAGTACGGTAATGTTAAATGTATTTATAAATATCTTATTTAAAAAATATATATATATATATATATATATATATATATATATATATATATATATATATTTTTTTTTTAATTAAAATAAGATATTTATAAATACATTTAACATTACCGTACTAAAGAGAGTAGAAAAAAATGCATATAATATTACAAAAATTGGGTCTTTGTTTGTACAATTATTTAGCTGCCTTTAAATTTTCAAATGCACCAGGATGATCTCATTTGTCATGTAAAAAGTATACAGGATGTTTTAAGTCTTTACCCTCTTTAAAACTCACAATAAGCCACCAAAACAAAAATCACAACATTTCCATGAAGGCTCAGTTTGTTTCCATCCCATGTTGTGAAATCAACTTATGTGCAAAATTGGAATATTGCATTAAACATTAGTGATTAAAGCAGCGTTTCCTGCCAATGTCTTCAAGAGTCAAAATCATCACTTCCTGTGAAACTGATGCAGAATATCAGAAATAAAGATGCAAGTTTCTGCAGTGTGGCTTTTTCCCTCCATCATAAATGAGTGGGTCTCAGAGCGTCAGACGAAACGCAATAAAACACATTTGAGATGCTGCGATGCCATTGGTCCACTGGTTACGCCAGTTATCCAATCACAGCTGACGCTGAGGCAATGTCACATGAGGTTTGAGGGATTGGTTCGGTAAATGTGTTTCCATCGTAGTTTATGCGCATGTCTTCTTATCAGATTAAAAATGTATCCACCTCAATTAAGCGCATAAGGTTCTGTCTGTGCATTTTCATAATTTACATGCATCTTAGTGTTTCAATCCAGCATTTTTTAATGCGATATCCCAAAATGCACTAAAAAAATAGGTTGATGGAAACAGTTAGAGACTGAAATCTCAAGAATCAATTGCATTTACATTTCATCTAAAGACTTATGCTTACATGCTTGTTAGTGCCTACATATGAATTATGTTCTGAAATCTAGACATGGCTAATACTTAAAAGCAGCTCAAATAGCTTTGATTTGAGAGCAAAATGTGAAACGATTCAGCTTAATTCTCTTTCATTTTGTGACAATTACGGGAAAGTCAAATAAAAGCACTCAAGATGGCTCTAAAATGTGCAACCGAGCTGTGTTTGTAATTATTGTGCACAAGATGAGAAGTGATGGTGTTGGCAGAACAATCACAGATGCCTTTAAAGTCACAGCATCATTTATTCTGCATAATAACTTGGATTCTTTTAGCAATCAAACTCTTGATTGCCCTTTACAGTATTGCTTTAATTAGTCTCTGAAGTACCAGAGGCACTCAAAATATGCAATGAGACTAAAGTAAAGCCAAATACTAAAGCCACACATTAACTAAACTATACAAACCTGGTGTCAGACTAGGTGAAGTGTGCAGTTATTTAAAACAGATCTGACTGAGTACAGGATGTGAGAGCCTGACCGCAATCTGAATGACATACAGAAACCTTTCATCTGAAGGAATTAACTGAGGAAAATAACATTTAATAGCAGATTATGTCTGCTTTTATCCACCAAATATAGTTTATTCAACAAACAGATGAAAGAAAAAAACATTATTTGAGCTTCATCTATGCCTAAATCCTAACATCAGCAGGTATGAGTGGCATTTGTAGTGATAAAAATGACTAATTTAATGTAAACAGCTTTTAAATTAGATTATTATGGCGATTATAAAAACAAACAAACAAACAAACCGCAAAACAACATTGAATGTTCAGTTTTCAAACCGGTTCGCATGTCTTATATCTGTCTAAGTTAGTATCTATCCACCCTAAACATCATATCTGCACGACATTCTTTATTTTCTTTAGAACTAAAAAAAAACAATTTAACAAGTAACGTTAAGTTAACGTTAACGCAGAAAAAGAACAGCTGCGATAATTCAGCAGTTGTGTGATTAGCTGCTAACCAAAATTAGCTTGCTTATGTTTTTAAAAAAGTATTTCTGCAAAGTATGTGCGTGTGATGTTTAAGAATTATGAAAACTTGGGTGTATTTGGTTAATTTTTATTAAATTCTAACGAACGTACGCCGTTTTTCGCTCTTCACTCGCGAGAGGAAAAAAAACTGACAGGAAATGCCTTGCGCGCTCTCACTAACCTAACGTTAAATTACACTAAAAGCAAACGCGCCAATCGCAAGCGTCGATTTAAACTACCGAAACCCTCCAGATAAACGTTACCGATCCTCAAACGGCGATGTTTTGGTAGATGGTATATCGTAAAAGTTATCAGAACTTACCCATGATGTTGATGTTCAAATAGCGCTTTAGAAACCGATCGTTCTTTGGTAGCCCTACATTCCCCTTGTTACCACTTCCGCGAAACTCTGCTACGCCATTGGCGTAGAAACCGGTCACATGAGTGGAGTTTGATTACGCAAAATACGTGCCTCGACTTTGGTGAATAGCCAGGAAAATCAATAAATCTCGCGATATTAAGTGCGCATGCACACCTCCCTGACGCAGATCCCTATGGGCCGACCAGTAAGATAAAAAATAATTTAGTAAAATATTTTTTCCCCTTATTTCTCAAATTTATAATTTCTAAAGTGATGGTAGGCTATGAATATTAATTAATATTTAATAATTGTATACTTATGTATATAAATAAATATGTATTCACGGTTTGCGTGTAGTACAACTTGTGCTACAAGCATACACTTATTAAATATTTATTATAATTTATTAAAAACATTTTTTTGTATAATAATATGAAAGTTCTTTTACTATTTGGCATTTTAAAATTAATCCTACTTTTAATTTCTTTTTGTTTAACATCATATGTAAAAAAATAATATATATAGAATAAACTTAACTAAATGTCTTTTAATGTTGCCAGTAAAATTATCTTACTAGCAATCTTAATAGCGAAGTTTCACAAAAGTAAAAATAAAAAAATAAATGACAATTATGTGGTTGTTTTATTGATAGAATAAAGTAATTATACATTATTTATTTATTATATAATTCTTTGTTAAGAGGTGTAAATTAGATGGTTTGTGTAATTGTATTTAGGTTTAAATGGAGAGATTACTGGTCTATAATTGGTTAGAAATTATGAGCCTATAAAATAAATAAAATCTCCTATAATATCGCCTATAAAATAACAAATCTTCAATGGCTCCCAATGTTATAGTTTTCATCACAACACTATTTTTTTAACTCAGAGAACAACATATAGATAATAAAAGAGAAAAAAACGTCATGAAAGAAAAACAATACACACAATGTAGTACATAAATGATTAATATACTGTCAACTGCCATTACACATGTGATTAGTACCACAGCATTTTTTTAGTTGAATATTTTAATGTTATTTCTGCTACAATAAGTGCTTGTCAAAGACTCTTATTTTGGAATTCCAATGTTGCGCATGCGCAGTTAGTGTTGTGTACAACGCCATGTCCCAGTTTCAGCATGTTTCCGAATCATCGCTGCTGTCACTGTACATGATCTGACATTAACCGGTAAGGTCACGGACACCATTGATTTTTACTGAAAGCAGCTGTGATAGCAGATCGCAGATCCCATTATCAACTTTACTAGTAGAACCGGTTTGAAATGATCAAGGAATGTATTGAGTGTACAGTGTGTGATTTAGTGTGTTGAACCGCAGCACCGGAGGGTCATGAGCTCCAGTGCCGGTCCGGGTTCGGGTTCTCCGGGCCTGAGGAGTCTCTTCAGTCACGGGAAGCTCGAGAACCTCCTCGCGGGTCTGAGCGGAGGAGTGGCGTCCACACTCGTGCTTCACCCACTGGATCTGGTCAAGATCAGGTTTGCAGGTGTGATTTCAAAACCAAAAACCGACAGCTAATGACATGTAGATCCGCTTTAAAGGGATAGTTCACCCAAAAATGAACATTAGCTCATGATTTACTCCCCCTGAAGTCATCCTAGGTGTGACATTCTTCTGTCAGACGAATACAATCGGAGTTATTTTAGAAAATGTCCTGGCTCTTCCAAGCTTTATAATGGCAGTGAATGGCTGTCTTTTTTGAAGTCCATAAAAGTGCATCTATCCATCATAAAAGTGTGATGGACAGATGCACTTTTATGATGGATAGACACACTTATGATGGATAGACACACTTATGATGGATAGATGCACTTTTATGATGGATAGATGCACTTTTATGATGGATAGACACACTTATGATGGATAGACACACTTATGATGGATAGATGCACTTTTATGATGGATAGATGCACTTTTATGACGAATAGATGCACTTTTATGATGGATAGAAACACTTATGATGGATAGATGCACTTTTATGATGGACAGATGCACTTTTATGATGAATAGACACACTTTTATGATGAATCTACGCACTTTTATGATGAATAGACACACTTATGATGGATAGATGCACTTTTATGATGGATAGACACACTTATGATGGATAGATGCACTTTTATGACGAATAGATGCACTTTTATGATGGATAGAAACACTTATGATGGATAGATGCACTTTTATGATGGACAGATGCACTTTTATGATGAATAGACACACTTTTATGATGAATCTACGCACTTTTATGATGAATAGACACACTTATGATGGATAGATGTACTTTTATGATGGATAGAAACACTTATGATGGATAGATGCACTTTTATGACGAATAGATGCACTTTTATGATGGACAGATGCACTTTTATGATGAATAGACACACTTTTATGATGAATCTACGCACTTTTATGATGAATAGACACACTTATGATGGATAGATGCACTTTTATGATGGATAGATGCACTTTTATGATGGATATATGCACTTTTATGATGGATAAATGCACTTTTATGATGATAGATGCACTTTTATGATGGATAGATGCACTTTTATGATGATAGATGCACTTTTATGATGGATAGATGCACTTTTATGATGGATAGATGCACTTTTATGATGGATAGATGCACTTTTATGATGATAGATGCACTTTTATGATGGATAGATGCACTTTTATGATGATAGATGCACTTTTATGATGGATAGATGCACTTTTATGATGGATAGATGCACTTTTATGATGGATAGATGCACTTTTATGATGATAGATGCACTTTTATGATGGATAGATGCACTTTTATGATGATAGATGCACTTTTATGATGGATAGATGCACTTTTATGATGGATAGATGCACTTTTATGATGATAGATGCACTTTTATGATGATAGATGCACTTTTATGATGGATAGATGCACTTTTATGATGGATAGATGCACTTTTATGATGGATAGATGCACTTTTATGATGGATAGATGCACTTTTATGATGGATAGATGCACTTTTATGATGGATAGATGCACTTTTATGATGGATAGATGCACTTTTATGATGGATAGATGCACTTTTATGATGGACAGATGCACTTTTATGATGGATAGATGCACTTTTATGATGGATAGATGCACTTTTATGATGGATAGATGCACTTTTATGATGGATAGACACCATGACAGACGTCATTTTTGGGTGAACTATCCCTTTAAAGCTAACACTTTTACAATAAGATCCCACATGTTCCATATTGCAGTGAGTGATGGGCTGGACGTGAGACCGAAATACACTGGTATTCTGCACTGCATGAGGAGCGTCTATCACCAGGAGGGGCTCCGGGGCCTTTACCAAGGGGTCACCCCCAACATCTGGGGTGCTGGAGCATCATGGGGGCTTTACTTTTTCTTGTATGTATTTATTTCTGTATGCATTTATCTTGCGTGCATGTATGTATTTTAAAACATTGTTGTCATATTAAGTGGTCTATTACCAAATCAGTTTAAAGGAGTTGTGACATGAGAAATCAAATTTGCCCGAATCTTTTGTAGTGCTGGGCAACGATTAATCGCATCCAAAATAAAAGTTTGTTTACATAATATATATGTGTGTGTTCTGTGTATAATTATTTTGCTTATATAAATACACACAAATGCATGTATATATTTAAGAATTTTTTTGTGTTATATTTAACACTTTATTTTACATTTATATATAACATATTTATATATTTGCGATTAATTGTTGCCCAACAGTAATCTTTTGTACCGTTAAAACATCCTGCAAGTTTCATAGCTTATAACGTCCTCATTATAAACAAAGCATTTATTTAATCGAGCACATGGGCAAAAACATTTGCATATGCCTGCCTCCAGAGCAAGACATCGACCAATAGTTGTACATCATCGCACCATAGGCCCCGCCCACTGGCGTTCTGATGTTTGCCTTCGCTGGATGTGAGCATGTTTGTGCAGAGCATTGTTTTTTGTAATCGAGGCTCAGTGTACAGGAGAGCTCGCAAATAAACTTTAGTTGACAGATGAAGCAGCGACTGTATTCTGACAGCAGCTGCATAAATGATTTCATAATGTAAAAGACGGTTTTACATGTATAATGTTCTCAATACACTTACTCGCGTGCAATAGCGGGTGTTCATTGATACGGTTTCCTATGCAGTGCCATTAACCAATCATAACAGTGTCTGTTTACTGACGAGCCTTAAAAACTGATCGTTTCAGACAGAGGCTCATAATGAAGGTTGAAAATAATTGTTTTTACACATATATATATATATATATTTGTTTTTTTGTGCAAAAAACTTTATTAACATTATAAGTGAACCTCAGGAACATAAAAAAATAATAAGAAAATCCACGTCATGACCTCTTTAAATTTATAATAATAATTTTATACCGAAAGTTAGTATTTTTTTGTTGTCTGTGTTGTTATTTTTAAATATGCTTATATAGTTTTTTTTACACTAAATTGATTCAGTTAAAATTTATTTCAAGAGAGAGTTTTTTTATGGTTTAATTATGAATTTATTACAATAACCCTGGTCTTGTACACGTATATGTTTTTTCATACAGAGCATTTAATGACTGTTGAATTAGTGAAGATAAGTAATGAGTAATTTATTCTGCCTACCACAGATACATCAATATACTGTTAGATATACATGTATCTCTAAAGTAATAACTTATTTTTATATTCATAGTTACAATGCAATTAAAGCGCACACCAGAGAGCGGCGACAGAAGGAGCTGAGCGCTACTGAACACTTGC
This sequence comes from Gila orcuttii, assembly GCA_026230005.1. Lineage (NCBI taxonomy): Eukaryota > Metazoa > Chordata > Actinopteri > Cypriniformes > Leuciscidae > Gila > Gila orcuttii. The sequence continues at coordinate 43,431,681 of JAPDVR010000018.1, read as the reverse complement.
TGTCGGCCGCCGGAGCAGGTCAGGCTCATTCCCACCCAAAACCACAAGAAATACTATTAATATATTATACGTGCTTAAATGGTAACACTTTACATATACATATGTATGTATTCACACAAAATTATGTTGGTTATGTCTTAAATGAATGTAAACAGTTCAGAAGGGAAACGCGTGTATCACTATATTGGATCAGTGCATTCGCTCTTAAAGTTAAAGTGTTTTTTGAAATTGCGGGAACTTGCAAAAAATGCGGTTTTAAGAAAAAGAGAGAAAAAAGTGATTCCCCTGTTCTCACTAGGCCACTGCCTTAATGGGTCATTTCTTATTACTTCCTATGATAAGCAAGCATAACATCACAGAACAGGAGAACAACAGGGGAAACGGCTGCTCGTGTGTGAAGCAAACGCAACATTTTTCAACTTTCTGCTAAGATATATGTGACTTTTTTGCAACGGAAATGCGGGGATTATGAAATCATGCAAGCCCCGCATATTTTGTGCGGAAATCGGCAATTTATGAGGTGAAAGTGCGGCGTATTTGAACAAATGCGACCCCGCATAAATATGCAGACTTTGGCTGATTATGCATTGAATTATGCGATCGCATAATCACGTTTTTCTGGAGGGACTTTAAAGTGTTTATGAGGTGACTGAACAACACTGACTGAATAACTTTAATGAGGATTAACCTATATAGTGAAGACAGTGCAGTGATATTTTACATTAGATTAGCCTACATTTCTTTATTTCTCTATAACTAACTAAAATAAATTAAAGGTTTCTTATAGCACACAAATATACCAGATTTCTTGAGTGTTTTTCCTAACACAGTATCTTAACTTCAGTTAAAAGACAAAGAGCAAGTACTCAAGTGTTCCCTCTGTTCTCCTGTATTGCTCATTTATTTTCTGCCATCAGTGTAAATGATAAAGACTGATAAAGTGAGTTTCAACACATGCCTTTGTAATCCGTCCTGACAGATAAACGGGAGCTCAGTGAAGGAGTCAGAGCTCAGATATTGATTGGCTGAAAGTCTTCGGCTCTCGTGTGCCAGTGTTCTTCAGCTCGGGGTCGCGACCTCGACATGCGTGTGTGTTCACTGTTATAAAATGTTTTCTATTTTCTTGTTCAACCCATGACATATTAATAATTTTGCACATTGTCGGGCCCATTCAGTTTATACACACACACACTCCACTCACTCACTGACACACACACACACACACACACACACACACACACACACACACACACACACACACTCTCTCTCTCACACACACACACAAACGCACAAACTCACACAAACACGCACACTCACAAACACACACTCACTCACTTACACAAACACACACACTTACACGCACACACTCACTCACACAAACTCACACTAACACAACCACACACACAAGCACACATATATATATATACTGACATACATGCATAAGCATATAGTTGCATATATATATTATATATACATTTTTGTTCATGTTCAGGTAACTACTCAAAAAATCGAATCTTTAATATTGTACAGTAACACAAGTACAGTTTAACGACACCAAATTAGATTCACACAGAGTTGCTGAAATGAAATGAACCCTTATTTTAATAGCCATGTGATTATCAGAGCAATCCATCACGGGACCAGCACGGCTTCTCATCTCAGATTAAACAGACACCGAATACACCAACACTTCTCCATTAATATCGTAAAAAGCTTTTTCGTGACACGAAGCGGGATGCAAATCGATCTGGAGGACGGTATAAAATCTAAACGTCAAGCAAAGAGCTCAAGTTCAAGAGTGTGTGTGTGAGTGAGTGTGTGTGTGTTTGTGAGTGTGTGTGTGAGACGAGTGTGTGTGTTTGTGAGTGTGTGAGTGAGTGTGTGTTTGTGATTGCGTGTGTGTTTGTGAGTGTGTGTTAGTGAGTGAGTTAGTGCGTGTGTGTTTGTGAGTGAGTGAGAAGAGTGTGTGTGTGTGTGTTTGTGAGTGAGTGTGTGAGAGTGAGTGTGTGTGAGTGAGTGTGTGAGTGAGAGTGAGTGTGAGTGAGTGAGTGAGTGAGTGTGTGTGAGTGAGTGAGTGTGTGAGTGTGTGAGTGAGTGTGTGGGAGTGAGTGAGTGTGTGAGTGTGTGAGTGAGTGTGTGGGAGTGAGTGAGTGTGAGTGAGTGAGTGAGTGTGTGAGTGAGTGTGTGAGTGAGTGTGTGTGTGAGTGAGTGTGTGAGTGAGTGAGTGAGTGAGTGAGTGTGTGAGTGAGTGTGTGGGAGTGAGTGAGTGTGTGAGTGTGAGTGTGTGAGTGAGTGAGTGAGTGAGTGAGTGAGTGAGTGAGTGAGTGTGTGTGAGTGTGTGGGAGTGAGTGAGTGAGTGAGTGTGTGAGTGTGTGAGTGAGTGAGTGTGTGTGAGTGTGTGGGAGTGAGTGTGTGTGTGTGTGTGTGTGTGAGAGAGTGTGAGTGAGTGAGTGTGTTAGAGTGAGTGAGTGTGTGAGTGAGTGAGTGAGTGAGTGAGTGAGTGAGTGAGTGTGTGTGAGTGTGTGGGAGTGAGTGAGTGTGTGTGTGTGTGAGTGAGTGAGTGTGGGAGTGAGTGAGTGTGTGAGTGAGTGTGTGGGAGTGAGTGTGTTAGAGTGAGTGAGTGTGAGTGTGTGAGTGAGTGTGAGTGTGTGTGTGTGAGTGAGTGAGTGAGTGTGTGTGTGAGTGAGTGTGTGGGAGTGAGTGAGTGAGTGAGTGTGTGAGTGAGTGAGTGTGTTAGAGTGAGTGAGTGTGTGGGAGTGAGTGTGTGGGAGTGAGTGAGTGAGTGTGTGTGTGTGTGAGTGAGTGTGTGGGAGTGAGTGTGTGGGAGTGAGTGAGTGAGTGAGTGTGTGAGTGAGTGAGTGTGTTAGAGTGAGTGAGTGAGTGAGTGAGTGAGTGAGTGAGTGTGTGTGTGTGTGTGTGTGTGTGTGTGTGTGTGTGTGTGTGTGAGAGAGAGAGTGTGAGTGACTGAGTGTGTTAGAGTGAGTGAGTGAGTGTGTGAGTGAGTGAGTGAGTGAGTGAGTGTGTGAGTGAGTGAGTGTGTGAGTGAGTGTGTGGGAGTGAGTGAGTGTGAGTGTGGGAGTGAGTGAGTGTGTGTGTGTGTGAGTGAGTGAGTGAGTGAGTGTGGGAGTGAGTGAGTGTGTGAGTGAGTGTGTGGGAGTGAGTGTGTGGGAGTGAGTGTGTGGGAGTGAGTGAGTGAGTGAGTGTGTGAGTGAGTGTGTGGGAGTGAGTGTGTGTGAGTGTGTGAGTGTGTGGGAGTGAGTGAGTGAGTGTGAGTGAGTGAGTGAGTGTGTGTGTGTGTGTGAGTGAGTGAGTGTGGGAGTGAGTGAGTGTGTGAGTGAGTGTGTGGGAGTGAGTGTGTGGGAGTGAGTGAGTGAGTGTGAGTGTGTGAGTGAGTGAGTGAGTGAGTGAGTGTGTGAGTGAGTGAGTGTGTGTGTGAGTGAGTGTGTGGGAGTGAGTGTGTGGGAGTGAGTGAGTGAGTGAGTGAGTGAGTGAGTGAGTGTGTTAGAGTGAGTGAGTGTGTGAGTGTGTGAGTGTGTGGGAGTGTGTGAGTGAGTGAGTGAGTGAGTGTGTGAGTGAGTGTGTGGGAGTGAGTGTGTGTGAGTGTGTGAGTGTGAGTGTGTGAGTGAGTGAGTGAGTGAGTGAGTGTGTTAGAGTGAGTGAGTGTGGGAGTGAGTGAGTGTGAGTGAGTGAGTGAGTGAGTGTGTGAGTGAGTGTGTGGGAGTGAGTGAGTGAGTGAGTGAGTGTGTTAGAGTGAGTGAGTGTGTGAGTGTGTGAGTGAGTGTGTGGGAGTGAGTGTGTGGGAGTGAGTGAGTGAGTGTGTGGGAGTGAGTGAGTGAGTGAGTGTGAGTGAGTGAGAGTGTGTGTGTGTGTGTGAGTGAGTGAGTGTGGGAGTGAGTGAGTGTGTGAGTGAGTGTGTGGGAGTGAGTGTGTGGGAGTGAGTGAGTGTGTGGGAGTGAGTGTGTGGGAGTGAGTGTGTGGGAGTGAGTGAGTGAGTGAGTGTGTGAGTGAGTGTGTGGGAGTGAGTGAGTGTGAGTGAGTGAGTGAGTGTGTGAGTGAGTGTGTGGGAGTGAGTGAGTGAGTGAGTGAGTGAGTGTGTTAGAGTGAGTGAGTGAGTGAGTGTGTGAGTGAGTGTGTGGGAGTGAGTGTGTGGGAGTGAGTGTGTGTGAGTGTGTGAGTGTGTGGGAGTGAGTGAGAGTGTGTGTGTGTGTGAGTGAGTGTGTGGGAGTGAGTGTGTGGGAGTGAGTGAGTGTGTGAGTGAGTGTGTGGGAGTGAGTGTGTGGGAGTGAGTGTGTGGGAGTGAGTGAGTGAGTGAGTGTGTGAGTGAGTGTGTGGGAGTGAGTGTGTGTGAGTGTGTGAGTGTGTGGGAGTGAGTGAGTGAGTGTGAGTGAGTGAGTGTGTGTGTGAGTGAGTGAGTGTGGGAGTGAGTGAGTGAGTGTGGGAGTGAGTGAGTGTGTGAGTGAGTGTGTGGGAGTGAGTGTGTGGGAGTGAGTGTGAGTGTGTGAGTGAGTGTGAGTGTGTGTGTGTGTGAGTGAGTGAGTGAGTGTGTGTGTGAGTGAGTGTGTGGGAGTGAGTGTGTGGGAGTGAGTGAGTGAGTGAGTGAGTGAGTGAGTGAGTGTGTTAGAGTGAGTGAGTGTGTGAGTGTGTGAGTGAGTGTGTGGGAGTGAGTGTGAGTGAGTGAGTGAGTGTGTGTGTGTGTGTGTGTGTGTGTGAGAGAGTGTGAGTGAGTGAATGTGTGAGTGAGTGAGTGAGTGAGTGTGTGAGTGAGTGAGTGAGTGAGTGAGTGTGTGAGTGAGTGTGTGTGTGTGTGTGTGAGTGAGTGAGTGAGTGTGGGAGTGAGTGAGTGTGTGAGTGAGTGTGTGTGAGTGTGTGAGTGAGTGAGTGAGTGTGTGAGTGAGTGTGTGAGTGTGTGAGTGAGTGAGTGAGTGAGTGAGTGTGTGGGAGTGAGTGTGTGAGTGTGAGTGTGTGGGAGTGAGTGTGTGGGAGTGAGTGAGTGAGTGAGTGTGTGTGTGTGAGTGTGAGTGAGTGTGTGTGTGAGTGAGTGAGTGAGTGTGTGGGAGTGAGTGTGTGTGAGTGAGTGAGTGTGTGGGAGTGAGTGTGTGAGTGTGAGTGAGTGTGTGAGTGTGAGTGTGTGAGTGAGTGAGTGTGTGGGAGTGAGTGTGTGGGAGTGAGTGAGTGAGTGAGTGTGTGTGTGAGTGAGTGAGTGAGTGAGTGTGTGTGTGTGTGTGAGTGAGTGAGTGTGTGTGTGAGTGAGTGAGTGTGTGTGTGTGAGAGAGAGAGTGTGTGTGAGTGAGGTTTTGTCACGGGTTACTCTAATTGAATTACACACATCCTTCATTTAAACGACCGTGAGCCAGTAATGACTCTGTTCATGTAAATCTCGGTTTACAACACTTGATCTTGTGTCTGTCAGGGGCGATGACGCTGTGCCTGACCAATCCGATCTGGGTCACCAAGACCCGGCTGGTCCTGCAGTACAGCGCCGACCCGTCCGGGAAACAGTACACAGGGATGATGGACGCGCTGGGGAAAATATACCGGCACGAAGGGATCGCAGGACTCTATCGGGTAACACTCTGTTCAAAGGGTTTCTATGGCAGGATAATGAACGCTTGTTTTGGATTGTTCCCTTTAAAGTGTCATCAAATCCCCCTTTTAAAACAACACAGACCTGCAACACACTCATTATACAGACACATGAATATTAATATATGACCTCAGAGAGAGGGGATTCATGACACTTTAAGGCAGGGGTGTCCAAACTCGGTCCTGGAGGGCCACTGTCCTGCAGAGTTTAGTTCCAACTTGCCTCAACACTCCTGCTTGTAAGTTTTTAGCATGCCTAATGACCTTCAACAGCTAATCAAGACCTTGATTAGCTGTTTCAGGTGTGTTTAATTGGGGTTGGAGCTAAACTCTGCAGGACAGTGGCCCTCCAGGACCGAGTTTGGACACCCCTGCTTTAAGGGAACCGTTCATGATATTCCACTCTGTGCCACTAGGAGGAGCAGTTGCATAAGGAAATCTGAAGCTTGCATGGGAATATTTCTGTTTGTGCTTCAGTTCACTTCATGCTGTGGGGTTTGTTTGTTTGTTTCATCTAGCCGAGTTAACGCTTGTGATCCCTAGGGGTTTGTTCCGGGTTTGTTTGGGACCTCCCATGGTGCACTGCAGTTCATGGCGTACGAAGAGCTGAAGAGAGATTATAACAAATACAGAAACATGCAATCAGATGCTAAACTGGTTAGTATAAGCAATGCACACAAACATCACATTATACAACAATAAACAATTCAAACTGTTGTCACATGACCTTATCATTTTAAAGAGCAGCTATGATGCTTTTTTTTCATGTTCATCTTTCTTTAGTGTGTAATGTTGATGTTTGAGCATGAAAAAGTCTCTTTATATCAGTGTCAGTGTTTCTGAACTCCTGACACGCCTCCATTGTATCTTGACTTTCTTCCGGGAACGAACACGTCACAATATTCCTCATTATAATAATTAATATGCAGAATAAAGGGGCGGGGCCTGGTTGAGTTAGTTAGTAGTGTGTTAAACTGGTGGTTATGGTAAGGGGGGGGACATTTCCCAAACACACTCGAACCGCTCGACCAATCACAACACACTGATCCAGCCGACCAATCAGAGCACAGTGTGCTTTTCAGAAGGAGGGGCTTCAGAGAGACAGGAAGTAAACAGAGCGTTACTGACAGACTGGGAAGAGAGGAGCCGCAACAATGGAGAATGTGAGGAAAATAATCAACATTCAAGCAGGAAAACCTGTTCTAGTAGAGCCTGAAAACATCATCAAGACTTAGTAAAAGGCATAATAGATCCCCTTTAAGTGATTTTATGCTAAACGGCCACATTTATCAGTGCATTAATGGGGTTTGTAGAAACTCATACTGTATTTTGTGCTCTATTTTCTCTTCAGAATCCATTAGAATACATTACTATGGCAGCTTTGTCCAAAATATTCGCAGTGGCTACGACATACCCGTATCAGGTGGTGCGAGCGCGTCTGCAGGATCAGCACAACACGTATGAGGGATTGCGGGATGTCGTCCGGAGAACATGGAGGTAAAGCCTGGGATTCACATGCGTTCGAGCACAACACAAGCACACCAAATGTTGGTGATCTAAATTACTAAAACAAAATGACAAACTTCCAGTGTAACTACATTAACACAATCGGTAACACTTTACAATAAGGTTCATTAGTTAACATGAACTAAGAATGAACAATACTTTTTCAGCATTTATCAACCTTAGTTAATATTAATTTCAACATTAACTAATACATTATTACAATCAAAGGTTGTAATTGTTAACATTAAAGTACTGTGAACTAACATGAACAGATGTATTTTTATTAACTAACTTTAACAAAGATTAATAAATAGTTTAACAAATGGATTGCTCATTGTTAGTACATTAACTAATGTTAACTTATGAACCTTATTGTAAAGTGTTACCACACAATTTATACACCAGTTTTATGTCTTTCGAAAAGAGTTTCTTCTGCTCATCGGCTGCATTTATTTGATTAAAAATACAGTAAAACAGTGAAATATTATTCTAATGTAAATCAGCTGTTTTCTATGTGAATATATAGTAAAGTGTAATTTATTCCTGTGATCAAAGCTGAATTTTCAGCATCATTACTCCAGTCTTCAGTGTCACATGATCCTTCAGAAATCAGTATAATATGATGATTTGCTGCTCAAACTGATCAGTTTGGTGAAGCTTGACATTTGTTGTCCTGTAATGTGTGTGTGTCTGCTCAGAAACGAGGGTGTGTTGGGCTTCTACAAAGGCATGGTGCCAAACCTGATCCGGGTCACTCCGGCCTGCTGCATAACCTTTGTGGTTTATGAGAACGTTTCCCGATTCCTCCTGGACCGGCACCAGTGAACGACCGGACATGAACCGGACCTGGGATGGGACGTCCAGTCAGCGACAGTGTTTGGCGTCCACAGACATAAAGAAATAAATAAAACGAAAAACAGAAAAACCTCTCTGGAAAACTGAACTGCATGATGCCACTGAGTTCAAAGTGTAATTTGTGTCGTCACTCCTCCAGAAACTGCAACTGGTGTGACATCATGCTGAATATGACAGATTGAATGATTATGTATGTTTTTTAAGTGGCTGTAAGTTATATTCTCTTAAAGGCTGTTTATTTCATCTTATTAAAAAGTGTAAAAAAAAAAAAAACAGTTTTAAACTTTTAATCAGGAGATAATGATGAATTGTGACGAATGATGAGTCGCACAGGGATATTTGTGGCAATAGGTCAAAATTATTGATTTTTGTTTTATGCCAAAAATCATTGTGATATTAAGTAAAGATCATGTTCCATGAAGATATTTTGTAAAGTTCCTACCGTAAATATATAAAATATTTATTTTTGTGAGTGAATGCAGCAAAATCGCGAACATAAATGCACAACTTTAAATGCGATTTTCTCAATGTTTTGATTTTTTTGCACCCTCAGATTCCAGATTTTCAAATAGCTGTATCTCTGCCAAATATTGTCCTATCCCAACAAACCATTATTCAATGGAAAGTGTATTTATTCAGCTTTCAGTCAATGGTATAAATCTCAATTTAAAAAATTGACCCATGTGACTGGTTTTGTGGTCCAAGGTCACAATTCTGGTAAAAAATAGGGCAGGGCAATATATGAAATATTCATTACATATTTGTGAACAATACAATAAGCGATTAATACATGAAAATTCTTACATACACAAGCACAAAAAAAAAAAAAACTCCAGTGTTAAATTAACTCCTCAGAGTTTATTTGAGTCCACACTCAAGAGTGTTAAAATGAACTCTGAAACAGTGATAGTTAGGGAGATAATTAAGTGATTGATTGAGTGATGATTGAACATTAGTGATGAACACCTGATGTTAACAAGCAGAATCACTGAAGGAAAGAGTCATCATTATGGTGATTAGTGTTTATTTGGGCTCTTGTCTAAAAAAAGTAGTTTAAACATTTTAAAGCCAAGGGTAAAGAGCCCAACTAAAGCAAACACTGATCAGCATAATCCTTCAGTGATTCTGCTTATTATTCTCAGGTGTCTTCACTAATGGTCAATCATCACTCAATTATTCACATAATTATCTCAGTATCTTTAACACTGCTTCAGATTTATCACTCTTGAGTGTGGAGTCAACTAAACTCTGAGGAGTTTTAATTTAACAGGTTTTTGCTGTAGCTATAGCCCCTTTAATATGCTTTATCTTTATACTGTTTCACAATTAATTTCTGTGAATCAATTCAATCCGTTTCAAAGAATCAATTCAAAATTCTGATTCAAAGATTTTTTTTTTATCACTCTATGTGGTATGCTATAGGTTAAAATGTTGTTAAAATAACTTTTTTATAAATATTGAAAACCATTTGAAAAAAAAATACTTTTTTGTGGAAACTGATACATTTTATTTTTCAGGATTCTTTAATTAATAGAAAATTCAACATTTATTTTAAATATAATCTTTTGTAAAATTATAAATGTCTTTACTGTCACGTCTAATCAATTTAATGTGTCCTTGCTGAAGAAAAGTGTTAATTTATTTTTTAAACATCATACAGACCACTACAAGTACATTTATTATGACGTATTTTATATAAATCCTATTAAAATCCTTTAAGGTTCAGTCACATAAAACATTTAGAATCTAATTGGCTACAAAGTATGTTTGGATGAAATTATGGTTCCTCTGATTAGGGGGGGAAATCAAGCCATTTTATAGCAAATATGTATTGAAAGTAGTGCTAAAAAGCCGAGACATTACAGTTT
>JAPDVR010000018.1:43391869-43416869 GCA_026230005.1 Gila orcuttii | reverse complement strand
GTGTGTGTGTGTGTGATGATGATGAGTTTCAGACGCTCAGAGGAAGCTCTTCTATGATCACTCGAGACACTGATGTGTGTGTGTGTGTGTGTGTGTGTGTGTGATGATGAGTTTCAGACACTCAGAGGAAGCTCTTCTATGATCACTCGAGACACTGATGTGTGTGTGTGTGTGTGTGATGATGAGTTTCAGACACTCAGAGGAAGCTCTTCTATGATCACTCGAGACACTGATGTGTGTGTGTGTGTGTGTGATGATGAGTTTCAGACACTCAGAGGAAGCTCTTCTATGATCACTCGAGACACTGATGTGTGTGTGTGTGTGTGTGTGTGTGTGTGTGTGTGTGATGATGATGATGAAGAGTTTCAGACGCTCAGAGGAAGCTCTTCTATGATCACTCGAGACACTGATGTGTGTGTGTGTGTGTGTGTGTGTGTGTCTGATGATGAGTTTCAGACGCTCAGAGGAAGCTCTTCTATGATCACTCGAGACACTGATGTGTGTGTGTGTGTGTGTGTGTGTGTGTGATGATGAGTTTCAGACACTCAGAGGAAGCTCTTCTATGATCACTCGAGACACTGATGTGTGTGTGTGTGTGTGTGATGATGAGTTTCAGACACTCAGAGGAAGCTCTTCTATGATCACTCGAGACACTGATGTGTGTGTGTGTGTGTGTGTGTGTGTGTGTGTGTGTGTGTGATGAGTTTCAGACGCTCAGAGGAAGCTCTTCTATGATCACTCGAGACACTGATGTGTGTGTGTGTGTGTGTGTGTGTGTGTGTGTGATGATGAGTTTCAGACGCTCAGAGGAAGCTCTTCTATGATCATTCGAGACACTGATGTGTGTGTGTGTGTGTGTGTGTGTGTGTGATGATGATGAAGAGTTTCAGACGCTCAGAGGAAGCTCTTCTATGATCACTCGAGACACTGATGTGTGTGTGTGTGTGTGTGTGTGTGTGTGATGAAGAGTTTCAGACGCTCAGAGGAAGCTCTTCTACGATCACTCGAGACACTGATGTGTGTGTGTGTGTGTGTGTGTGTGTGTGTGTGTGTGTGATGATGAGTTTCAGACGCTCAGAGGAAGCTCTTCTATGATCACTCGAGACACTGATGTGTGTGTGTGTGTGTGTGTGTGTGTGTGTGTGTGTGTGTGTGTGATGATGATGAGTTTCAGACGCTCAGAGGAAGCTCTTCTACGATCACTCGAGACACTGATGTGTGTGTGTGTGTGTGTGTGTGTGTGTGTGTGTGTGTGTGTGTGTGTGATAATGATGAGTTTCAGACGCTCAGAGGAAGCTCTTCTATGATCACTCGAGACACTGATGTGTGTGTGTGTGTGTGTGTGTGTGTGTCTGTGTGTGTGTGTGATAATGATGAGTTTCAGACGCTCAGAGGAAGCTCTTCTATGATCACTCGAGACACTGATGTGTGTGTGTGTGTGTGTGTGTGTGTGTGTGTGTGTGTGTGTTAATGATGAGTTTCAGACGCTCAGAGGAAGCTCTTCTATGATCACTCGAGACACTGATGTGTGTGTGTGTGTGTGTGTGTGTGTGTGTGTGTGTGTGTGATAATGATGAGTTTCAGAAGCTCAGAGGAAGCTCTTCTATGATCACTCGAGACACTGATGTGTGTGTGTGTGTGTGTGTGTGTGTGTGTGTGTGTGTGTCTGTGTGTGTGTGTGTGTGTGTGTGTGTGTGTGTGTGTGATAATGATGAGTTTCAGACGCTCAGAGGAAGCTCTTCTATGATCACTCGAGACACTGATGTGTGTGTGTGTGTGTGTGTGTGTGTGTGTGTGTGTGTGTGTGTGTGATAATGATGAGTTTCAGACGCTCAGAGGAAGCTCTTCTATGATCACTCGAGACACTGAGTTCCAGCCAGTAGAAGCGTCTCCGTGAGGATAGTCTCCACATGTTCCCACCCACACCGCAACATCCACCAGGCCTTTCCCGACTCCTCCACACACACCTTCCACTGAAACCAGCAGACACAGTGGAGTTACACTACACTGGACTAACATCCTTCTTTTGGGTCACTTTGACCCAAAATTCTTTTTCTTTTTTTTTTAAATTGAGTGTTCATCAAAGACCCTTGGACTTTTGTCGCACTTGAAACACGAATACACGAAACTTCTTTTTTTAAAACACTTTAAAGGGATAGTTCACCCAAAAATGAAGATTCTGTCAGTAATTACTCTCCCTCATGTTGTTCAACCCCGTAAGACCTTCGTTCATCTTCGGAACACAAATATTTTTTATTTTTTATTAAATCTGAGAGCTGGATCACTCCATAGGCTTCTTAAGGGATTGAAACTTGTTCCCCGAATAATGACTTTATTTCAACTTTTCATTTCCTTCTCTGTGGGCCTCGAGTGAGTTCACTAGTGTAACAGCGCAGCGCTTCTGTGTTGTACGTCACACGCATCACACACATGACCAGCGTCGGCCAATAGTGAGCCTACGTGTGACGTACAACACAGAAGCGCTGCGCTGTTACACTAGTGAACTCACTCGAGGCCCGCAGAGAAGGACATCAATAGTTGAAATAAAGTCGTTATTTTTGTTTGTTTTTGCGCACAAAAAGTATTCTCGTCGCTTGATAAACTTAAGATTGAGTCACTGTAGTCACTTGGACTATTTTAACGATGTCTTTAATAACTAACTTTAATAACTTTAATAACCACTACAGTGGCTCAATCTTAAGTTTATCAAGCGACGAGAATACTTTTTGTGCGCAAAGAAAACTAAAACAACGATTTTATTTCAACTATTCATTTCCTTCTCTGTGGGCCTCGAGTCAGTTCACTAGTGTAACAGCGCTTCTGTTGTTATACGTCACATGCATCACACACATGACCAGCGTCGGCCAATAGTGAGCCTACGTGTGACGTAGCTCTACGCGATCACACTACGCTAACTGACTCGAGGCCCACAGAGAAGGAAATGAAGTTGAAATAAAGTCGTTATTTTTGTTTGTTTTTGCACACAAAAAGTATTCTCGTCACTTGATAAACTTAAGATTGAGCCACTGTAGTCACTTGGACTATTTTAACGATATCTTTAATAACTTTTCGGGGAACAAGTTTCAATCCCTTAGAAGCCTATGGAGGAGTGATCCAGCTCTCAGATTTAATCAAAAATATCTTAATTCGTGTTGCGAAGATGAACGAAGGTCTTACGGGGTTGAACAAAATGAGGGAGAGTAAATACTGACAGAATTTTCATTTTTGGGTAAACTATCCCTTTAAAATAAAGTGTAACCTCATTTTGTTTGTTATATATTTTTACAATCCTGCTTTAAAGAGCTTGAACATTTAAGCACCATTGCTGACAACATAAATTCTGATTATTATTGTTCATCAGCAGGAAAAAATCATTCTGAAAGTGATTCCAACCACATAATTTCTCTCTGTCGTCATCATTAGAGTGTGATTTTTTGACTGTTATGGTTATGGTTGTAGTTATGGTGGGGTTCAGAGGTCACTGACCTGATGTGGTTCTGTGGATGTTGATGGTGTTGTTGAACTCTGGGCTTCCCTGGTCCAGGTAAATGATGGACTCCACAGGTAATGGAGACGCACATTCGGCCCCGTTGAAGGTGAAGTACCAGCGCTGGCAACACGCCGTCTTACACTTGAGCCTCAGCGAACCACTGAACAACACACGGAGAGAGCTGGACACTCGCTGCTTAGTGAACGTGCACTCCTGAGGAGGAAGAGGAGGATGAAGAAACCAGACATATACTGGAGAAAACACTCCTGAGGAGGAAGAGGAGGATGAGGAGGATGAAGAAAACAAATATATACTGGAGAAAACACTCCTGAGGAGGAAGAGGTGGAAGAGGAGGAGGAAGAAACCAGACATATACTGGAGAAAACACTCCTGAGGAGGAAGAGGAGGATGAGGAGGATGAAGAAACCAGATATATACTGGAGAAAACACTCCTGAGGAGGAAGAGGTGGAAGAGGAGGAGGAAGAAACCAGACATATACTGGAGAAAACACTCCTGAGGAGGAAGAGGAGGATGAGGAGGATGAAGAAACCAGACATATACTGGAGAAAACACTCCTGAGGAGGAAGAGGAGGATGAGGAGGATGAAGAAAACAAATATATACTGGAGAAAACACTCCTGAGGAGGAAGAGGTGGAAGAGGAGGAGGAAGAAACCAGACATATACTGGAGAAAACACTCCTGAGGAGGAAGAGGAGGATGAGGAGGATGAAGAAAACAAATATATACTGGAGAAAACACTCCTGAGGAGGAAGAGGTGGAAGAGGAGGAGGAAGAAACCAGACATATACTGGAGAAAACACTCCTGAGGAGGAAGAGGAGGATGAGGAGGATGAAGAAACCAGATATATACTGGAGAAAACACTCCTGAGGAGGAAGAGGAGGATGAGGAGGATGAAGAAACCAGACATATACTGGAGAAAACACTCCTGAGGAGGAAGAGGAGGATGAAGAAACCAGACATATACTGGAGAAAACACTCCTGAGGAGGAAGAGGATGAAGAGGAGGATGAAGAAACCAGACATATACTGGAGAAAACACTCCTGAGGAGGAAGAGAAGGAGGAAGAAACCAGACATATACTGGAGAAAACACTCCTGAGGAGGAAGAGGAGGATGAGGATGAAGAAACCAGATATATACTGGAGAAAACACTCCTGAGGAGTAAGAGGAGGAAGAAGGAGAAACCAGACATATACTGGAGAAAACACTCCTGAGGAGGAAGAGGAGGATGAAGAAACCAGACATATACTGGAGAAAACACTCCTGAGGAGGAAGAGGAGGATGAGGATGAAGAAACCAGATATATACTGGAGAAAACACTCCTGAGGAGGAAGAGTAGGAAGAGGAGGAGGAAGAAACCAGACATATACTGGAGAAAACACTCCTGAGGAGGAAGAGAAGGAGGAAGAAACCAGACATATACTGGAGAAAACACTCCTGAGGAGGAAGAGGAGGATGAAGAAACCAGACATATACTGGAGAAAACACTCCTGAGGAGGAAGAGGAGGATAAGGATGAAGAAACCAGATATATACTGGAGAAAACACTCCTGAGGAGGAAGAGGAGGATGAGGAGGATGAAGAAACCAGATATATACTGGAGAAAACACTCCTGAGGAGGAAGAGGAGGATGAGGAGGATGAAGAAACCAGACATATACTGGAGAAAACACTCCTGAGGAGGAAGAGGAGGATGAGGAGGATGAAGAAAACAAATATATACTGGAGAAAACACTCCTGAGGAGGAAGAGGTGGAAGAGGAGGAGGAAGAAACCAGACATATACTGGAGAAAACACTCCTGAGGAGGAAGAGGAGGATGAGGAGGATGAAGAAACCAGACATATACTGGAGAAAACACTCCTGAGGAGGAAGAGGAGGATGAAGAAACCAGACATATACTGGAGAAAACACTCCTGAGGAGGAAGAGGTGGAAGAGGATGAGGAAGAAACCAGACATATACTGGAGAAAACACTCCTGAGGAGGAAGAGGAGGATGAAGAAACCAGACATATACTGGAGAAAACACTCCTGAGGAGGAAGAGAAGGAGGAAGAAGGAGAAACCAGATATATACTGGAGAAAACACTCCTGAGGAGGAAGAGTAGGAAGAGGAGGAGGAAGAAACCAGACATATACTGGAGAAAACACTCCTGAGGAGGAAGAGGAGGATGAGGAGGATGAAGAAACCAGACATATACTGGAGAAAACACTCCTGAGGAGGAAGAGAAGGAGGAAGAAGGAGAAACCAGACATATACTGGAGAAAACACTCCTGAGGAGGAAGAGAAGGAGGAAGAAGGAGAAACCAGACATATACTGGAGAAAACACTCCTGAGGAGGAAGAGTAGGAAGAGGAGGAGGAAGAAACCAGACATATACTGGAGAAAACACTCCTGAGGAGGAAGAGGATGATGAAGAGGATGAAGAAACCAGATATATACTGGAGAAAACACTCCTGAGGAGGATGAGGAGGATGAAGAAACCAAACATATACTGGAGAAAACACTCCTGAGGAGGAAGAGGAGGATGAGGAGGATGAAGAAAACAAATATATACTGGAGAAAACACTCCTGAGGAGGAAGAGGTGGAAGAGGAGGAGGAAGAAACCAGACATATACTGGAGAAAACACTCCTGAGGAGGAAGAGGAGGATGAGGATGAAGAAACCAGATATATACTGGAGAAAACACTCCTGAGGAGGAAGAGTAGGAAGAGGAGGAGGAAGAAACCAGACATATACTGGAGAAAACACTCCTGAGGAGGAAGAGGAGGATGAGGAGGATGAAGAAACCAGACATATACTGGAGAAAACACTCCTGAGGAGGAAGAGGAGGATGAGGAGGATGAAGAAACCAGACATATACTGGAGAAAACACTCCTGAGGAGGAAGAGGTGGAAGAGGAGGAGGAAGAAACCAGACATATACTGGAGAAAACACTCCTGAGGAGGAAGAGGAGGAAGAGGATCTCTTACTGTGATTTTCCCCAGGTCGATGCCGTAGTTGAGCGCGTTCCAGGCGCACTGCTTATAGTTGTGTTTCCAGGGCTCCTCGAACCTCTCCGTCACACATTCCCCCTTCTGTCCTCTCGCTCCGTCTCGCCCCGGGACACTCGGGGTGCCTGGGATCCCGTTCACTCCCGGATTCCCATCTCTTCCCGGGGGGCCGGCGGGACCCTGGAGGCAGCTGGAGAACTGCAACACAAGATTCAACAGCTAAACTCCAGTTCGTGTAAAGCGTCAGGTGTGAGTCTCTGTTACGGATGAGAAAAACATGCAGTGGCTGAAACTCTTTTGCACAGTGTTACTAAAGAGCATGGAGAGGAAGCTGGAGCATGAAGACACACTCATTCATCCATTCAGGCTGTAAAACGCATGTTAATTCATGCTAGCAACATGCTAAACATGTTAACATGCTAATTAATGCTAACAATGTGTTAAAACATGCTAGCAACATGCTAATTCATGCTAGCAACATGCTAATTCATGCTAACAATGTGTTAAAACATGCTAGCAACATGCTAATTCAAGCAAGCAACATGCTAATTAATGATAGCAACATGCTAAACATGTTAACATGCTAATTCATGTTAACATGCTAATTCATGCTAAAAATGTGTTAAAACATAACATGCTAATTCATGCTAGCAAAATGCTAAAACATGTTAACATGCTAATTCATGTAACAACGTTCAAAAATGCTAAGATCATATTAGCAACATTATAAAACATGCTAGCAATGTGCTAAAACATGCCAAGATTATGTTAGCAACATGATAAAACATGGTACAATCATGATATCAATGTACTAAGTTAAATATTCAAGCAACATGCTTATTCATGCCAGCAATATGCTAAAGAATATCAACAAAATGCAAATCCATGCAAGCAACATGCTTATTCATGCTAGCAAAATGCTAAATCATGCTAATAAAATGCCAATTCATGCTAACAACATGTTAATTCATGCTAGCACATGCAAAATCCTGGTATCAACATTCTAATTCACACCAGCAACATGTTAATTCAGTTAGTTATGTGATTCATTCTAGCAATGCATTAAAACATGGAGACGGACTCATCTGTCCATTCAGGCTGTAAAACGCGCAGATCATTATTATTGAGGTTCATTAAATGCTTCCTTCTCTGATTACACACAGTTGTTCACAGAGTCTCAGATAAACGGGCATTTAGTGATGCACCACCCACACAGTGTTACTTACTGTGTATTAAAGGCCCATCTATACACTGTAAAAACATCTAAACATCTAGGCTGCATACATTTATTTCTTTGAGTGGCTTTATTTCGTTGTGTTGTGGCTTTATTTCGTTGGTTTTTTTTTACTTTCGTTGTGTTGTGACTATTTCATTGTGTTGTGGCTTTATTTCGTTGTGTTGGGACTTTCGTTGTGTTGTGGCTTTATTATTTTTATGTTGTGGCTTTATTTCGTTGTGTTGTGGCTTTATTTCGTTGTGTTGTGACTTTCGTTGTGTTGTGACTATTTCATTGTGTTGTGGCTTTATTTCGTTGTGTTGTGACTTTCGTTGTGTTGTGACTTTATTTCATTGTGTTGTGGCTTTATTTCGTTGTGTTGGGACTTTCGTTGTGTTGTGGCTTTATTATTGTTATGTTGTTGCTTTATTTCGTTGTGTTGTGAACTTATGTTTAATTTTAAAATGTTGTTGTGCACTACTGGGCCACCGTAGTACGGGCTGGTTTAGTCACGCAGACCTGGCAACCCTCATTCAACAATTTAATAGCTAAATGCCACTGACACTCAAAATATATAATATGATGTTATGTATGCAGCGTTTGATCTTCAATACCAAGAAAGACTTGTGTGCAAAAAAACGCATTTTAATGAAGAGTCGCTCAGGGAGTGTAGACTAATGCAAATGCCACTAATAGATGAGAAACCTATAGCCGAAATGCAAAGTGGACCAGCGCTCTCTCCGACCATGCAGAAAATAACAATAAGAACATTTTAAAAAACGCATGCATAATAGGCTATTTAGAGTTTTGTGCAAATGTTCGTGCATTAGCGAGGCAGTGACGCACCAAACATTTCCATCTGAATGTCAGACTCGAATATAAAGCGATGTGATGATGACAGGAGCGCAGGAGGTCTGCTGTCTCCGAGTCTCTCTGCAAGAGTAATGCGGCGTCTAATCAGCGAGCCTGCGAGCGAGAGCTGTGGAAATAAGGGCCCTTAAACAGGCCATAAATCTCCCCGATGCAGGCCACGGGCCACAACTCAGAATATTCATATTTATAAGCTTGCAGTGCCAGGCCACGCTCAGTGCGTTTGGCTCCGCTGCGTTTTATTGACAGAACACACCTGAGCTTTCCACACACATACACACACACGCACACACACACACACACACACACACACACACACACACACACACACACACACACACACACACACACACAGAATGAGAAACTCACTCTCTGTATAATCTACCCACCGCTCCGGTGTTTCATTACAGTGATGAATCGAGTGGGATGTTAAAGCTGATACTATCATTTACAATAAAAAACTATTTGGTGATCGAGTCTCTGATCCAGGAGAGAATCCAGTTCGTGATCAATAGTTGTGCTTCGAGTCGATTATTTTATTTGTGATAATACAATGAAACATGAGAAAATGTGCGACATCATTTTTGGTCAGAAATCATGAACAAAAACAAGAGCTCCAATGTAATATTAATAACTGATTATGTGTAGTCACCTACAGTATGCCTTTTGTTTTTCTATGCAGTTTTTTTTTTTTGCTTTGTACATTAAAACCTGTAGCTGCAGTTCCCTTTCGTTGTCACTCCGAGTTACGTCGGATGACGACGAAATGGGGTTTCGCTTAGAAAGCCTATCAACTTCGAGTATTACAAAACGAGCCAATGGCAAAGAAATGCCATGGGTCTGCGGAATTTGCATGACGTAACTCCACCCCACCTCGTGGGTATAAAAGGAGGAAGTCCGCAACAGCAGTTTATGTTTTCGCTTCGGAGCCAAGTGTATTCTTCTCTCCACAAGCCAACTCTGAATTATCAACTTCACGAACGAGTGCCTCGAGTGTTGGTGTGACGGCGATCTCCGGCGAGTGCGTGCTTCCTCCTTATCTCTGCAGTGGTTCATCAGAGAGCGCGTGCTTCCCCGGGCGCTTCAACACGTGAGTTCTCTCTCTAAAAGAGCGCACGCGGCACGTCTTTTTAAAGACGGCTCGCCCGTGCATTAAAAAAAAAAAAAAAAAACGAATGGTTGCGGCAGCTTGGTATCGGACTCTGATGGGCACGAGCGTTGTCTGGTATGTTTGGGCTTGATCATACTAGAGCAGCGCTCGTGGATGACTCATGTTCTCTCTGTGGGAACATGATCATCGCGTCATATAGGTCGAGACTCTGTGAACTCGCAAGAGTGAGAGTCCCCTCATCCACCCCCCGATCTTCGGCTGGTGGCCAGGGTGACCTGAGGGTGTTGGTCTGGAACAAGGCGCCGACTCAGTGTCCGTGACCCCAGCCTCCCCTCAACGGCGGTGCCCGCTAGTGAATAGGTGATTCCCACGAGTCTACCCTCTGGTGGCCCGTGTGTTTCATTTAAAGCTACAGAGGATGATACTATGTTTGTAGCAGCTTCACAAGGTGGGTTTGATTCTCTGCGAAGTGACGACTCGTCACAGCTGCCACCCTCTGGTGTGCATACGGCTGTGCCTGAGTCTGATCCAGAGGTGACGGCCATGCTTTCCTGGGACGATTGGTTTTTGGGTAAGGCCGCCGACCCTCGTCCACGGCAAACCCCAATACCTTCCCTCCCGGACGTGCATGATGAGATCTCGAAGTCCCAGAAGACCCCCTGGTTTTCTCGGGACCGCTCGCTGATCTCATCCGCCTTTCCCCCCTCGATGGGGCCGCTGTCACGGGTACACTGGGGTTCCCCCGGCTGAACGCTCTGTTGCGATGCTATGTGTCCTCAGAGTGCTTCTTCTCGGCGCAATCCTAAACACCCGCCCGTGGTCTATGGTTTTCGTCTACATTTGTGGCGAGATCCTATAGCACCACGGGACTGGCAGCCGCCTCTCTGCAGGCCATGGCCATTCTGCTGGTCCTCGACCCAGATGCTCATGGACTTGCACGAGGGCGGGACTGACCCAGGGCTCTTCACTGAGTCGCGCGCCGCCACTGACCTTGCTCTCCGAGCGACGAAAGTGGCCGTACGCTCCCTGGGTCAGGTGATGCCTACCATTCTGTGGCTGAACCTGTCTGATGTGCTGAATGTCGCGCGGCCCCGTCTGTCCGACGTTCCCATATCCCAGGTCGGCCTCTTCGGCGGTGCGGTTGAGAACTTCGCCCAACAGCTCTCAACCGCCCATGTGCAGACTGACGTGATTCTGTCCCGATGGCCTGCCGTCTGCTCAGATCCCTCGGTCTGCCCACTGCCGAAGGCGCCCCCCCCGCGGCTCCCACCCCGCCCGTTTAAAGAGACGGGCCGGCTCTGGAAGCCGCGGGCGGACGCCACAGCCCTCTCCAGCCCCGCCCCCCGCTACGTGCCGGGTTAAGCGGCGCTCCTGAGACGGGCTCCACAGAGATGGGACTCAGTTCTTCCAGGAGTTGGTAGCAGGACCACTCCTTTCCCCGGTGGAGGGCCGGGGAAAAATCCTTATTCTCCTAAGAACTGACTCTCCCGTCTCTGGGAAGACAGAGTTCTCGGACGACACAGAGCGCCGCCCACAAGCCGTGCTCTCCTCGTCCCCCTCTGTCCCAGAGGTGCTTGACACGGCGTGCCGTCCACGGACCGCTTCGCCCCTGTCCCCCTCTGTCGCCAGACCCCTGCCAGAGCAGGCCCCCGCGGGACGACCAGCATGGTCCTCCCCTGGCCCCCTCTGTCAGGGCGCGGTTGCTAACTGTGCCCCCACACCGGGCCGCTATGCCGTCCACGTCTGGGCCAGTTACTCCGCTTCGCTGCCCCTCCGGGGGGACGCCTGTCGTCCGCTTGATCCCACTGGTTCAGTTCTTGGGAGCCTGGTTAGAGCTTCCCCGTCTGTCCCGCTGGATCGCGCGCACCATCAGGCTCGGCTTGCGATTCAGTTCGCACGGTCTCCTCCCCGCTTCAGGGGAGTCCACTCCACTTTGGTCGGTGGCAATGCCCCTATCATGAGAGCAGAGATTGCCACCCTGCTGGCGAAGGGTGCAATCGAGACTGTCCCTCCAGCCGAGATGAGGTCCGGGTTCTACAGCCCCTACTTCATTGTCCCCAAGAAAACCGGTGGGTTACGGCCAATCCTGGACTTGCGCGTGCTGAACCGCTCCCTTCACAGGCTGCCGTTCAAGATGCTCTCCGCCAAACGCGTTCTCGAATGCGTGCGGCCCCAGGATTGGTTTGCAGCGATCGACCTGAAGGACGCCTACTTTCATGTCTCCATTCTTCCTCGACACAGACCGTTCCTACGGTTTGCTTTCGAGGGGCAGGCATACCAGTACGCGGTTCTCCCTTTCGGGCTAGCCCTGTCTCCTCGCACCTTCATGAAGGTCGTCGAGGCTGCCCTTGTTCCCCTTCGGGAACACGGGGTTCGCATCCTGAGTTATATCGACGACTGGCTGATCCTAACCCACTCTCGAGATCAGGTTTGCGAACACAGGGACCTAGTGCTCCGGCACCTAGCTCGTCTGGGCCTTCGGGTCAACTGGGAGAAGAGCAAACTTTGCCCCGTGCAGAGGATCTCTTTTCTCGGTATGGACATCGACTCGGTCGCCATGTCCGCGCAGCTTACGAGCGAGCGCGCGCAGTCACTGCTGACTTGCCAGAGACATCTCAGGAGCAAGAATGCGGTTCCACTGAAACATTTTCAGAGGCTCCTGGGGCATATGGCATCTGCAGCCGCGGTCACGCCGCTCGGATTGCTTCATATGAGACCGCTTCAGCTTTGGCTTCGCGACTGAGTCCCGAGGTGGGCATGGCATCAAGGCACGCTCCGGGTACCAGTTACTCCGACCTGCCGTCAGTTCCTCACCCCGTGGTCGAACCTCAGTTTTCTCAGGGCGGGTGTCCCCCTGGAACAAGCTTCCCGGCATGTTGTGGTCTCCACGGATGCCTCCACCACGGGCTGGGGCGCCATGTGCAATGGACATGCTGCTGCGGGCTCCTGGACAGGACCCCAGCGGCTATGGCATGTCAATTGCCTCGAGTTGTTGGCAGTACAACTTGCCCTGCACCGCTTCCGGGCGTTGCTCAGGGGTCAACACGTACTAGTCCGCTCAGACAATACCGCTACTGTAGCGTACATCAACCATCAAGGTGGTCTACGCTCCCGCCGTATGTCACAACTCGCCCGCCACCTCCTTCTATGGAGTCAGAAGCATCTGAGGTCGCTTCGAGCCATTTTCATTCCCGGAGCCCTGAACTGTGCAGCCGACGAGCTCTCACGGCTTCAGCCCCTCCCTGGAGAATGGCGACTCCATCCCCAGTCGGTTCAGCTGATTTGGGACCAGTTCGGGGACGCACAGATAGATCTGTTTGCCTCTCACGACTCGACCCATTGCGCCCTGTATTTTTCCCTGACCGAGGGCACGCTCGGCACGGATGCACTGGCGCACAGCTGGCCGCCGGGCCGCAAATATGCGTTTCCCCCAGTGAGCCTTCTTGCGCAGACCTTGCGCAAGGTCAGGGAGGACGAGGAGCAGGTCATTTTGGTCGCGCCGTATTGGCCCGGCCGGACCTGGTTCCCCGAACTTGCACTCCTCGCGACAGCACCTCCCTGGCCCATTCCTCTGAGGAAGGACCTTCTTTCTCAGGGACGGGGCACCGTGTGGCACCCTCGCCCCGATCTCTGGAGCCTCCACGTGTGGCTCCTGGACGGCTCGAGGTAGGTTTGAGTACCCTTCCACCAGCGGTGGCGGCTACCATCACTTCCGCTAGAGCGTCGTTCACGAGACACGTCTACGCGTTGAAGTGGAACCTCTTCGTCGACTGGTGCTCTTCTCACCGAGAAGACCCCCGGAGATGCTCGATCAGCGTTGTGCTTTCCTTCCTTCAGCAAGGGTTGGAGCGAAGGCTGTCTCCCTCCACCCTTAAGGTCTATGTTGCCGCCATTGCCGCACACCATGACCTAGTCGAAGGTAAGTCGGTAGGGAAGCACGACCTGGTCATCAGGTTCCTGAGAGGAGCGAGGAGACTAAATCCTCCTCGTCCTCCTCTCGTTCCCTCTTGGGACCTCTCAGTGGTTCTAACTGCCCTGAAGAGTGCTCCCTTTGAGCCCCTGCAATCAGTTGAGCTTAAGTTCCTGTCAATGAAGACAGCGCTCCTGGTTGCACTGGCCTCCATCAAGAGGGTAGGGGACCTGCACGCATTCTCCGTCGACGAAGCGTGCCTGGAATTCGGTCCGGCTTTCTCTCACGTGATCCTGAGACCCCGGCCCGGATATGTGCCCAAGGTTCCTACCACTCCCTTTCGGGACCAGGTGGTGAACCTGCAAGCGCTGCCCCCGGAGGAGGCAGACCCAGCCTTGGCACTGCTCTGTCCAGTACGCGCTCTTCGCGCCTATGTAGACAGGACGCGGTGTTTCAGGACCTCAGACCAACTCTTTGTCTGTTATGGTGGGAAGCTGAAGGGAAAGGCTCTCTCCAAGCAAAGGTTGTCTCACTGGATAGTGGACGCCATTGCCTTGGGTTACCAGCATCAAGGTCGACCGTGCCCCCTTGGTGTGACGGCCCACTCCACCCGGAGTGTGGCATCCTCTTGGGCTCTAGCGCATGGCGCCTCGCTAACAGACATCTGCAGAGCTGCAGGCTGGGCGACACCTAACACATTCGCCAGATTCTATAATCTCCGAGTGGAGCCAGTGTCCTCTCATGTACTCGCTTCAACTAGCTAGTACCGGACCCGCTCAGGTGTCTTCGCTTGCTCGCCATTCCACTCCACGGACTGGATACGTGTGATATTCTCCTCAGGTGAGCTTCCCGAAAGCCCTGAGTTCCTCCAGCACTCCTGACGTCGGCGCCAGCGTCTATTGCCTGCGCGTCGGCTAGGTGCCTCCCGTGTGCATGGTCCCTCCCCTGAGCGACCCCCACATGTGTATTTCCACTGTAAGCCTCTCTGAGCATGTGTCTTTCCCTTGGCAAGCCACCTTGCCACCCCTGGGGTTGAAATATTCCACCTGCGGCTGGACACCCCAGTGTTCTCCATATGTTTCCTTCGGGTCATATGTGTATTCTCTAAGTCCCCCCCCCTCTGGGTTGGCATTAATTGCATACTTCCCCTAGCTTGGGATATGCTTCCCAGTGTACCTTGGTATTCCTGTGTTAAATGGAGTCCTTCGTCCAGTCTATGACAGGGATCTCGATTTACGCAGGGCACTGGAAGACAGCTGAGAAGGTGGCGTGATTAGACTGGTAACCCCATTTCGTCGTCATCCGACGTAACTCGGAGTGACAACGAAAGGGAACGTCTCGGTTACGTATGTAACCCTCGTTCCCTGAGTAGGGAACGGAGACGTTACGTCTGCCTGCCACTTTCCGCTGTACCGCGGGGATCGCCTGAGCTCAGTCTTGGCTCCTCAGCGAAGAAACATAAACTGCTGTTGCGGACTTCCTCCTTTTATACCCACGAGGTGGGGTGGAATTACGTCATGCAAATTCCGCAGACCCATGGCATTTCTTTGCCATTGGCTCGTTTTGTAATACTCGAAGTTGATAGGCTTTCTAAGCGAAACCCCATTTCGTCGTCATCCGACGTAACGTCTCCGTTCCCTACTCAGGGAACGAGGGTTACATACGTAACCGAGACGTTTTCCAAATCATTTTGTCAGATAAATACCATCATCAAGTTTAGTGTTTTGTTCGTCACTCATATTTAAAATATTATAAAATATAGTCCTCATATTTTGATGGTTTGATCAAACTTGTAGGTCATTAAAAACGAATATGTAAAATATTTGATCTTTTTCTAATTTCTAATAATATCTTAAAACTGAAATATAAATTAAAAGGTAATTAATAAATACTATAATAGTAAATTACATTAAAATAACACAGAAACAGACTTTATGCAATCAGTGTTGTGAATGCTTGGCCATTGTTTTGCAAGTCAACATGAAATACATAAAAGTATAAAAGTGGAGAAAGTTGTTACATTTTCTTACACTTTATGAAAATGTAACAACTTTCTGCAGTTATGCACAATTGTTTTTATATAATACTTTATAATATATTTTTTTCTTTGGAATAATGTGAACGGATGAATCATTCACAATAACACCAAGAACTTGCATTAAAAACGAAATTAATATAAATACACAATTACGTAAAGAACATCTATTCTGCTTTTTTCCATTCATCTTTCTTTAGTGTTGCTGTTTGAGCATGAAAAAAGTGTCCAAAGTCCGTCCAGCGTGAGTTATTCTCTATATCAGAGTCAGTGTTTCTGAACTCCTGAAACGCCTCCAATGTATCTTGAGTTTCTTCCGGGAACGAACACGTCACAATATTCCTCATTATAATAATTCATACGCAGAATAAAGGGGCGGGGCCTGGTTGAGTTAGTTAGTAGTGTGTTAAACTGGCGGTTATGGTAAGGGGCGGGACATTTCCCAAACACACTCGAAGCGCTCGACCAATCAAAACACACTGATCCAGCCGACCAAGCAGAGCACAGTGTGCTTTTCAGATATAATTGATATATATACTTGCATTTTGTTATGATTGTAGTTAGACATATTCTGCATCTCAACAAAGCATGAAATACTTGGATAGCGTATGTTGCAGTTTGACAAGGTTATCAGAGGCCGATCAGAACGAAACTTGGTTGGCAAGAATTTTGAAAGAAATCGGCCACTAGATGGCGCTAACGAGTTTTACGGCTCTGTAATCCCGTGGTGTTAGACACTCACACAATATGCATATCATATGATAGATCTCCTCATTCTGAACAACTTTGCCTCAAGAACTACTGCTGTCAATCAAACCGTTCATGAAATATTTGCAAATATGTTAAAAACCTACTTTTGCGAAATAGTCCTATGTGTTTCGCCCGATTGGAACGGTCTAGATCAATAATTATCAAAAAAAGCTGAAATTTTGCATTTGGTTTGCTATAAATGTGTCATTTAGAAAATGGGCGTGGCAAAATGCAGTCGAAAGTCTATAAATCCTAAACGAAAACTAATTTTCTTCACAAAAATTGGTGAGCATATGTGACATATTAATAAGTCTTAAACGAACAGCATGATTCAACACCTCGCAGAACGAATAACTGTGTTCTCTGAGTCTGGTTATGTCTGTTGCATAGAGACTGAATAGTCCAGATATAATCAGCAAACCATGTGTGTGTCTGAAAACCCAAAGTTCAACTTTGTTACTATCTAATAAAAATGCAGATGGTTCCACTGGCAAGATTGTTGAATTAAATTATGCAAAAGATGAATATCAAATTTGTCTTGAATTGGACCTCGGGAGATTTCGAAGCAATCAAGGGATGAAATGAGGCAAGAATTTTTAACAGATAACAGCTGTACATTTAGCTGACTTTGATGACGATGTCTATAGATTACTTGTGTACTGCATATATTAAAAAATATTATGTGAAACTAAACGTATTATGCAGTGATAGCCATTTCAAACTGTAATATGCTGCTTTTGTCACATGAACTCATCATATAAGCATTTTGGTGCATTAAAGTCGGCATGAAACAGAAGTTTCTTTTCTATTGTGTCGTATATACAAGTGAAACGCTTCTGGAACAAGAACAAATGTGGGCGGGGCTTGATTGTGTCTGTGGGGAAATGATTGGATGGTTGTGGTTTTCTATTGGCTGATCTCATGTGAGTGACAGGTTATAGCCCCGCCCACATCAGAGAAGAGAAGAGATGCTGCAAGAGGAAGTTATTCAGATTCAAGATTACCAGAAACATGAATTTAACACAATAATGATGATGTGCACCTATAAATCATTTAGAATAAACAACGCAAGTCAAACACAATGCATTGTGGGATTCAATACTCCACGCTGGACCCTACACTGGCAAATGTAGATCATCCAGGTATTCTGTGTGCATAAACAGAAAATTTGAACTATGCAAAGTATACAATATGCATATTTCAGAAACAAACGCGTCTGCAATAATGACGGTTTCTATCACGTCATTAGTTTCTGCACAGTCTTTAGAAGCAGTTTAAACATCGTTTTTTAGGAATCAATCCATTGTTAGCGCTTGGTTAACCGCTCCTGTGACTCAGACTCTTCTCGAAACTGCAGAAATGAATCTGGCATAGTTCGATATTGGCAAAGGCATTAGTCAATAAGAAAAACTTGCACTGTCTGCAGGAAATCAGTTACAATATAGATTCCTTAAAGAGAGAATCAGGCCCAGTATTTTATAGTCACTCATTCTTATAACTGCAGTATCTGATGAACTCTTTCAGACAATACAACCAAGATAAACTGGAACACTTAAAGCCTTTATACGTAATGCATTATAAAAGTATTTTAATGCATTAATTATGCCTCGTAATGCACCTTATGAATAATTGTAACCACAGTTATAATATCTAGTTGAATACACCTTTAGAAAGTATAATGCATTAAAACACATAATAAACAACCAGTTTCAGATGCAACTAGGAATCTGCAAATAATGCATTTTAACTTTGGTTACAATTTTGAAAATATATAATGCATTGTGAATATGCACAAAGGCTTGAAGTAAAGTGTTACTGATAAACCTTAAGAAAAAGCACAGATGAGATCTCTTTAAAATGGAGAAAATGGAAAATGGAGAGAAAATTGAGACTTATTGCTTCTCAAAGGTTGAAATCTCCCGTTTCTCGTTGAGAAGAGATCTTAAACTGTGCAAATAAAGTTTGCGATCTAAAGTCAGTGTGATCTCAAACTTTTCTCCAAGAATGAATGATGAGCTGACAAACATCTTCATTAAGTGAAATATAATTGATTCAACCTGTGAGTTTCCTTTGGGTTTAAATGCATTACGACATTAAATACATTAAAAGCAATGTTTTACTTGTTTTACAAGCAAAAAAAGCAACAGAAATAATACAATAAATACTTAAAGTCTTACTTTCTCCATGTAGCCAACATCCTTCTGGCGCTGACTTCTGATTTTTAATTTCTCTGCTTCGTAACATGTGAATAATAGGAAGGAGACGATCAATACTGGTGTGTTGAAGAGTCCCATATCTGAGCGTTTACAGAGGACAGACGTCTCACAACTGTGGAGCTAAGGAGAGAGAGAGAGAGAGAGAGAGAGACTGAGAGAGAGAGAGACTGAGAGAGAGAGAGACTGAGAGAGAGAGAGAGAGACAGAGAGAGAGAGACTGAGAGAGAGAGAGACTGAGAGAGAGAGAGACTGAGAGAGAGACAGAGAGAGAGAGAGTGAGAGGCTGAGAGAGAGACTGAGAAAGACTGAGAGAGAGAGAGAGAGAGAGAGAGAGAGACTGAGAGAGAGAGTTCCGATGACAGTTGGCAGCAAAAATATGAGCTCCTGATATCAACAACATTTTTGCCAGAAAATGTAAGTTTTTTATGACTCAACCTGTAATTATATGATTGAAAACTTAACTGTGAACAAAAGAGGCAGAAGATTTTGAAGGTAAGACCTCTAAAAACGATTTAATTTTTTTGTCATCACCTAAAAACTGCATAATAACTCAACATATCAAGCTAACTGCTAGCCAAGCTAACATTCCGTGGCAGTTAATTCAGTTGAGAACAACATGGGCCTACCTAAAGCAGAGGCATTTTTTAAAAATGAAGAAGAGCTGGAGATAATATATCCAGCAGAAGTTAAATCTACCAAAGAAAAGAAAAGGATGAAAGAGATGATCCTGAGAGAGAACCCAGAGTTACTGCTGTCTGACTACAGTGGACCAGAAGACAATAGAGTCCGGTGTAACCTGCTGTTCTTCACTGAACACCCATCAGCCTGGCACACCATCCTCAGCTCTGCCATGACATGTAGAAGAAAAGGAGGCATCAGCAAAGGCAGACAACTCACTCTGGAAGGAGACAACGACACAAAGCTGATTGTGAACCTCTATCATAACGGAACTGTCATGGTCCAGGGACCAGAAACCAGCCTCAATGAATTCCAGAGGAACTTCAAAAACCTTAAAGTGGAGGTTCAGAAGATTAAGAAAGATCCTGAAGTGAAGAGAAGCGCAGAGGAGGGACTCAGCAACACAACAGACACAAACACTGACCCAGGCTCAAGAACTCCTCTGACAGACAGACATATCAGCACTCCTGCGTCTCCCAAGATAAAGGCCTTGAGAGACAACATCGCAGAGCTGGAGCAGGACTACTACTTGTTTAAAGAGGAAACTACCAACAACATCCACCAGCTCCTGAATATGACCAGCCATCACAGCATTCAACAACTACAACAGCTCTGCTCGGCCGTTAAACATCTGGAGGAGGCCAATCAGGAGCTGCGACAGGAGCTGAGGAGGGTGAGAGAAGAGCTGGGTAGAAGAGAACAACACGGCCACACACTGGAGAGACTGCTGGAAGAGACCAGAAACCAGCTGCACACAAAACAACATCAGCAGTGTGTCAGCACTCAAACACACAGCGCCTCCACTCCTGAACGCATCCCAACATCAGCAGTGTCAGCACACACAAAAAAGAGCTCCTTCACTCTTGAACATCAGCAGTGTGTCAGTACACCATCACTGAGCTCCTTCACTCCTGCAACCCCACAATCTCATCAAGCCCCTCAGAGGAAAGTCAGCAGCAGCATCACACCATACCGTCCACCAACTACAACACCATCCACGAGCACCGGCAGAGATCAGGCGAGTAAAGACAACATCGTCATCCTCTGTGACTCCAACGGCCACCATCTTGACCACAGACGTCTGTTTCCGGGCAGATCGGTGAAGAAGTTCTGGTGTCCCACCTCACACTCTGCTCTGAGACTGCTGCGAGAGGGAGTGCTGGGCGCACCGTCACACATCATTCTTCACACCGGAACAAACGACCTCAGTGCAAGGGTGGACGTCACAAAAGCCCTGTCCAACGTGGTGAAAACAGCCAGCAGGATCTACCCCGGAGCCAAGGTCATCATCTCAACCCTTCTACCTCGCAGAGACGTCCCTCAAAGGATCATCAACACAATCAACGCGGAGATAGCCAACATCTGTGCTTCAATGCCGAGCGTTCACATAGCCAACCATCAGCGCATCACCCATGAGCATCTATATGACCGTATCCACATCCATAGCGAGGGCATGAGACTGTTCTCAAAAACCATCAAGGAGTCAGCCCTGAAACGCCCTCAGAAAACACCCCCTGAGCGCGAGTCAGTCAGACAGACGGACAGCTACGCCGCTGTAGTGGCAGGAACAGGTAGAGCTGACACCACTGACCTGATCCAGATCAAACACATGCTGCAAATTATATGTGACAATATGTTAGCTTAAATACTCATAGTGTGTCTGTCAAGAATGATCATTATTTCTTAATCACTTTTTTATTTTTATTTTTTATTTTATTTAATAATTTATTTTTTTGATTTTTTATTCAATGTTTAAAATTGACCGACTCACCATACTTCGATATATCCTCTATATTACCTTTCTAATTGATTAATCTATATTTTAAAACATGATTGGGTCATGAATTTCATACATTTTTCTGGTAAATCCAATATTCGTCAATGTCATCGTTTAAAATAACATGCTATAAGATTCAGGGGATGTTCTCTTCTGCTTTTGGGGAGAAAACTACTAACCCTGATTTTGTAAATATTGTACATAGTTCAGACATAATTATATTACTTGAGACATGGTGTCGTTTAGACTCCAAAATCTGCACTCCTCCAAACTACAGAGAGCTACGAATCCCTTCAATCAAACAGCCTAACATTAAAAACGGAAGAGATTCAGGAGGAATCATAGTTTGGTTTAAAGACCATCTGTGGCATTATATTCAGCCTGTGAAAAAAGGGAAAACACATATTTGGTTAAAACTTCAAAAAGAGCTTTTGTGTTTAGATGAGGACATGTACCTGTGTGCCACATACATCCCCCCATATGAGTCTCCTTATTATAATGAAGACATCTTCCCAACCCTACAGTCAGAGACCGTTTACTTTCAATCTCTAGGATCAGTTCTGTTAATGGGGGATCTGAACGCTAGAACGGGGAAGGAAGCGGATTACATTACCTCAGATGGAGACAAATATATTAACAACTCACATATATATCAACGGAAACACTTTACGAAGGCACGTCAGAATTATGACAACACGATAAACAGGCACGGAAAACAAGTCCTGCAGCTCTGCAAAAGCCTGGGTCTGTATATAGTTAACGGCAGGACAAAGGGAGATTCTCTGGGTCGGTTCACCTACTGCTCATATCTCGGCAGCAGCGCAGTAGATTACGCCATCACTGATGTAGACCACAGTAAACTCAACTATTACACAGTAATGCCACAGCTGCCGTTATCAGACCACAGTCACACAGTCCTCAGTCTGAACAGATCCGTGAACCTCCGGCCTTCAGACCCGAAGGTTAAACTGCACCCCCTCCCCTCCACGTTTATATGGGGTAAAGACAGTCCTGCCCAGTACGAAGCCCAGCTCCACAGCACTCGGGTCCAGAACATGATAGATTCATTTCTATCTACTTCATTTAGTGAAGAGAAGAGAACTATCAATTTAGCAACTCATCAATTAAACGAAATATTCTCTACAGTGGTCAGAAAAGCCCTGAGAAAAAGAAAAAATTATAGATGTAAGAAAGAAATTGCTAAAGATGGTTGGTTTGATAAAGAGTGCCAAAAATTAAGAAAAGAATTAAGATCATTATCTAATATAAAACACAGAGACCCTGCAAACCAACAAACACGAGACAAATATCAGCAAACCCTCAAAACATACAAGTCAATACTAATACAGAAAAAAGTGGATCACATGAAATCAAAGCTTAATA
The DNA here is from genome assembly GCA_026230005.1 of Gila orcuttii. Taxonomy (NCBI): domain Eukaryota; kingdom Metazoa; phylum Chordata; class Actinopteri; order Cypriniformes; family Leuciscidae; genus Gila; species Gila orcuttii. Next base: position 43,394,422 of record JAPDVR010000018.1, on the reverse strand, counting down.
AGATTGAGGAGGCAGTAGATCAGAATTCTTTTTGGGAATTATGGAATAAATTAGATAAATCGAAAGAACCTAAACACATTCCCATCTATGACCCAAACATCTGGACCGAACATTTTGGAAAACTCTATTCCCAAAACGAACCAACTCTCACCCAAAAACACCTGACCTCCCAACTCTATAACCTGGAACGCACTGTAAAAGACCAGATAAACCATTTAGACCAGCCCATATTACTAATTGAACTAACAGACAAGATAAAATCCCTAAAAAATAAAAAATCCTGTGGCATGGATTTAATATCAAATGAGATGCTGAAACACAGCAGCCCCAAACTGAAAGATGCAATTCTTCAAATTATTCAATCTTTTATTAAAAGCAGGACACTTTCCTGAGATATGGAAAGAAAGTTTGATTACACCAATCTTTAAACAGGGCGAGAAGTACGACCCAAATAATTACAGGGGCATCACAGTGAGCAGCAACCTGGGCAAACTCTTCTTCTCCATCATCAACGACAGGCTAGTTCAGTTCCTCCAACAACACAAGATCCTTAACAATTCTCAGATTGGATTTATGCCTAAACAGAGAACATCAAATCACATTTACACACTCCACACACTCATACAAAAACACGTCCAACAAACAAAACAAGGGAAAATATTTGGCTGCTTCATTGACTTTAAAAAAGCCTTTGATTCGGTATGGCATAATGGACTTTTCCTAAAACTAATCCAAAGTGGAATAGGAGGAAGGACATATGACATTATAAAGGATATATACAACGGGAACAAGTGCGGGGTGAAGATTAATGACAAACGTACTGATTATTTCAGTCAAACTAAAGGAGTCCGTCAAGGCTGCAGCCTCAGCCCGACTCTCTTTAATATCTATATTAATGAATTGGCATCAGCACTTGAGAAGTCCTCTTGTCCCGGTCTGACCCTCGAGGACAGAGAAATCAAAAGCCTCCTGTACGCTGATGATCTTCTGCTGCTGTCTCCTCATGAAGAGGGTCTGCACCAAAGCCTCTCGCTTCTGGACCAGTACAGCAGCGACTGGGCCTTACCCATCAACATGGACAAGTCCAAAATCATGATCTTTCAGAAAAAACCTCACCTTACTGACAAAAAATACAAATTTACACTTGGGGGAACGATTCTTAATCATGTCACCTGTTATAATTATTTGGGTCTGACAATCTCAGCTTCTGGAAAATTTGACACTGCAATAAAAGATCTGACTGATAAAGCACGTAGGGCTTATTACAGTATAAGAAAACCCCTGTTCAAATTTAACCCACCCATTAAACTGTGGCTGAAAATCTTTGACAGCATCATCAAACCCATCCTTCTTTACGGCTGTGAAATCTGGGGCCCCAAATTTAAATTAAATTACGAATCCTGGGACAAAACTCCCGCTGAAATTTTCCACCTTGAGTTCTGCAAGAACATCCTGGGAACTCACAGAAACGCTCCAAGTCTGAGTTGCCGGGCAGAATTAGGCAGATTCCCTCTCCTATCTGAAATCCAGAAGAGAGCCGTAAAGTTCTGGTTTCATCTATCAGACGCGCAGACAGAGAGTTACCATCACTGCGCTCTCAGATACAGGGCAGGACACACAGAGAGCGACCCCATGCTACATTTAGTGGAAAAACACCAACTCAATTCATCAATTCAATTTAGACACTCAAAAGTAAAAGAAATAGGGAAAATAACCAAAGAAGAATACATACACGATTGGCAGATAAAGGTCACACAATTAAATAAATTACAATATTTCCACAAAATAAAGTCAGATTATAAATTGGCACCATACCTGACTGATATCAGGAACTATGGTCAGAGAAAACTCTTGACAAAGTATCGCATTAGTGACCACAGTCTGTGTGTGGAGACGGGCCGACACAAGCAGAGCTGGAGAGAGAGAGAGCTCAGACTGTGTTCACACTGCACTGATGGAGAGAGAGAGAGAGAGAGAGAGAGAGAGAGAGAGAGAGAGAGAGAGAGAGAGAGAGAGAGAGAGAGAGAGAGAGAGAGCTCAGACTGTGTTCACACTGCACTGATGGAGAGAGAGAGAGAGAGAGAGAGAGAGAGAGAGAGAGCTCAGACTGTGTTCACACTGCACTGATGGAGAGAGAGAGAGAGAGAGAGAGAGAGAGAGCTCAGACTGTGTTCACACTGCACTGATGGAGAGAGAGAGAGAGAGAGAGCTCAGACTGTGTTCACACTGCACTGATGGAGAGAGAGAGAGAGAGAGAGCGAGAGAGAGAGAGAGAGAGAGAGAGAGAGAGAGAGAGAGAGCTCAGACTGTGTTCACACTGCACTGATGGAGAGAGAGAGAGAGAGAGAGAGAGAGAGAGAGAGAGCTCAGACTGTGTTCACACTGCACTGATGGAGAGAGAGAGAGAGTGAGAGAGAGCGAGAGAGAGAGAGAGAGAGAGAGCTCAGACTGTGTTCACACTGCACTGATGGAGAGAGAGAGAGAGAGAGAGAGAGAGAGAGAGAGAGAGAGAGAGAGCTCAGACTGTGTTCACACTGCACTGATGGAGAGAGA
>JAPDVR010000018.1:43382089-43391769 GCA_026230005.1 Gila orcuttii | reverse complement strand
ATCTGAACATGTCTGTGTAAATTAGTTTTTAACAAAAATTATGTTAAAACAATGTTGTATATAATTTAGATTTTTTTGTTTTTCATGGTTGTCAACTTGCCATGAGCAATTATCATTAAAAACAATGCAAATATTGATATTAGTAAAACTCAATGTGTGGCTTTTGTACACTTGTACACATAAATACCATGATTAAGGGTTTTATTTAGTTGTAATAAACAAAAAATCAAATTGAAATTTTATCCGATTAATCGAAAAAATAATCGTCCGATTAATCGATTATGAAAATAATCGTTAGTTACAGCCCTAGAATGTTGTATGCAAGTTGTTATAAAAAATGCATATATCATTCATTGAAAATAAGACGTTCTACTTTCATTCTACTTTAGGAGAAGTGGTTTTATTTAAATTTTAAGATATTTTTTATGTCACAGCAGTGAAATCTGTGTCTGTATTGCATGTTCAAGGTTAATAGGCCTAGATGTTTTCTCGGAGAGTATAATGGGTTTGGAAATTTTAAATTAATGCATTACAAATTAACTAAACCCAGTTGACTAAATCTACTGTAGATTTAGTTGAATAAAATCTTATTGTATTTCGTCGACGAAAACAATTCAGATGACTCAAATATGACAAACTAAATGGCATTTTTAGTCAAAAGACTATGACTAGAACTAACTCGAAATGAAGGAATATCATAATCAGCACACACACACACACCTGAGATGCGACTGGATCTCGATCTCTCTCCTCAGCTGATGCTCAACTCCCTCTTTCTCCATCTGAGATTTGAACAGGACCTTCAGCGCCACGACGGCCTTCAGCTTACGCTCTCTCGCCAGATACACGTTCCCAAACTTGCCCTTTCCCAGCGGACGCCCGATGTCGAAGTCTTTTATGGTGAATTTCCTGGAACAGCAGTTATTATTAAACACACTGATGTTCTTCCTCAGCGTTTCGGTCTTGTTTTCCAGTACAAACATCTAAACGCTCTTAAATCAAGATACTTTTACTAGAGAAGCAAACTGATCAAGTGTAACTTCATATTCATACAGTAGGTTTAACGTGAACTCACTTTGAGCTCGACTTGACTGGAACTCTCCCAGGACCTGAATGAAGACTATAGCTATCAGCAATCATGGTTTAAACAAATCACACGCAACAAAAATTGTGTTTTAGTATGTCTGTGAGAATTATGATCATTTATAATCTAGTGCACCAGCTTCACCTGCCAAACAATAAAGTATATTTGAAGGAAGTATCTTTTAACAGCCATATTGCACTCATCCACATCTTTATAGTTGGTTTTTAATGTAGGATTTTTTTATGGCACATTCTCAAGGTTTTACCTGTAACAGTGTGTGTGTCTGGATTCATCTCACCAGCAGCCTGAAACACACACACACACACACACACACACAAAACATAAGCATATCACACACAGCAGTGACGGAGAGATAGAGAAGAGCACGTGATCTCTGTAAACTGCACTATGGCTCGCTAAATTAATATAAATACATGTTATTGTTTGTGTCACCTGTGTTTGCAGAGCTCTGGGTTCCCTGTTCTCTTTATTCTGATTAAAAGAAACACAAAAATATCTCAAACTCAACACACACTGAACAAATAAAACACTTCCATCAATAAAAATGAGACAACCCTGAAAAAATAAAGCACTTATATCATTAACAATAAGACAGCTCACATATGGGTAACTTAACCAAAAGAAATACAATTATTACTAATATATAACGTCTGAGTTTATTTAGTACTCGTAGTTTCACACGGACAATAACGCTTAAGACCTTGATTTGATAAAGATCAATCCCTCCACTAGACTGACATCTCCAACATACACATATAAATATATATAAATACACTTAAACTGAAAATAAATGGTCAATATGTGCTTATTATACCTGCATGATGATGATTCCTCTGTTGTCCTTGCGTCTGCGCCTCAGCTCTTCCGTTTAACCGCCTGGATTTAAAATGAAACCCAGCTGTTCTGCTATTGGCCCAACCGTCGTAAACTTATCGCTGATTGGCCTATTAAAAAAAACATTCATTGGGCCGTGACCTGCCAATCACTTTGGCCCCGCCTCAGAGGTTTTACACAAACAGCGGCACAGAACCATCTGTACATACACTTTCAGATTATATATGATTTATAACTGTGAAATTAAAATGTATATATTTCCTGTACATTTGTACCTGCACTCAACATAAATGTATATTACCATTATTGTATATGTAGTGAAATCCCATGTCCGACACATAAGATACAACAATATTGATATATTCGTAATTCTGACATAAAAAGTCGAAAGTATAAGATAGTAAGTCATAGTTTCGACATTAACAGTCATCACTTCTTAATTATTACTTTTTATCTCATTTTTTCAACTTTAAGTGTCATCATTTTGACATTTTAAATCACAATTTTTACCTTTTATGAAACAATTCTGATTTCCATGTTACAGAAATAGGCTTCAATAAATCTTTGTATAAAATGTATATTAAGTCCTCAGAGCTATAAAAGACAACAATGCACACAAATTCACTGTGAAAATGTATGTTTAATTCCTTTTCTAAAACACACAGAAAAGTGAAACAGCTACAAATCTCTCCATTTCTCGTTCTCTAAAACACTGAAGAGAACACGAGACCGTCTCTATCCGTCCGACAAACTCTTAATCGAGTGTTTTCTTTTGCAGGGTCTTCATGTCCTGAAGAATCTCACATGGACTTCAATGAAATGAGCAGAAAGAACTCGAAGAGCGCTGGAAACACACTGTCACACACACAACAAATGAGAATTACGAAATGTCCATTTTCAATACATTAACCATTTTAATATACCAAAGTATGTGTAGAAATAATGCATTTATATTTTACAATCAAGCATTTGTTGGACACTTGTTAGTCAAAACTATTTGAGCTACAGGAAAGCTTATAAAATGCCCCTTAAAACTATAATAAAGGCTCCTCATTTGGGGTCAAGCAAAACGTCAGTGGTCCCACTCATCGTCTAAATCATACACTAGATTTAATTATATCATATGGAACCAATCCAACCGATATAGATATTATAGCGCAAAGTGACGATCTCACTGATCATTGTATGGTAACGTGCATATTACGTACTGCTGAAATTTGCCATGTTGCGCCACGTTATCGACCAGGCAGAACAATCGTTCCAACCACTATAGATAGATTCACAAATAGCTTACCTGATCTATCTCAGCTGCTCAGTGAACCCCAACAAACAGATGATCTAGAGGAAATGACTAGCAGTTTGAGCACCATTTTCTCTAGTACATTAGATATTGTTGCACCAATTAGATTAAAAAAGGTTAGAGAGAAAACTAAAGCACCATGGTACAATAGTACTACACATGATATCAAGAGAGAAACTCGTAACTTAGAGCGTAAATGGAAACAAACTAATTTAGAGGTCTTTAGAATCGCGTGGAAAGACAGTATGTCACGTTATAAAAAGGCTCTAAAAGCAGCCAGGGCTGAACATCTCCGCAAACTGATAGAAAATAACCAAAATAATCCAAGGTTTTTATTTAACACCGTGGCTAGACTAACAAATAAACAGACATCACCAGAGCAAAATATTCCGTTACAGTATAGTTGTAATGATTTTATGAATTACTTCAATGAGAAAATAGAAAGCATCCGAAATACAATTGTAAATGTACAATCCTCTATGGTGTCTTATGATTCAGCCACAATTATCGCCCCTCAAGAACAACTACACCGCTTTACAACTATAGGACAGGAAGAGCTAAATAAACTTATCTTTGCAGCGAAACCAACAACATGTTTATTAGACCCAATACCCACTAAACTACTGAAAGAAGTGTTACCTGTAGTGGAAGAGCCTCTTCTCAATATTATTAACTCATCTTTATCTTTAGGTCATGTTCCAAAAATATTTAAGCTGGCAGTAATAAAACCTATTATTAAGAAACCGCAATTAGATCAAAATAACTTAGCAAATTACAGACCCATTTCAAATCTTCCATTTATATCTAAAATACTAGAAAAAATTGTGTCCGCTCAGTTGTGCTCTTTCTTGCAAGAAAATGATATCTATGAAAAATTTCAGTCAGGATTCAGACCGCATCATAGCACAGAAACTGCGCTAGTTAAAATTACAAATGATTTACTTTTAGCTTCGGACCAAGGCTGTATCTCAATACTAGTTCTACTCGATCTTAGCGCTGCGTTCGACACTATCGATCATAAAATACTCTTGGATCGACTACAAAACTACACTGGTGTTCAGGGACAGGCATTAAGCTGGTTTAGATCGTACTTATCAGACCGTTACCATTTTGTCTGTTTAAATGGTGAAAAATCGAAGATAACGTCAGTAGACTATGGAGTGCCGCAAGGATCGGTGTTAGGCCCTCTGCTATTCTCAATATATATGCTGCCACTGGGTAATATTATAAGAAAACATGGAATTAATTTCCACTGTTATGCTGATGACACTCAATTATATATTTCATCAAGACCAGATGAAAACACTAACTTATCTAAATTGACAGAGTGTCTTAAAGATATAAAATGCTGGATGACGTGTAATTTCCTGCTATTAAATTCAGATAAAACGGAGGTATTACTTATTGGTCCAAAAAACTACCCACAAAACCTCGTACAATACAACTTTAATTTAGAAGGATGTCCAGTTACTTTATCCACTACAGTAAAAGACCTGGGTGTTATACTAGACCGCAACCTGTCTTTCGAAAATCATATTTCATATGTTACAAGAACAGCCTTTTTCCACCTTAGAAATATTGCTAAGCTACGTAACATGCAATCTATTTCTGATGCAGAAAAGTTAGTTCATGCATTCATGACCTCAAGACTAGATTACTGTAACGCTTTATTAGCTGGTTGTCCTACATCCTCAATAAACAAGCTACAGTTAGTGCAAAATGCAGCTGCTAGAGTTCTTACTAGGTCAAGAAAATATGATCATATAACACCAATTTTATCATCTCTGCACTGGTTACCTATTAAGTTCCGTATCAATTACAAAGTACTATTACTGACCTATAAAGCCCTAAATGGTCTAGCTCCTGTATATTTAATGGACCTTCTATCGCCCTACAATTCATCGCGTTATTTAAGATCCCTAAATTCGAGGCTTCTGGTCATTCCTAGGATATCCAGATCCACTAAAGGAGGGAGGGCGTTCTCGCATTTCGCTCCTAAACTCTGGAATAGCCTTCCTGATACTGTTCGTTGCTCAGACTCGCTCTCCCAGTTCAAAACTAGATTAAAGACGCATCTCTTCAGCCAAGCATTCACATAATGCTTGCCTCTTATACTACTGTTGAACCAGATCGAATGCATTAATATTATGAACAGCAGCTACGCTAATTACTTCCCATCTGCTTTTCTGCTGTTATCTCGGGACGCTAGTCCTGAGGTAAATAGCGTTCTTCAGCTACAGTCTGTATCCAGCCTCTCACGGAGACTTCAGAGTCCCCAACACCTGCGATGAGACGACTCGACGCCTGTGAAGAGACGACTCAACGCCGGCGATATGTTATGCCCTAAATTAATACATGATGATTAACTAACTGTATTTTTTACGTACATTTCTGAAATGCACTTTCTGTAAAGCTGCTTTGAAACAATATGAATTGTGAAAAGCGCTATACAAATAAATTTGAATTGAATTGAATTGAATGTTGTTTTGTTTTCTCCTACAACAGGTTCACATTCATCCAAGATCAAAATCACTTTATTCTCCTCATAATCTCCACTGCAGCTTCAGCTCTTTTCTCTCAGTGTCTGAAACGCTTCGATTAAAGATTCAGTCTCTAAGCCCCGCCTCTCTGAGAGCGGCATTGCTGTGATTGGTCAGAAAGCAAACGCTCATTATCATATCTGAATCTCAGCTCTTGACACACAGTGATACGAACAGTAACGATGGCGTGGGTTTTACCGTATCAATCTCAGAAAACAGCGGCTTCTCGACATGAACAACACGAACCAAACTCTTCCAGTCTCAGATAAACTACAGTGTTTGAGGGCGGAGCTAAGAGACGCTGTCAGCCAATCAAGACCACAGGCTGGCATTATGCTAATTAGTTACAAACCTACATAGGAAGTGAGACTGAATTACTGACGACTCGTTTCAGTTCAGAGTCGATTCTTTCTTTTGGGAGAGAAAAACTGCATTTATCTGTATCTTTTCTCTATTACACACTGCATGAAAGGGAATATCTGAAAGCATAATAGGGCACTTTAATACTAATGAATAAAAATGTGTATGGAGAAGACGGACCTGCAGAGGCTGAATATGATCCAGTACGTCCAGCAGGGCCATTGCTGGAAGACAAAGAAGGACAAACTGACGCAGGCGCTGGAGTGAGAGACCAGTGCTGAGCCGACATTCAGGAAAACACATCAGCCAATCAGAGACATTCAGAGAAACACCTCAGCCAATCAGAGACATTCAGAGAAACACCTCAGCCAATCAGAGACATTCAGAGAAACACCTCAGCCAATCAGATGAGACATTCAGAGTAGAAATGAATTGTTCAGTAAAGCGTTTGTTACTCGAGGTGTTGGACTGATGTAAGGATACACAGAAGCGCCTGATTACTGTTGAACATGGAGACTCCCGACAGAAATCCAGCCAGCTCAATGAGGAACAGAGCCAGAGTCACCGACAGAGCCACCACCAGCCTGACACACACACACACACACACACACACACACACACACACACACACACAAGCGTCATCAGAGGTTGACTAGACGCTTACATCCTGCAAAAAACACCAGCTGATAGCCATTAGTATATATATATATATATATATATATATATATATATACTTCTATTTTCCATATTGTGTTGTATTTCTATTCCTGTGTTAATTTTTCTATACTTTTCTTGTATGGTATGCTTTTGTTTATGCTATTTTTTTTTTCCTTTATTCATATGAGCTGACAAATATAAATGTGATTCTGAACTGAACTGCTGTGTTTTACCGTGTATCTTCTGTTCTGAACTGTTCTTCAGTGAAATCCAGTGGCAGACATGACTGGATGTTATTCTCCTGTAAAACACACACACACACACTGTCTGAGTTCTGTCATTTAACTCCCTAAACAGAAGCTGTGTGTATGAGTTTGTTTGTGTGTGTGTGTGTATGAGTTTGTTGTGTGTGTGTGTGTGTGTGTGTGTGTGTGTGTGTGTGTGTGTGTGTGTGTGTGTGTGTGTGTGTGTGTGTGTGTGTGTGTGTGTGTGTGTGTGTGTGTGTGTGTGTGTGTGTCCTCACGCGAGACCAGAAGATGGTGATGATGATGACCAGGTGTGCGGTGAGCGTGAGGAAGCGCGCAGGAACGAGATTCTTCACCACAGACATTACCTATGCCTTTACATACACACACCTACAGTATGAACAACACAAACACACATACAGATAAACACACATACAGTATGAACAACAACACATCCATAACTCTCACACACAATAACACATCACACAGTCCAGTACTTTCTCCACTAGTCGCGGTCTCGCTCTAAATCTGTTCAAAACCTTATAAATGTGTGTTGCAGTTATTTAAATGACCCTTATACTTTATTAGTGAAGATAAACTTTAGTGAAAAGAGATTTATTTACACTCACATGTTCAGCTACAGACGCGCACGTCCGCGTTACTACAGCAACGGTCTGAACGCCACGCTGAGCTCATATCGCCACCTGCCGGCGAGGAGTAACACACACACACACACACACACACACACACACACACACACTGATGGTGCTGCAACTCTATTGTGTTTGTACTGACTTTCTTCCTTATTTTTCTGCCTTAAAAATGAATGGGCGTCAGAAACCGTGAATCACATACTCCAAAATTGTGCACCAAATACTCAGACACACACACACACACACACACTGGCGCTATGATAAACCAGTGTATGTATGTCTGCGATTTCATTTACGCCTATAAAATGTTCCAGCCATTTTGAATTTCCCCAAAAAACTATTTTCTTGAATTCCCCAAGGCGTTTGGTCCGATGTTCACCAAAGTAACTTAGGCACACAGCATCTTGGGGCAGTTCTGGAAAAAAAGCTACCAAAAGAACTCGTCAAAGTATTGCAAAGTTAAGTTAATTAATTGGTAAGGATTTTTTTTTTTACGAGTTGACCTATAGCACAAACACAACAGGAAGTTGTTAGGACACACACCAAGTTTCACACAATTCCACCAATAGGGGGCGTTACAACTAAAACCCCATTATAACTCTGCAACCATAAGATCTAAAGTTGAAAATTGGTGTGAATTTTCTTTGGTGAATTTCCTAACATATCCTCTAATATGACTAGGATCCTTAAAAAAACATGGCCGCCAGCAGCCAATCAACTTTTGGTGGCGAATGGCCTAGCCATTACAAAAATAGTTATATTTGTACTTCTCATTCGATTTCCAATAACGTAACATAATTTAAATAGCTTCTTTAAATATTTACACTTTTACAAACTTTTTAATGTTTTTACCGTATCAGAATGGTTCGAAACTTGGTGACTTTCGTGGCACTTGCTCCATGAACACAATCAAATCATGACTAAATTATCTTATAAAATAGTCACAGCTGTGATCATCACGGTCTAAAATGACCGCCACAGGAAATATGGAAAATACAAAGCAATATTTTGGGGTACAATGTATAAATCATCCATCATCATGATGCGAGACACCAATGTGTCCCTGAGAAAGACACTTAACCCCAGATGCAGGCGTGCGACCTCTGACATATAGCAATTGTCAGTCGCTTTGGATAAAAGCGTCAGCTAAATGAATAAATAAAATAATAAAAACAAAAAATATATATATCCAAATACAAAACGTAATAGAATTAAATACTCAACTTAAAATGAACTAGGGAATACACAGCCCCACAACTGTATAATATCTATATTTAGGACTATACAGACATTTATAGTTTATATTTTTAACAATATTATTGATCTGTTGCATTGACACCATTATATGAGACCTGAGCTGAGCTTGCCGATGATCACGTTTTTTCCCCGAGCGTATATATATATATATAAATTAACAAAATTAATAACTTTTTTACAACTTTACATCACTGAACTTACTTAAGCTGGACAGTGACGCTATTTTCTTCTGGAAACTAACTTTGTTGCATCATTTTCCTGTTATCTCTGTGAAGCTGCTTTGAAACACTGTTTTGTAAAAAGCGCTGTATAAATAAAGGAAACTTGACTTAATCTAATCAGTGCAAAAGAAACATAAGCATTCACTGTATTCAGAAGCACTTTATTTTACAGTAAAAATCATGTCTAAACAGGTTTGTGACGACGAGTGTGTGTGTTTCCAGTCTGTCCTCATGGAAGCGTCAGTCTTTGTTGACGGAGCGCGTGCAGCGCGTGAAGTGTGTGACGCACGCGGGGAGCATGGAGCGCAGCGCGCGTCTGAGGCTCGGCGCGGGGTCGTCGTCGCTCGCCGGCGGTCGGTCGGTGTCGTCAGATCGCACCTCGTCCTCCACAAACTCCACCTCGATGAACTCCAGCAGACGCAGACGCGTCAAACACCTGCGCGGTCACACACACACACACACACACACACACACACACACACACACACACACACACACACACACACAC
>JAPDVR010000018.1:43354589-43377089 GCA_026230005.1 Gila orcuttii | reverse complement strand
CACACACGTCAGCAGAACCCACAGCACTCGAGACGTCACCTGCAACACACACACGTCAGCAGAACCAACAGCACTCGAGACGTCACCTGCAACACACACACACACACACACACACACACACACACACGTCAGCAGAACCCACAGCACTCGAGACGTCACCTGCAACACACACACACACACACACACACACGTCAGCAGAACCCACAGCACTCGAGACGTCACCTGCAACACACACACACACACGTCAGCAGAACCCAGAACACTCGAGATGTCACCTGCAACACACACACACACGTCAGCAGAACCCAGAACACTCGAGACGTCACCTGCAACACACACACACACACACACGTCAGCAGAACCCAGAGCACTCGAGACGTCACCTGCAACACACACACACGTCAGCAGAACCCACAGCACTCGAGACGTCACCTGCAACACACACACACACGTCAGCAGAACCCACAGCACTCGAGACGTCACCTGCAACACACACACACACACGTCAGCAGAACCCACAGCACTCGAGACGTCACCTGCAACCCGCACACACACACACACACACACACACGTCAGCAGAACCCACAGCACTCGAGACGTCACCTGCAACACACAAACACACACACACACACGTCAGCAGAACCCAGAACACTCGAGACGTCACCTGCAACACACACACACACACACGTCAGCAGAACCCACAGAACTCGAGACGTCACCTGCAACACACACACACACACACGTCAGCAGAACCCACAGCACTCGAGACTTCACCTGCAACACACACACACACACACACACACACATGTCAGCAGAACCCACAGCACTCGAGACGTCACCTGCAACACACAAACACACACACACACACGTCAGCAGAACCCAGAACACTCGAGACGTCACCTGCAACACACACACACACACACATCAGCAGAACCCACAGCACTCGAGACGTCACCTGCAACACACACACACACACACACACACACACACACACATCAGCAGAACCCACAGCACTCGGGACGTCACCTGCAACACACAAACACACAGACATGTCAGCAGAAACCACAGCACTCGAGACGTCACCTGCAACACACACACACACACACACACACACACGTCAGCAGAACCCACAGCACTCGAGACGTCACCTGCAACACACACACACACACGTCAGCAGAACCCACAGCACTCGAGACGTCACCAGCAACACACACACACACACACACACACGTCAGCAGAACCCACAGCACTCGAGACGTCACCTGCAACACACACACACACGTCAGCAGAACCCACAGCACTCGAGACGTCACCTGCAACACACACACACACACTCGTCAGCAGAACCCACAGCACTCGAGACGTCACCTGCAACACACACACACACACACACACACACACACACACACACACACACACACACGTCAGCAGAACCCACAGCACTCGAGACGTCACCTGCAACACACACACACACACGTCAGCAGAACCCACAGCACTCGAGACGTCACCTGCAACACACACACACACACACACACGTCAGCAGAACCCACAGCACTCGAGACGTCACCTGCAACACACACACACACACACACACGTCAGCAGAACCCAGAACACTCGAGATGTCACCTGCAACACACACACACACACACACACACGTCAGCAGAACCCAGAACACTCGAGACGTCACCTGCAACACACACACACACACACACACACGTCAGCAGAACCCAGAGCACTCGAGACGTCACCTGCAACACACACACACGTCAGCAGAACCCACAGCACTCGAGACGTCACCTGCAACACACACACACACACACACACACGTCAGCAGAACCCACAGCACTCGAGACGTCACCTGCAACACACACACGTCAGCAGAACCCACAGCACTCGAGACGTCACCTGCAACACACACACACACACACACACGTCAGCAGAACCCACAGCACTTGAGACGTCACCTGCAACCCGCACACACACACACGTCAGCAGAACCCACAGCACTCGAGACGTCACCTGCAACACACAAACACACACACACACACACACACACACACACACACGTCAGCAGAACCCAGAACACTCGAGACGTCACCTGCAACACACACACACACACACACGTCAGCAGAACCCACAGCACTCGAGACTTTACCTGCAACACACACACACACACACACACACACACACACACACACACACACACACACACACACACACATCAGCAGAACCCACAGCACTCGAGACGTCACCTGCAACACACACACACACCCACACACATCAGCAGAACCCACAGCACTCGAGACATCAACTGCAATACACAAACACACACACACACACGTCAGCAGAACCCAGAACACTCGAGACGTCACCTGCAACACACACACACACACACGTCAGCAGAACCCACAGCACTCGAGACGTCACCTGCAACACACACACACACACACACACGTCAGCAGAACCCACAGCACTCGAGACGTCACCTGCAACACACACACACACACACACACGTCAGCAGAACCCACAGCACTCGAGACGTCACCTGCAACACACACACACACACGTCAGCAGAACTCACAGCACTCGAGACGTCACCTGCAACACACACACACACACGTCAGCAGAACCCACAGCACTCGAGACGTCACCTGCAACACACACACACACACGTCAGCAGAACCCAGAGCACTCGAGACGTCACCTGCAACACACACACACACACACACACACATCAGCAGAACCCAGAGCACTCGAGACGTCACCTGCAACACACACACACACACACACACGTCAGCAGAACCCAGAACACTCGAGAAGTCACCTGCAACACACACACACACACGTCAGCAGAACTCACAGCACTCGAGACGTCACCTGCAACACACACACACACACACACACACGTCAGCAGAACCCACAGCACTCGAGACGTCACCTGCAACACACACACACACACGTCAGCAGAACTCACAGCACTCGAGACGTCACCTGCAACACACACACACACACACACACACACGTCAGCAGAACCCACAGCACTCGAGACGTCACCTGCAACACACACACACACACACACACACACGTCAGCAGAACCCACAGCACTCGAGACGTCACCTGCAACCCGCACACACACACACACACACACACACACACACACACACACACGTCAGCAGAACCCACAGCACTCGAGACGTCACCTGCAACACACAAACACACACACGTCAGCAGAACCCACAGCACTCGAGACGTCACCTGCAACACACACACACACACATCAGCAGAACCCAGAGCACTCGAGACGTCACCTGCAACACACACACACGTCAGCAGAACTCACAGCACTCGAGACGTCACCTGCAACACACACACACACACACACGTCAGCAGAACCCAGAACACTCGAGACGTCACCTGCAACACACACACACGTCAGCAGAACCCAGAGCACTCGAGACGTCACCTGCAACACACACACACGTCAGCAGAACCCACAGCACTCGAGACGTCACCTGCAACACACACACACACACACACACACGTCAGCAGAACCCACAGCACTCGAGACGTCACCTGCAACACACACACGTCAGCAGAACCCACAGCACTCGAGACGTCACCTGCAACACACACACACACACACGTCAGCAGAACCCACAGCACTTGAGACGTCACCTGCAACCCGCACACACACACACACACACACACACGTCAGCAGAACCCACAGCACTCGAGACGTCACCTGCAACACACAAACACACACACACACACACACACACACACACACGTCAGCAGAACCCAGAACACTCGAGACGTCACCTGCAACACACACACACACACACACGTCAGCAGAACCCACAGCACTCGAGACTTTACCTGCAACACACACACACACACACACACACACACACACACACATCAGCAGAACCCACAGCACTCGAGACGTCACCTGCAACACACACACACACACACATCAGCAGAACCCACAGCACTCGAGACATCAACTGCAATACACAAACACACACACACACACGTCAGCAGAACCCAGAACACTCGAGACGTCACCTGCAACACACACACACACACACGTCAGCAGAACCCACAGCACTCGAGACGTCACCTGCAACACACACACACACACACACACGTCAGCAGAACCCACAGCACTCGAGACGTCACCTGCAACACACACACACACACACACACGTCAGCAGAACCCACAGCACTCGAGACGTCACCTGCAACACACACACACACACGTCAGCAGAACTCACAGCACTCGAGACGTCACCTGCAACACACACACACACACACGTCAGCAGAACCCACAGCACTCGAGACGTCACCTGCAACACACACACACACACGTCAGCAGAACCCAGAGCACTCGAGACGTCACCTGCAACACACACACACACACACATCAGCAGAACCCAGAGCACTCGAGACGTCACCTGCAACACACACACACACACACACACGTCAGCAGAACCCAGAACACTCGAGACGTCACCTGCAACACACACACACACACGTCAGCAGAACTCACAGCACTCGAGACGTCACCTGCAACACACACACACACACACACACACACACGTCAGCAGAACCCACAGCACTCGAGACGTCACCTGCAACACACACACACACACGTCAGCAGAACTCACAGCACTCGAGACGTCACCTGCAACACACACACACACACACACACGTCAGCAGAACCCACAGCACTCGAGACGTCACCTGCAACACACACACACACACGTCAGCAGAACCCACAGCACTCGAGACGTCACCTGCAACCCGCACACACACACACACACACACACACACACACGTCAGCAGAACCCACAGCACTCGAGACGTCACCTGCAACACACAAACACACACACGTCAGCAGAACCCACAGAACTCGAGACGTCACCTGCAACCCGCACACACACACACGTCAGCAGAACCCACAGCACTCGAGACGTCACCTGCAACACACAAACACACACACGTCAGCAGAACCCACAGCACTCGAGACGTCACCTGCAACCCGCACACACACACACACACACACACACACACACACGTCAGCAGAACCCACAGCACTCGAGACGTCACCTGCAACACACACACACACACATCAGCAGAACCCAGAGCACTCGAGACGTCACCTGCAACACACACACACGTCAGCAGAACTCACAGCACTCGAGACGTCACCTGCAACACACACACACACACACGTCAGCAGAACCCAGAACACTCGAGACGTCACCTGCAACACACACACACGTCAGCAGAACTCACAGCACTCGAGACGTCACCTGCAACACACACACACACACACACACACACACGTCAGCAGAACTCACAGCACTCGAGACGTCACCTGCAACACACACACACACACACGTCAGCAGAACCCAGAACACACGAGACGTCACCTGCAACACACACACACGTCAGCAGAACCCACAGCACTCGAGACGTCACCTGCAACACACACACACACACATCAGCAGAACCCAGAGCACTCGAGACGTCACCTGCAACACACACACACGTCAGCAGAACTCACAGCACTCGAGACGTCACCTGCAACACACACACACACACACGTCAGCAGAACCCAGAACACTCGAGACGTCACCTGCAACACACACACACGTCAGCAGAACCCAGAGCACTCGAGACGTCACCTGCAACACACACACACGTCAGCAGAACCCACAGCACTCGAGACGTCACCTGCAACACACACACACACACACACACACACGTCAGCAGAACCCACAGCACTCGAGACGTCACCTGCAACACACACACGTCAGCAGAACCCACAGCACTCGAGACGTCACCTGCAACACACACACACACACACACACGTCAGCAGAACCCACAGCACTTGAGACGTCACCTGCAACCCGCACACACACACACACACACACACACACGTCAGCAGAACCCACAGCACTCGAGACGTCACCTGCAACACACAAACACACACACACACACACACACACACACACGTCAGCAGAACCCAGAACACTCGAGACGTCACCTGCAACACACACACACACACACACGTCAGCAGAACCCACAGCACTCGAGACTTTACCTGCAACACACACACACACACACACACACACACACACACACACACACACATCAGCAGAACCCACAGCACTCGAGACGTCACCTGCAACACACACACACACACACACACACATCAGCAGAACCCACAGCACTCGAGACATCAACTGCAATACACAAACACACACACACACACGTCAGCAGAACCCAGAACACTCGAGACGTCACCTGCAACACACACACACACACACGTCAGCAGAACCCACAGCACTCGAGACGTCACCTGCAACACACACACACACACACACACGTCAGCAGAACCCACAGCACTCGAGACGTCACCTGCAACACACACACACACACACACACGTCAGCAGAACCCACAGCACTCGAGACGTCACCTGCAACACACACACACACACGTCAGCAGAACTCACAGCACTCGAGACGTCACCTGCAACACACACACACACACACGTCAGCAGAACCCACAGCACTCGAGACGTCACCTGCAACACACACACACACACGTCAGCAGAACCCAGAGCACTCGAGACGTCACCTGCAACACACACACACACACACATCAGCAGAACCCAGAGCACTCGAGACGTCACCTGCAACACACACACACACACACACACGTCAGCAGAACCCAGAACACTCGAGACGTCACCTGCAACACACACACACACACGTCAGCAGAACTCACAGCACTCGAGACGTCACCTGCAACACACACACACACACACACACACACACGTCAGCAGAACCCACAGCACTCGAGACGTCACCTGCAACACACACACACACACGTCAGCAGAACTCACAGCACTCGAGACGTCACCTGCAACACACACACACACACACACACACACGTCAGCAGAACCCACAGCACTCGAGACGTCACCTGCAACACACACACACACACACACACGTCAGCAGAACCCACAGCACTCGAGACGTCACCTGCAACCCGCACACACACACACACACACACACACACACACACACACGTCAGCAGAACCCACAGCACTCGAGACGTCACCTGCAACACACAAACACACACACGTCAGCAGAACCCACAGCACTCGAGACGTCACCTGCAACACACACACACACACACACACACACACGTCAGCAGAACTCACAGCACTCGAGACGTCACCTGCAACACACACACACACACACGTCAGCAGAACCCAGAACACTCGAGACGTCACCTGCAACACACACACACGTCAGCAGAACCCACAGCACTCGAGACGTCACCTGCAACACACACACACACACATCAGCAGAACCCAGAGCACTCGAGACGTCACCTGCAACACACACACACGTCAGCAGAACTCACAGCACTCGAGACGTCACCTGCAACACACACACACACACACGTCAGCAGAACCCAGAACACTCGAGACGTCACCTGCAACACACACACACGTCAGCAGAACCCACAGCACTCGAGACGTCACCTGCAACACACACACACACACGTCAGCAGAACTCACAGCACTCGAGACGTCACCTGCAACACACACACACACGTCAGCAGAACCCACAGCACTCGAGACGTCACCTGCAACCCGCACACACACACACACACACACGTCAGCAGAACCCACAGCACTCGAGACGTCACCTGCAACACACAAACACACACACACGTCAGCAGAACCCACAGCACTCGAGACGTCACCTGCAACACACACACACACACACACACACACACACATCAGCAGAACCCACAGCACTCGAGACGTCACCTGCAACACACACACACACACACGTCAGCAGAACCCACAGCACTCGAGACGTCACCTGCAACACACACACACACACACGTCAGCAGAACTCACAGCACTCGAGACGTCACCTGCAACACACACACACACACGTCAGCAGAACCCAGAGCACTCGAGACGTCACCTGCAACACACACACACACACACATCAGCAGAACCCAGAGCACTCGAGACGTCACCTGCAACACACACACACACACACACACGTCAGCAGAACCCAGAACACTCGAGACGTCACCTGCAACACACACACACACACGTCAGCAGAACTCACAGCACTCGAGACGTCACCTGCAACACACACACACACACACACACGTCAGCAGAACCCACAGCACTCGAGACGTCACCTGCAACACACACACACACACGTCAGCAGAACTCACAGCACTCGAGACGTCACCTGCAACACACACACACACACACACACACACACGTCAGCAGAACCCACAGCACTCGAGACGTCACCTGCAACACACACACACACACACGTCAGCAGAACCCACAGCACTCGAGACGTCACCTGCAACCCGCACACACACACACACACACACACACACACACACACGTCAGCAGAACCCACAGCACTCGAGACGTCACCTGCAACACACAAACACACACACGTCAGCAGAACCCACAGCACTCGAGACGTCACCTGCAACACACACACACACACATCAGCAGAACCCAGAGCACTCGAGACGTCACCTGCAACACACACACACGTCAGCAGAACTCACAGCACTCGAGACGTCACCTGCAACACACACACACACACACGTCAGCAGAACCCAGAACACTCGAGACGTCACCTGCAACACACACACACGTCAGCAGAACTCACAGCACTCGAGACGTCACCTGCAACACACACAAACACACACACACACACACACGTCAGCAGAACTCACAGCACTCGAGACGTCACCTGCAACACACACACACACACGTCAGCAGAACCCAGAACACTCGAGACGTCACCTGCAACACACACACACGTCAGCAGAACCCACAGCACTCGAGACGTCACCTGCAACACACACACACACACATCAGCAGAACCCAGAGCACTCGAGACGTCACCTGCAACACACACACACGTCAGCAGAACTCACAGCACTCGAGACGTCACCTGCAACACACACACACACACACGTCAGCAGAACCCAGAACACTCGAGACGTCACCTGCAACACACACACACGTCAGCAGAACCCACAGCACTCGAGACGTCACCTGCAACACACACACACACACGTCAGCAGAACTCACAGCACTCGAGACGTCACCTGCAACACACACACACACGTCAGCAGAACCCACAGCACTCGAGACGTCACCTGCAACCCGCACACACACACACACACACACACGTCAGCAGAACCCACAGCACTCGAGACGTCACCTGCAACACACAAACACACACACACGTCAGCAGAACCCACAGCACTCGAGACGTCACCTGCAACACACACACACACACACACACATCAGCAGAACCCACAGCACTCGAGACGTCACCTGCAACACACACACACACACACGTCAGCAGAACCCACAGCACTCGAGACGTCACCTGCAACACACACACACACACGTCAGCAGAACTCACAGCACTCGAGACGTCACCTGCAACACACACACACACACACGTCAGCAGAACCCACAGCACTCGAGACGTCACCTGCAACACACACACACACACGTCAGCAGAACCCACAGCACTCGAGACGTCACCTGCAACCCGCACACACACACACACACACGTCAGCAGAACCCACAGCACTCGAGACGTCACCTGCAACACACAAACACACACACACGTCAGCAGAACCCACAGCACTCGAGACGTCACCTGCAACACACACACACACACACATCAGCAGAACCCAGAGCACTCGAGACGTCACCTGCAACACACACACACGTCAGCAGAACCCACAGCACTCGAGACGTCACCTGCAACACACACACACACACATCAGCAGAACCCAGAGCACTCGAGACGTCACCTGCAACACACACACACGTCAGCAGAACCCACAGCACTCGAGACGTCACCTGCAACACACACACACACACACACACATCAGCAGAACCCAGAGCACTCGAGACGTCACCTGCAACACACACACGTCAGCAGAACCCACAGCACTCGAGACGTCACCTGCAACACACAAACGTCAGCAGAACCCACAGCACTCGAGACGTCACCTGCAACACACACACACGTCAGCAGAACCCACAGCACTCGAGACGTCACCTGCAACCCGCACACACACACACACGCACACACACACATCAGCAGAACCCAGAGCACTCGAGACGTCACCTGCAACACACACACACACGTCAGCAGAACCCACAGCACTCGAGACGTCACCTGCAACACACACACACACACACACGTCAGCAGAACCCACAGCACTCGAGACGTCACCTGCAACACACACACACACACACACGTCAGCAGAACCCACAGCACTCGAGACGTCACCTGCAACACACACACACACGTCAGCAGAACCCACAGCACTCGAGACGTCACCTGCAACACACACACACACACGTCAGCAGAACCCACAGCACTCGAGACGTCACCTGCAACACACACACACACACACACGTCAGCAGAACCCACAGCACTCGAGACGTCACCTGCAACACACACACACACACACACACACACACACACACACACGTCAGCAGAACCCACAGCACTCGAGACGTCACCTGCAACACACACACACACACGTCAGCAGAACCCACAGCACTCGAGACGTCACCTGCAACACACACACACACACACACACACACACACACACACACACACACGTCAGCAGAACCCAGAGCACTCGAGACGTCACCTGCAACACACACACGTCAGCAGAACCCACAGCACTCGAGACGTCACCTGCAACACACAAACGTCAGCAGAACCCACAGCACTCGAGACGTCACCTGCAACCCGCACACACACACACACGCACACACACACATCAGCAGAACCCAGAGCACTCGAGACGTCACCTGCAACACACACACACACGTCAGCAGAACCCACAGCACTCGAGACGTCACCTGCAACACACACACACACGTCAGCAGAACCCACAGCACTCGAGACGTCACCTGCAACACACAGACACACACACACGTCAGCAGAACCCACAGCACTCGAGACGTCACCTGCAACACACACACACACACACACACGTCAGCAGAACCCACAGCACTCGAGACGTCACCTGCAACACACACACACACACACACACACACACACACACACACGTCAGCAGAACCCACAGCACTCGAGACGTCACCTGCAACACACACACACACACACACATACACACACACACACGTCAGCAGAACCCACAGCACTCGAGACGTCACCTGCAACACACACACACACACACACGTCAGCAGAACCCACAGCACTCGAGACGTCACCTGCAACACACACACACACACACACACACACACGTCAGCAGAACCCACAGCACTCGAGACGTCACCTGCAACCCGCACACACACACACACACACACGTCAGCAGAACCCACAGCACTCGAGACGTCACCTGCAACACACACACACGTCAGCAGAACCCACAGCACTCGAGACTTCACCTGCAACACACACACACACACACACACACACACACACATCAGCAGAACCCACAGCACTCGAGACGTCACCTGCAACACACACACACACACATCAGCAGAACCCACAGCACTCGAGACGTCACCTGCAACACACACACACACACACACACGTCAGCAGAACCCACAGCACTCGAGACGTCACCTGCAACACACACACACACACACACACACACGTCAGCAGAACCCACAGCACTCGAGACGTCACCTGCAACATACACACACATCAGCAGAACCCAGAGCACTCAAGACGTCACCTGCAACACACACACACGTCAGCAGAACCCACAGCACTCGAGACGTCACCTGCAACACACACACACACACACATCAGCAGAACCCAGAGCACTCGAGACGTCACCTGCAACACACACACACGTCAGCAGAACCCACAGCACTCGAGACGTCACCTGCAACACACACACACACACACACACACACACACACACACACACACACACACACACACACACACACACACACACACACACATCAGCAGAACCCAGAGCACTCGAGACGTCACCTGCAACACACACACACACACACACACACACACGTCAGCAGAACCCACAGCACTCGAGACGTCACCTGCAACACACACACACACGTCAGCAGAACCCACAGCACTCGAGACGTCACCTGCAACCCGCACACACACACACACGCACACACACACACACACACACATCAGCAGAACCCAGAGCACTCGAGACGTCACCTGCAACACACAAACGTCAGCAGAACCCACAGCACTCGAGACGTCACCTGCAACACACACACACACACACACACACACACACGTCAGCAGAACCCACAGCACTCGAGACGTCACCTGCAACACACACACACACACACGTCAGCAGAACCCACAGCACTCGAGACGTCACCTGCAACACACACACACACACACACACACACACGTCAGCAGAACCCACAGCACTCGAGACGTCACCTGCAACACACACACACGTCAGCAGAACCCACAGCACTCGAGACTTCACCTGCAACACACACACACACACACACACACACACACATCAGCAGAACCTACAGCACTCGAGACGTCACCTGCAACACACACACACACACGTCAGCAGAACCCACAGCACTCGAGACGTCACCTGCAACACACAAACACACACACACACACACACACGTCAGCAGAACCCAGAACACTCGAGACGTCACCTGCAACACACACACACACGTCAGCAGAACCCACAGCACTCGAGACTTCACCTGCAACACACACACACGTCAGCAGAACCCACAGCACTCGAGACGTCACCTGCAACACACACACACACACACACACACGTCAGCAGAACCCACAGCACTCGAGACGTCACCTGCAACCCGCACACACACACACACACACACGTCAGCAGAACCCACAGCACTCGAGACGTCACCTGCAACACACACACACACACACGTCAGCAGAACCCACAGCACCCGAGACGTCACCTGCAACACACACACACGTCAGCAGAACCCACAGCACTCGAGACTTCACCTGCAACACACACACACACACACACACGTCAGCAGAACCCACAGCAGTCGAGACGTCACCTGCAACACACACACACACACGTCAGCAGAACCCACAGCACTCGAGACGTCACCTGCAATACACAAACGTCAGCAGAACCCAGAACACTCGAGACGTCACCTGCAACACACACACACACACACACGTCAGCAGAACCCACAGCACTCGAGACGTCACCTGCAACACACAAACACACGTCAGCAGAACCCACAGCACTCGAGACGTCACCTGCAACACACAAACACACACACATGTCAGCAGAACCCACAGCACTCGAGACGTCACCTGCAACACACACACACACACATCAGCAGAACCCACAGCACTCGAGACGTCACCTGCAACACACACACACACACACACACGTCAGCAGAACCCACAGCACTCGAGACGTCACCTGCAACCCGCACACACACACACACGTCAGCAGAACCCACAGCACTCGAGACGTCACCTGCAACACACAAACACACACACATGTCAGCAGAACCCACAGCACTCGAGACGTCACCTGCAACACACACACACGTCAGCAGAACCCAGAGCACTCGAGACGTCACCTGCAACACACACACACGTCAGCAGAACCCAGAGCACTCGAGACGTCACCTGCAACACACACACACGTCAGCAGAACCCACAGCACTCGAGACGTCACCTGCAACACACACACACACACGTCAGCAGAACCCACAGCACTCGAGACGTCACCTGCAACACACACACACGTCAGCAGAACCCACAGCACTCGAGACTTCACCTGCAACACACACACACACACACACACACACACATCAGCAGAACCCACAGCACTCGAGACGTCACCTGCAACACACACACACACACATCAGCAGAACCCACAGCACTCGAGACGTCACCTGCAACACACACACACACACACACACGTCAGCAGAACCCACAGCACTCGAGACGTCACCTGCAACACACACACACACACACACACACACGTCAGCAGAACCCACAGCACTCGAGACGTCACCTGCAACATACACACACATCAGCAGAACCCACAGCACTCGAGACGTCACCTGCAACACACACACACGTCAGCAGAACCCACAGCACTCGAGACGTCACCTGCAACACACACACACACACACACACACATCAGCAGAACCCAGAGCACTCGAGACGTCACCTGCAACACACACACACGTCAGCAGAACCCACAGCACTCGAGACGTCACCTGCAACACACACACACACACACACACACACACACACACACACACACACATCAGCAGAACCCAGAGCACTCGAGACGTCACCTGCAACACACACACACACACACACACACGTCAGCAGAACCCACAGCACTCGAGACGTCACCTGCAACACACACACACACGTCAGCAGAACCCACAGCACTCGAGACGTCACCTGCAACCCGCACACACACACACACGCACACACACACACACACACACATCAGCAGAACCCAGAGCACTCGAGACGTCACCTGCAACACACAAACGTCAGCAGAACCCACAGCACTCGAGACGTCACCTGCAACACACACACACACACACACACACACACACGTCAGCAGAACCCACAGCACTCGAGACGTCACCTGCAACACACACACACACACACGTCAGCAGAACCCACAGCACTCGAGACGTCACCTGCAACACACACACACACACACACACACACACACACACACACGTCAGCAGAACCCACAGCACTCGAGACGTCACCTGCAACACACACACACGTCAGCAGAACCCACAGCACTCGAGACTTCACCTGCAACACACACACACACACACACACACATCAGCAGAACCTACAGCACTCGAGACGTCACCTGCAACACACACACACACACGTCAGCAGAACCCACAGCACTCGAGACGTCACCTGCAACACACAAACACACACACACACACACACACGTCAGCAGAACCCAGAACACTCGAGACGTCACCTGCAACACACACACACACGTCAGCAGAACCCACAGCACTCGAGACTTCACCTGCAACACACACACACGTCAGCAGAACCCACAGCACTCGAGACGTCACCTGCAACACACACACACACACACACACACGTCAGCAGAACCCACAGCACTCGAGACGTCACCTGCAACCCGCACACACACACACACACACACGTCAGCAGAACCCACAGCACTCGAGACGTCACCTGCAACACACACACACACACACGTCAGCAGAACCCACAGCACCCGAGACGTCACCTGCAACACACACACACGTCAGCAGAACCCACAGCACTCGAGACTTCACCTGCAACACACACACACACACACACACGTCAGCAGAACCCACAGCAGTCGAGACGTCACCTGCAACACACACACACACACGTCAGCAGAACCCACAGCACTCGAGACGTCACCTGCAATACACAAACGTCAGCAGAACCCAGAACACTCGAGACGTCACCTGCAACACACACACACACACACACGTCAGCAGAACCCACAGCACTCGAGACGTCACCTGCAACACACAAACACACACACACGTCAGCAGAACCCACAGCACTCGAGACGTCACCTGCAACACACAAACACACACACATGTCAGCAGAACCCACAGCACTCGAGACGTCACCTGCAACACACACACACACACATCAGCAGAACCCACAGCACTCGAGACGTCACCTGCAACACACACACACACACACACACGTCAGCAGAACCCACAGCACTCGAGACGTCACCTGCAACCCGCACACACACACACACGTCAGCAGAACCCACAGCACTCGAGACGTCACCTGCAACACACAAACACATGTCAGCAGAACCCACAGCACTCGAGACGTCACCTGCAACACACACACACGTCAGCAGAACCCAGAGCACTCGAGACGTCACCTGCAACACACACACACGTCAGCAGAACCCAGAGCACTCGAGACGTCACCTGCAACACACACACACGTCAGCAGAACCCACAGCACTCGAGACGTCACCTGCAACACACACACACACACACACATCAGCAGAACCCAGAGCACTCGAGACGTCACCTGCAACACACACACACGTCAGCAGAACCCACAGCACTCGAGACGTCACCTGCAACACACACACACACACACACACACACACATCAGCAGAACCCAGAGCACTCGAGACGTCACCTGCAACACACACACACACACGTCAGCAGAACCCACAGCACTCGAGACGTCACCTGCAACACACACACACACACACACACACACACACACACATCAGCAGAACCCAGAGCACTCGAGACGTCACCTGCAACCCGCACACACACACACACACACACACGTCAGCAGAACCCAGAACACTCGAGATGTCACCTGCAACACACACACACGTCAGCAGAACCCACAGCACTCGAGACGTCACCTGCAACACACACACACACACACACACACACATCAGCAGAACCCAGAGCACTCGAGACGTCACCTGCAACACACACACACACACACACACACACGTCAGCAGAACCCACAGCACTCGAGACGTCACCTGCAACACACACACACACACACACACACACGGGTTGTGTTCTTCACTTCAGTGGTGTAAGTGTGGAGAGTTTCAGGTGAAGTGAATCGCTAGATATGCTAGTTTTCTCACTCAGTATTTTTGTCTTGTTTCCAGATCAAATATCTAAAAATTCTTAAATTAAGATGCATTTACTAAAGTAGGAAAAGGCTATACAATATTATGTCTTGTTTTCTGGGGAAATAAATAAAAATGAAGTGAGTTTTTGCTTAAAACAATCAAAATGATCTGTCAATGGGGTGAGAAAAATAATCTTGTTTCTGTTTGAATTAACATTATTTCTCTAACCTCGTTGGCAGATAATTTTGATTGTTTTAAGCAAAAACTCACTTCATTTTTATTTATTTACCCAGAAAACAAGACATAATATCTTATGGCATTTTACTCATCTAGTAAATGAGAGAGAGAGAGAGAGAGAGTGTCTGTGTGACAGAGAGAGAGAGAGAGAGAGAGAGAGAGAGAGAGAGAGAGAGAGAGAGAGAGAGAGAGAGAGAGTGTTTGTGTGACAGAGAGAGAGAGAGAGAGAGAGAGAGAGAGAGAGAGTGTCTGTGTGACAGAGAGAGAGAGAGAGTTGACAGTTGAGTTCCGATGACAGTTGGCAGCAAAAATATGAGCTCCTGATATCAACAACATTTTTGCCAGAAAATGTACGTTTTTTATGACTCAAACTGTAATTAGATGATTGGAAACTTAACTGTGAACAAAAGAGGCAGAAGATTTTGAAGGTAAGACCTCTGAAAACAATTTAATTTTTTTGTCATCACCTAAAAACTACATAGATACTCAACATATCAAGCTAACTGCTAGCCAAGCTAACATTCCGTGGCAGTTAATTCAGTTGAGAACAACATGGGCCTACCTAAAGCAGAGGCATTTTTCAAAAATGAAGAGGAGCTGGAGATAATATATCCAGCAGAAGTTAAATCTACCAAAGATAAGAAAAAGATGAAAGAGATGATCCTGAGAGAGAACCCAGAGTTTCTGCTGTCTGACTACAGTGGACCAGAAGACAACAGAGTCCGGTGTAACCTGCTGTTCTTCACTGAACACCCATCAGCCTGGCACACCATCCTCAGCTCTGCCATGACATGTAGAAGAAAAGGAGGCATCAGCAAAGGCAGACAACTCACTCTGGAAGGAGACAACGACACAAAGCTGATTGTGAACATCTATCATAACGGAACAGTCATGGTCCAGGGACCAGAAACCAGCCTCAATGAATTCCAGAGGAACTTCAAAAACCTTAAAGTGGAGGTTCAGAAGATTAAGAAAGATCCTGAAGTGAAGAGAAGCGCAGAGGAGGGACTCAGCAACACAACGGACACAAACACTGACCCAGGTTCAAGAACTCCTCTGACAGACAGACACATCAGCACTCCTGCGTCTCCCAAGATAAAGGCCTTGAGAGACAACATCGCGGAGCTGGAGCAGGACTACTACTTGTTTAAAGAGGAAACTACCAACAACATCCACCAGCTCCTGAATATGACCAGCCATCACAGCATTCAACAACTACAACAGCTCTGCTCGGCCGTTAAACATCTGGAGGAGGCCAATCAGGAGCTGCGACAGGAGCTGAGGAGGGTGAGAGAGGAGCTGGGTAGAAGAGAACAACACGGCCACACACTGGAGAGACTGCTGGAAGAGACCAGAAACCAGCTGCACACAAAACAACATCAGCAGTGTGTCAGCACTCAAACACACAGCGCCTCCACCCCGGAACGCATCCCATCATCAGCAGTGTCAGCACACACAAAAAAGAGCTCCTTCACTACTGAACACATCCCAACCACAGCTCAACATCAGCAGTGTGTCAGTACACCATCACTGAGCTCCTCCACTCCTGCAACCCCACAATCTCATCAAGCCCCTCAGAGGAAAGTCAACAGAAACATCACACCATACCGTCCACCAACTACAACACCATCCACGAGCACCGGCAGAGATCAGGCGAGTAAAGACAACATCGTCATCCTCTGTGACTCCAACGGCCACCATCTTGACCACAGACGTCTGTTTCCGGGCAGATCGGTGAAGAAGTTCTGGTGTCCCACCTCACACTCTGCTCTGAGACTGCTGCGAGAGGGAGTGCTGGGCGCACCGTCACACATCATTCTTCACACCGGAACAAACGACATCAGTGCAAGGGTGGACGTCACAAAAGCCCTGTCCAACGTGGTGAAAACAGCCAGCAGGATCTACCCCGGAGCCAAGGTCATCATCTCAACCCTTCTACCTCGCAGAGACGTCCCTCAAAGGATCATCAACACAATCAACGCGGAGATAGCCAACGTATGTGCTTCAATGCCGAGCGTTCACATAGCCAACCATCAGCGCATCACCCATGAGCATCTATATGACCGTATCCACATCCATCGAGAGGGCATGAGACTGTTCGCAAAAACCATCAAGGAGTCAGCCCTAAAACACCCTCAGAAAAAACCCCCTGAGCGCGAGTCAGTCAGACAGACGGACAGCTACGCCGCTGTAGTGGCAGGAACAGGTAGAGCTGACACCACTGACCTGATCCAGATCAAACACATGCTGCAAATTATATGTGACAATATGTTAGCTTAAATACTCATAGTGTGTCTGTCAAGAATGATCATTATTTCTTAATCACTAATTTTTTATTTTATTATTATTATTATTTTTTATTTTTTATTTTTATTCAATGTGTAAAATTGACCGACTCACCATACTTCTATATATCCTCTATATTACCTTTCTAATTGATTAATCTATATTTTAAAACATGATTGGGTCATGAATTTCATACATTTTTCTGGTAAATCCAATATTCGTCAATGTCATCGTTTAAAATAACATGCTATAACATTCAGGGGATGTTCTCTTCTGCTTTTGGGGAGAAAATTACTAACCCTGATTTTGTTAATATTGTATATAGTTCAGATATAATTATATTACTTGAGACATGGTGTCGTTTAGACTCCAAAATCTGCACTCCTCCAAACTACAGAGAGCTACGAATCCCTTCAATCAAACAGCCTAATATTAAAAACGGAAGAGATTCAGGAGGAATCATAGTTTGGTTTAAAGATCATTTGTGGCATTATATTCAGCCTGTGAAAAAAGGGAAAACACATATTTGGTTAAAACTTCAAAAAGAGCTTTTGTGTTTAGATGAGGACATGTACCTGTGTGCCACATACATCCCCCCATATGAGTCTCCTTATTATAATGAAGACATCTTCCCAACCCTACAGTCAGAGATCGTTTACTTTCAATCTCTAGGGTCGGTTCTGTTAATGGGGGATCTGAACGCTAGAACGGGGAAGGAAGCGGATTACATTTCCTCAGATGGAGACAAATATATTAACAACTCACATATATATCAACGGAAACACTTTACGAAGGCACGTCAGAATTATGACAACACGATAAACAGGCACGGAAAACAAGTCCTGCAGCTCTGCAAAAGCCTAGGTCTGTATATAGTTAACGGCAGAACAAAGGGAGATTCTCTGGGTCGGTTCACCTACTGCTCATATCTGGGCAGCAGCGCAGTAGATTACGCTATCACTGATGTAGACCACAGTAAAGTCAACTATTTCACAGTAATGCCACAGCTGCCGTTATCAGACCACAGTCACACAGTCCTCAGTCTGAACAGATCCGTGAACCTCCGGCCTTCAGATCCGAAGGTTAAACTGCACCCCCTCCCCTCCATGTTTATATGGGGTAAAGACAGTCCTGCCCAGTACGAAGCCCAGCTCCACAGCACTCAGGTCCAGAACATGATAAATTCATTTCTGTCTACTTCATTTAGTGAAGAGAAGAAAACTATCAATTTAGCAACTCATCAATTAAATGAAATATTTTCTACAGTGGTCAGAAAAGCCCTGAGAAAAAGAAAAAATTATAGATGTAAGAAAGAAATTGCTAAAGATGGGTGGTTTGATAAAGAATGCCAAAAATTAAGAAAAGAATTAAGATCATTATCAAATATAAAACACAGAGACCCTGCAAACCAACAAACACGAGACAAATATCAGCAAACCCTCAAAACATACAAGTCAATACTAATACAGAAAAAAGCGGATCACATGAAAGCAAAGCTTAATAAGATTGAGGAGGCAGTTGATCAGAATTCTTTTTGGGAATTATGGAATAAATTAGATAAATCAAAAGAACCTAAACACATTCCCATCTATGACCCAAACATCTGGACCGAACATTTTGGAAAACTCTATTCCCAAAACGAACCAACTCTCACCCAAAAACATCTGACCTCCCAACTCTATAACCTGGAACACACTGTAAAAGACCAGCTAAACCATTTAGACCAGCCCATATTATTAAACGAACTGACAGACAAGATGAAATCCCTAAAAAATAAAAAATCCTGTGGCGTGGATTTAATATCAAATGAGATGCTGAAACACAGCAGCCCCAAACTGAAAGATGCAATTCTCAAATTATTCAATCTTTTATTAAAAGCAGGACACTTTCCTGAGATATGGAAAGAAAATTTGATTACACCAATCTTTAAACAGGGCGAGAAGTACGACCCAAATAATTACAGGGGCATCACAGTGAGCAGCAACCTGGGCAAACTCTTCTGCTCCATCATCAACGACAGGCTAGTTCAGTTCCTCCAAGAACACAAGATCCTTAACAATTGTCAAATTGGATTTATGCCTAAACAGAGAACATCAAATCACATTTACACACTCCACACACTCATACTAAAACACGTCCAACAAACAAAACAAGGGAAAATATTTGGCTGCTTCATTGATTTTAAAAAAGCCTTTGATTCGGTATGGCATAACGGACTTTTCCTAAAACTAATCCAAAGTGGAATAGGAGGAAGGACATATGACATTATAAAGGATATATACAACGGGAACAAATGCGGGGTTAAGATTAATGACAAACGCACTGATTATTTCAGTCAAACTAAAGGAGTCCGTCAAGGCTGCAGCCTCAGCCCGACTCTCTTTAATATCTATATTAATGAATTGGCATCAGCACTTGAGAAGTCCTCTTGTCCCGGTCTGACCCTCGAGGACAGAGAAATCAAAAGCCTCCTGTACGCTGATGATCTTCTGCTGCTGTCTCCTCATGAAGAGGGTCTGCACCAAAGCCTCTCGCTTCTGGACCAGTACAGCAGCGACTGGGCCTTACCCATCAACATGGACAAGTCCAAAATCATGATCTTTCAGAAAAAACCTCGCCTTACTGACAAAAAATACAAATTTACACTTGGGGGAACAATTCTTAATCATGTCACCTGTTATAATTATTTGGGTCTGACAATCTCAGCTTCTGGAAAATTTGACACTGCAATAAAAGATCTGACTGATAAAGCACGTAGGGCTTATTACAGTATAAGAAAACCCCTGTTCAAATTTAACCCACCCATTAAACTGTGGCTGAAAATCTTTGACAGCATCATCAAACCCATCCTTCTTTACGGCTGTGAAATCTGGGGCCCCAAATTTAAACTAAATTACGAATCCTGGGACAAAACCCCAGCTGAAGTTTTCCACCTTGAGTTCTGCAAGAACATCCTGGGAACTCACAGAAACGCTCCAAGTCTGGGTTGCCGGGCAGAATTAGGCAGATTCCCTCTCCTATCCGAAATCCAGAAGAGAGCCGTAAAGTTCTGGTTTCATCTATCAGACGCGCCGACAGAGAGTTACCATCACTGCGCTCTCAGATACAGGGCAGGACACACAGAGAGCGACCCCATGCTACATTTAGTGGAAAAACACCAACTCAATTCATCAATTCAATTCAGACACTCAAAAGTAAAAGAAATAGGGAAAATAACCAAAGAAGAATACATACACGATTGGCAGATAAAG
>JAPDVR010000018.1:43317089-43352089 GCA_026230005.1 Gila orcuttii | reverse complement strand
AGAGAGAGAGAGAGAGAGAGAGACTGAGAGAGAGAGAGACTGAGAGACAGACTGATGTGTCTCTCTAGGGACCTATTATTCCCAGACCGCCGGTGAATCTTCACTCTACATGTACAATTGTAATATAATGGGTTATGATCTGACATAAAAAAGAATCAATATTTCTGATGGTCTTATCAGCGGAGCCCTACTGACCTTTGACCTTTTCTCCCTCGTCCAATATGATGTAACAAAGACTTTTTGTTAGCAATACAAGAATTTTTTTTTTGTCTCAGCTAAAAATGTGCTGCATTTAAAGGGACAGTTCAGCCACAGATGGGCTTTTCACACTTAAACTAGTTAACCCTGGGTCAAACAGAATCCTGGGTTATCTTGCTTCACGTGTCACTTTGCTCACAATAATCCTAGACATTCATAAGATGCTGTTTTACACTCATTCCTGAACTTCAAGACTGAAACGTTCCCTATTCCCGGCGGTTAACACAGGCAAGCCCTTCTGTCGTCATTTACTCACTTACTTAAAGGATAATTCACTCCAAAAACAACATTTAACTTGCAAATTTACAATTGCATACACTCAAATTTTTTATGTATGCCGAGGGTCCTCTGACGCGACGCTCACAACATTACCGCTTTTATATTTTATCATCACTTTATTAATCATATATTTATATATTTTATCATCAGATATTGGTATTAAAATAACTTTGGATGTTAGGGTTAGAAATCTTGGGAGAGGAAAACGTCCCGCTGTAGAAAGATCCAGCGCTGGAGTTTTCAAAACCTCTCAAGCAATAGATCAGTGCTCCCAAAAATTTAATATCAGCTTTCTTTTTCTTCTGTGGCCACATTTAAATTCTTGAAAGTTTAAGGCATTATTCATAATTTTTTTTAAACATGCACTTGGGATGTATAGTGGATGAGTCATATTATATATGTTTTTTTTGTCCTTTTAAACAATATGAACTGTCATTAAATGAAACAGAGTTGCGTAAAGTGATTAAAGCGGTAAGTAAATAATGACAGAATTCCCATTTTTGGAAATGTGTATTACAAAAATAACTGCTTTTTGTTGTTTCAGGCTCTACTAGAACAAGTTTTCCTGCTTGAATGTTGATTATTTTCCTCATATTCTCCATTGTTGCGGCTCCTCTCTTCCCAGTCTGTCAGTAACGCTCTGTTTACTTCCTGTCTCTATGAAGCCCCTCCTTCTGAAAAGCACACTGTGCTCTGATTGGTCGGCTGGATCAGTGTGTTGTGATTGGTCGAGCGCTTTGAGTGTGTTTGGGAAATGTCCCGCCCCTTACCATAACCTCCAGTTTAACACACTACTAACTCACTCAACCAGGCCCCGCCCCTTTATTCTGCGTATGAATTATTATAATGAGGAATATTGTGACGTGTCGTTCCCGGAAGGATAAAAGTTTTTACGCTCACATGAGATGTATTTTTTAGGAATATTTCGCAAAACTGCAATGGAAACAGTTTTTGCACATTTACAGTCACCTGACGTATGTTTGGACAGATACGAGACAGTTCTTTATTAAACTCATAAAAGACAAAAGATTTACAGGAATACTGGATTCTAACAACAAAGAAACATCACAATGAAGACCTCGAAGCAGAAATGAGTGAGAAACACCCAGAAACTCCTCATATGAGCCGCTCACAGTATAAGAGGCTTTCCTTACCATTAATGCTTGGATAACACACACACACACACACACACACACACACACACACACACACACACACACACACACACACACACACACACACACACACACACACACGTCTCTTCCTTTAATAATAATAGCCAGTGCGCTGGCTGCGATATACATAAACCCACCAACATCCGTCGCCATGATGTTTGGAATGACTGATCGCGAGAGGAAAACATTACGCTAAAAGTCGCATAACATCAATGATTGCAAACGCCCTCATTTTGCAATCATTTTTTTTATCAACATTTTAGAAAACAATCGCAAAAGTTTTGCGCAAATCTGTAATGGAAACAGGGTAGTGACACTAATATAGAGAATAACTAAGAGCTTTTAAAGCTCAAACAACAACACTAAAGAAAGATGAACATGGAAATAAGACTCCTTTAATATCGAACTTCTAGGCTTAAACCTCCATCTAACACTGCATGTACTGGATGTTAGAAAGTAAAACAAGCTCTTCATTCAGTATTCCCGTTCCCCTTCATTTTTCCTGAAGGAAAGGCCTGGCGACATCCCAAGGCCGGTCTCTGTGTGTTTACTGTACTCTCTCTCTCTCTGCTGAATCGGCTCTTTCTCCTCGCTTCACAGATGTCCATTCATCGCCCTGTCGAGGCACTGTAAATATGAACAGTTTTGTGTTTTCCGAGTCATGGATTTGATCTGTGAGGTAAAGTAAACTTCTGCTCTGTGACTGTAAGGGTTTCTGAGCTTCACTGCTGGTTTATTGACTGCAGTATTTGTGTTCAGTGATGAAGAGACGTTCAACAAACTCAATGAACAAGGAATGAAGTCGTCGTCGTCGGAGAACCGGTCCGGGCTGGAAAGCTAAAGGTCGAAGGTCAAATCAAGGGTCACTTACTTATTAATGGACAGACAGAATCGATGCACACACTGTAAAAAATATTACGGTAAATTTACGGTAAAAAAACTGGCTGCGGTTTAATTTACAGTAAAATATACGGTAGCAACATTTTATGTTTTACAGACTTAACTTAAATTTACAGTAAAAAAAAAAACTTATTTGATACTCTGATATAATGTTAATACACGAATAAAACTTTTCCACAAGCTGAGAAAGTTAATATTAATATATTGAAGCTGCACAGTGTCATTCACACAAACACTGAACACCATCATGGTAACACACATGACATTTAAAAAATGCAAAAAAACATTAATTTAACAACATTAAATGTAACATAACTGATTAGAAAAAAACTAAGAAAAACTATGAAGAAACAGTTAGATCAACAAAAATACATTAAATGTGAAGTGTCAAGCAGGGAATTGTGGGAATGTCAAATTACGTTTTTTTCACTGTAAATTATACAATGACTTGCTCTTTTTCACTTCCAAAAACTTTAACCAATTAACATTTTCACCGTTAAAATCACTTTACAGTCTGAGAGTTTTTCTGGACATCATCTATTTCAGACAAACCCCTGAACACACAGCCGGAGAAAAGCGCTGATCCTGAGGTAAATGTTCATATATTTTTCATTTCTCTTTCTCTGTCTCTGATGTGTTTCATGCTGACTTTAAGAGAATAGAAGGGTTTGCTGAACTCCTCTTCTGTGCTTGTTCTGCAAACAGCAAGTCTCCATCAGAATAATGCATGATATATTTTCAGACAGATTTTGACAGCGCCGCACACCATACATCACTTCCTCACGGTCACTGAATGCGGATGGAAAAGAAACGATATCCGTCCCCATGGTTACCAATTTATGATGACATGTACTAATAGAGACAATATTGACATCTGCACTTTCCCATCACTCTGTGGAGAGAAAGTTTACAGTCAGCAGACACAGACTGTGGAAGTGCAACTGAACTGAATCATTGACATATTTATGTATTATGGATTCATATGTCATGTATTCAATGTGACAATGACATTATATTCAAAGACAGCAAAACATGTAAACATCCAAAAACATGTAAATGCATGCATTTTACCATGGTGTAAATCAGAATACCATGGTATAACTGATACCATCATTGTACAAGGTTTTTGTCGGGAGGTTCAAAAATGTCAAAAGGTATAAATATATGTATTATATTAATAACAGTATTATATGAATGTATAATATAATACATTAACAAATATAATCCTAATTTTTGAACCTCCCATCAAAAAACAAAATATTCATGATAAAAAACAAACAAAGAAAACAAATCCGAAAAAAAAAAAACATGGTACTTGTGAATTAAAAACATATATTATCATGATTATTATGATATATGTCACGATTAGATACAAGGAAGACGGAGATGATTGAAAGATAACAAGTTTGTTGAATCAATAACTCAGAAATACAGCCAACGGGTTTTGACAGCGTAAACCGCCCAAACAACACCGGACACTGGACAGAACACAGGAACTTAAACACACAGAGGCGATTAACTAAACGATTAGCAGCTGTATGAATGTGATTAGATTACATTATATATTTTATGTAAATAATATATAATTTGTATTTTTTACATGTAGCACAATTATTACGAGATATTATCAGTAGCTCGTAATAATAATCGTGCTACATGTAAAATGGATATGTTTAAAAAAATAAAATAAAATAAAAATAAATAATATAAAATATAGTAATAATATAAAATAACAAATAAATAAAAAACATGGTATTATCGTGGTATGTGTAAATCATCATCATAATCTTTATCATAAAAATTTAAAATCAATAAAATAAAAAAAGTAATAGACATGATTTGATCATGGAAGATGTAAAATGATTTAAAAAAATACATACATAAAACAATTATTACTGATATAGTGTTTCATCGCCATCTACTGGCCTGGCAGCAGAATACAGCGTTTTTAGCCGTTTTCGCGGATCCGTGTGAATGGGGATCGTTTCGACAATTCTCCGTTTTAAGCACATCATTGTCGTGTAAACGTTCCCTCAGTGTTTTAACACACTTGAGTGTGGACTCAAATAAGCTCTGAGGAGAGGAGAGTTCATTTAACACTGG
The DNA here is from genome assembly GCA_026230005.1 of Gila orcuttii. NCBI lineage: Eukaryota > Metazoa > Chordata > Actinopteri > Cypriniformes > Leuciscidae > Gila > Gila orcuttii. The sequence continues at coordinate 43,347,374 of JAPDVR010000018.1, read as the reverse complement.
AGTTTTTGCCTAGTGCTAAATACCATGTTTTGTGTTGCATGGCAGAAAGTCCTTGAGATTTGGAGCAAATGGCCACAATTTTCATTCTCCAGTCTAACTTTGCCTTTAATAACCTCCTGTCATGAAAGCGAAAGCGTTGATGAGTTTCGCTCTGATATGGTCACTCATGTGAGAGATTGTGTGCTGTGAGAAATGACTGTTGTATGAGGAAGAAGACACTCAGATTCTCTGTCTGTCACGCCGGATGAACTCCATCTGCTCGCTCAATCTACAGGGGGAAAAAGCCTGAGTAAAAATGGGCATCTTGTGATGGCAATGTGACACATGAAATGTCTTCTTTTGTGCGTCAGACAAAGCGAGTCCCGCGACGGACGTGTTCCTCCTCGTCTATAGTGGCCCTCAGGACCTTGTTCTGCAACTCGCCATGAATATTTAAAAGATTATGCAACTCCATGAAATCCTGTGAATGTCGATTAACACACCTGGCTGTAACTGCACATGCTGGCAGTTTAATAAAAGCTATACATTAGCTGAGAGTCGTAACAGCATCATGGGGAGAAATCCACTGAATAATCAGCCAATCAGAGCACTGCGCTGACACCACATGATACTGTGTTTATCCTCTTTTCCATGTGTCCTCCACAGAAAACACCCGGTGTAAGGGTACGTTTGCACGACGATGATATGCTCGAAACAGAAGTTTTTCCTTTGAGTTTTCCGTGTACAGACGACACCACTGTCGGAACGATCCACATTCACACGGATACGTGTAAACGACTAAAAACGCTGTATTCTGCTGCCAGGCCAGTAGATGGCGATGAAACACTATAGACTAAACACGTAATACGCATGTGCATGATGTCATTGTCTTCACAGATTCACGTTTTTGTTGTTTACAAGGAGACCATTTTCAAAAACTTGTACTTTGAAAGCCGTTTTCAGAACTTTGTGTTTTCAGACACCCAAAACGCCATTGTCGTGTAAACGAACGGCAAAACGCATAAAAAGTTTTACATTTACAGCCCCTGAAGCAATGTTAAAGATAATTAAGTGATTAATTGAGTGATGATTGAGCATTAGTGATGAACACCTGATGTTAACAAGCAGAATCACTGAAGGAACGAGTCATCGTTATGGTGATTAGTGTTTACTTTAATTGGGCTCTTGACCCTTGAATATTACTTTTCCCCCTGTTTTTTCCCCCCCTTGAGATTTTTCTTTCAAATGAATGCAGTTCTTCTTAACTATTAAGAATCCTGAAAAATAAAATACATCACGGTTTCCACAAAAATTTTTACCTGATAATAATCATAAATGTTTCCTGAGCAACAAATCATCATATTATAGTGATTTCTGAAGGATCATGTGACACTGAAGACTGGAGTAATGATGCTGAAAATTCAGCTTTGATCACAGGAATAAATTACACTTTACTATATATTCACATAGAAAACAGCTGATTTAAATCATAATAATATTTCACTAGTTTTACTGTATTTTTGATCAAATAAAATTATTTTTTGATAAAAAAACAATTTTTTTGATTAAATCGTACCGATCTCAAACTTTTGAAAGGTAGTGTAAAAGCATTTAAAAAAATAAATGCTGCAAATAACAACAACAATAACAAAAGCTCCTCATATGCTTTGATTGTAAGTTAAAGAGCAATCTTACTGTGTTTTCACCAGTTCACCTTGAGAACTCATTGCAATAGAGACTGTAGTTGTGTAAAAGTTAGTCTCTCAGCAGACAGTAGAAGATGTGCTGAATGAGTCTGAGTTTAGGACTCAAACAGTGTTTGGTCGTGTTCATGGACAGCACATCTCTTCACTCAGGTTTAATCTGAGCTGTAATATAAAGCACAAAATGTCAAGTATGTTATGATAGACTGCAAATCTGTTATCCTGCAACACTTCATGTCAGGAGAAAATGTCAACTTCAGATTCATAACTTCCCTTAGGCTCGGAAATCCCTAAAATATTTAAAGCGCTCCCCTTTCTCATTAAGGATATTTGGTCTATCAAGGGCGATTTATGTAAATGATATTCATATTTCATGCATGATAAGCACCATTACCTTGATAATTACTGCAGTCGTGAGAGCGACACAGATGGTGGAGAAAACCTCATTTTTTTTCTCCAACTGCTTCCCAAATTTGTTTTATTGGAATCCCAAGACTTTCTCCAAGCTCGTGACGTCATTCATATTACAAATCAAGGATCTCGTGAAAACGATTCAATTTGCTCAGCGGGCCGAACACAGAACATTATACGTTTTTAATTCATCCTCTATGAAGTAGGTTCAATTTAGCAGTTTTCACTCTACGATATTTAATTACACGGCTCATCAAAAAAGAGCCTTCATCAGCAGATTAAATATACTCGAGCGCCGCTGAGGAATTATTACACAGCAAAGTGATTTCATTGCAGTGACACTCAGGGTTTTTCTCTTCCTTATGCAATAAGGAAATTACCGTTTTTGCTCGCCGTCTTCCCTCTGTTGTTGTTGTTTACTCGTATGATGTCAGATCCCATCGGAAGCATTTAAAAGATTGCTAAAACTAAAATCATATCATTTCTTTCCGGCAAACACATCAGCTCTTTAAGCACCAGTTCGGGGACTTTTATACCTGTAGTTTCAGAATCAACTAATCCGTGGGTTTCCGGAGCGACTGCATAACTAATCATTGCATTATAATAAAATCAAATTACGACTTTATAATCAGGCTGGTATAGAGTTCACGAAACCCTGATTACTGTGTTTGAAAACACACATTCTTGCGTTTAAACCCGTTTCACTCAATCTCCTGCAGTTCTTCTGTCTCTGATTGATTGTTTTCACTCTTTTATCATTTATCATATCATTTATCTTTTATTGTGTAGAAGTTCAACATGATGATGAGATGATCAATGTAACTCCACAGCAACTACATAAATGTCTCCACTAAGTGAGATTGGCCTGTTTTGTTATTGCTGGAGTTTCTGAAGCTCGTGTAAAGACTCCGCCCTCTTCTGAACGGAGGCGGAGCTGCGGCTCATTTGCATTTAAAGGGACACACACAGAAACTGAGCGTTTTTGCTCACACCCAAATAAGGGCAAATTTGACAAGCTATAATAAATGATCTGGGGGAATTTTGAGCTGAAATTTCACAGACACATTCTGGGGACACCATATATTTATATTACATCTTGTGGAAATGGGTATAACATGTTACCTTTACCCAGGATGGCCTCTAGTGGGCGTGTTCTTGTGCTGCCAATCAGTGATGTCATTTCCTGCCGCTCCATCTAGAGTGATTATTCACACGAGTCGCAGACTTTGTCTAATAATTGGGACAGACGTCACATCAAGTGCATGATATCTAGTGAAACCAAAGGCAATGTCGGTCCTTGAAAACTGCTGCTCTCTTCCTCAGTTCACCCTCATTCCCTTTTAACTCGCTGACTTTTATTTAAGGGCCTGAACAAATTGTCCTGTTGTATCGAGCTGCATTTGATCAACCTCAGCTTTGTTTCTGTGCTCGACACCGCCTGCAAACCCGTCGCTCTCACTCCAGTGCTTTCCTCATTAATAATGGATCACGTCTCAATCCTGGAAGGAAGAAACTAACAACATCAGTTTGAAGCTCGGCAGTATCGAAGTCCCACGATCCGTTTGATCCTCCGCTTTCATGTTGCATGTAGTTTTCAAGCCCTGCTAGTGTTCAGTTTCCATGCATGAAACACCATCATTCATCATGTAGAATCAGGCTGGACGGACACAATCACGATATCCGTTCAAAAAAGCAAGATTAGAATTGGCGTGACCCAAATGACAGAAAATACTAACAGTGTGCATACTAATACTGAGCTAATATTATCCCCGTACGCAAGGATTTCGAAAGCTCACTTTCTACTTGAAATAAATCATCAGTTGAAAAACAGAGAAATCTTGCCTGAAGTTGAACCACTAAAATTAATAACTGACAGTAAATAAAACTAAAACGCAAAAAAATCAATTAAACCTAAATAGCAATGTTTAAAAAAAAAAATACAAAACACTAATAAAATGAGAGAAACACATAATGACATGACTAAAAACTAAACTAATATTAAGATGAAAACTAAAAAAATAAAAGTAAATAATAAAAAACTGTATAGGAACTAAAATAACACTGAGTTGAAGATGTGGAAACTATAATAACCTCAGAGTTTGTTTATCCTGAAACCTTTACAGAGTTTTGTTCTGATTTCATTCAAATGAACTAAACTACAGTTTTAGCTAATGAATCTAATTAAACTAAATATTCACTAAAGAAGTTTAACAGTCACTTACTTGTCCGACGTTTTTAACCTGTTAAATCATTCTTTATTAATTGATCAATCAATTATAAATGTTCAATGAAGAGCCATTTTTTTCCATCAAGGTCGCATTAAATTGATCAAAAGTGACAGTAAAGAAATGTATAACATTACAAAAGATTAATTTTCAAATAAATGCTGTTCTTTTGAACTTTTTATTTATCAAAGAATCCTGAAAAATAAAATGTATCACAGTTTTCACAAAAATATGAGCTGTTCCCTTTCGAGAGGTCTCTCCTATTGCGTAAGTAGCTTACGCTATGGGAAAACTCCTTTTCTCGAGAATATTGAAGTCTTTATGTAAAACGCATTGCAGCTGCACAGCTGACAGCAATGAACGAAGGAACTCGGTCATTGGCTGTGCTGCGGCAACTTGCTTGAACCAATGACGGGGCGACTCTGAATGCGCGACCAATGAGCGCGCTTCGCGCCTGCGCGCGTCAGAGCCCGCCAAGATGGGCGTGGCCAAGCTATATATTGGGCGCCCCGTCATGAGAGTTCTTTAGATTTAATCTCCTTCAGCGAACACCTTCTTCGCTGGATCCTCCGGATTATTGGAAGCCTTCGCCGCCGTGGAAAAGCATACCAGCGGGATTGCTACGAGGACGTCGGCACCTTCAGCCGCCTTCAAGCACCTCCTACTGAGCCATCCGGCACGCCATATACGCAAGTATTTTACATCTGTCCGCCCCGCGACATTTGTGAAAGAGCAAATTTCCATTAAGGCGTTGTTTCAAATGCCTTCCTGCGCGTCGTGCAGAGACCTTCTCCCGGACGGGGATCGTCACATCATCTGCGCTCGCTGCCTGGGCCGTGACCACGCAGAAGCTGCATTGACCAAGGGCGGATGCCCGGAATGTGATGACCTGGGTCTCTCCGCACTACGGGCTCGCCTCGCCGCTTTCGCCGTGAGCGAGCCCATCGCCACCCCTCTGTTTGAGCCGCGCACTAAGAAAAAGCGCCGCTCACAGAGGCTTCCTGAACCTGAGCTCAGTGACGTCACGCCGAGCCAGTCTCCGCGTGCTTCACCGCCGCTCTTGCCTTCCCCACCGCCGGTTCAGTTCACCCAGCCGGACCCACACCCCTCTGGCAGAGCGGTGGGCCTTGTGACTTTCGACGCGTCTGAGGACGACGGGGGAATGGACGACAGCTTGTCCATCGACGCTGCATCGGACGACTGGCCGGGCTCCACTCTCGACCCCGCCCCGTCGACGCTAGCTAGCACGAGCGGGGGCTCCACTATGGATACTGAGATTATCCGTGTCCTCTCTAAGGCCGTGGAAGACCTCGGGCTCGATTGGTCTTCTCCCGAAGAGCCAACCCGGAGCCGACTGGATGAGTGGTTTCTGCAGGGGCGCCAGCAGGCCCCTCGGCAAAGGCCTTCTCCCTTCTTCCCGGAAGTTCACGACGAACTCACCAAGTCGTGGAAAGCCCCCCACTCTGCGCGCCTAAAGCCTTCTTTTTCTTCTTCGCTCTCCTCAGTGGACGGCGCGAAGGAAAGAGGCTACGAGGGAACGCCGGCCCTCGAGGAGGCCGTGGCCAATCATCTCTGCCCGCCCTCCACCTCCGGATGGAAAGCCAAAGCTTCCCACCCCTCGAAACCCTGCCGCACTACCTCTGCTCTCGCCGGTTGCGCCTACGCCGCCGCCGGCCAAGCTGCATCAGCGCTTCACTCAATGGCGGTACTTCAAGTGTTCCAAGCCAAGCTTCTCCGCTCTATGGACGAGTCTGGCCCCGAACCCGAAGCCTTCAGGGACTTACGCAGCGCGACTGATATAGCTCTGCGAGCCACGAAGGCCACCGCCCAGTCCATCGGCCGTGCTATGGCTAATTTGACTGTTCTCGAGCGCCATCTGTGGCTGACTCTGACTGAAATGAAGGACGCGGATAAGGCGCCATTTCTCGATGCGCCTATCTCCACCAGCGGGCTGTTTGGACCGGCGGTTAAAGGTTTCGCCGAACGCTTCACTGAGGCCCAGAACGCTTCACAAGCTATGCGTCATTTCCTGCCAAAGCGCTCCAGCTCATCGCAGAGCAGACAGAGACCGCCGCAGCCGCAGCGGGCTAGAACAGCCCCCACCGCCTCTCAGCCCGCGCCTCAGGCTGACGCTCGACGCCGCTCGCGCTCTCACAACCGCAAGCCGCCTCCTGAGCGACGGGGTCCTCGGCCCAAGATTGTGCTGAACCCTGAGACTCGAAAGCCGTCCTAGCCACAGAAATGAGAAGAGAGAGTACGTGTCTCGCAAAAGCCGGACCACTCTCTCCGCAAAAGCTCAAACATTACACAGTCCCCTTACAGGCGGCTGGATATGTCCATACAGCAGTCAATGGGCCAGTCACAGAGCTCGCTCACCTGCAAACAAACGCCGTTTTTACGGCGACGCACAGAAAACACAAAAAGAGTCTTTTTCTGCCTGCATCACTAAGGGTTCACATGTCCACAAAGTGTGCATTCCCAGATACTGTCAAAACAGTGCCAAATTCATTCCCAGCTCAGGCTGCGCTTCCCATGAATGTAGATCACGTGCCTACGGTCATGTACGCACCACTACACACAAGCACTGTTCACACAGTTATAAATTCATCCCCAGTAAAAGCGGGAAACATTATAAAAGTGACGCGTGTGCCTACCACTGTTTATGCACCCCCACTTATAAACACTGCCCTTACAGTGTCAAACAAAACCTCAGCTCAGGCTGCGAGTTTTACAAACACAGCGCGCACTGTTGTAATCACACACGCGCCCATTCACTCAGCTGCTCAGCGCGCGCCCGCGCCTCTGAGAGCTATGAGCTCAGGCGATTCGCTAGCCGGGTCCCTACGTCACAGCGGCCCGCCCCTAGCCTGTATTCAGCCCATATCTGTACACGCAGCGGCATGGGAAAACATTCCAGATATGCCGAAATGGGTATTAAATATAGTAAAGCACGGATACTCGCTCCAGTTCGCTCGCAGGCCACCACGTTTTACGACTGTGGTCGAGACGAAAGTGAGAAAAGAGTGTTCACATGTTCTACGCACCGAGGTGCGCAAACTAATAGAAAAGGGCGCTGTGGAAACTGTTTCCCCCTCTCTGAGCGGGACAGGTTTTTACAGCCGCTATTTTCTCGTCCCGAAAAAGGATGGCGGTCTCCGCCCCATCCTAGATCTCAGACACCTGAACAAAGCACTAATGATTCGCTCGTTCAGAATGTTAACAACCAAGCATATCCTCGCGCAAGTGCGCCCAGGAGATTGGTTTCTCTCAGTGGATCTGAAAGATGCTTACTTTCACATTCCAATAGCGCCTCATCACAGGCCGTTTCTGAGATTCGCTTTCGAGGGACAGTCATACCAGTACACAGTACTCCCGTTCGGCCTGTCCCTGGCTCCCCGTACATTCACGAAATGTATGGATGCAGCACTTTCCCCCCTAAGACAAAGGGGAGTGCGAATACTGAATTATCTCGACGATTGGCTGGTTCTAGCACAATCAGAGAGTCAGCTAATAACACACAGATCTTGGATTATCAGCCATTTAGAATGCCTGGGTCTAAGAATCAATTTTGCAAAAAGCATACTATCTCCCAGCCAGAGAATTTCTTTCCTGGGAATAGTTCTAGACTCGATGCAAATGACAGCGCGTCTCTCATCGGAGCGCGCGCTCACCATCCGGCGCCTTGCAACATCATTCAGAGCGGGCGCGCGCGCCCCCGTCAAACGGTTTCAGAGGATGCTCGGTCTCATGGCCTCAGCATCGGCCGTACTCCAGCTAGGATTGTTGCATATGCGCCCTCTCCAACGCTGGCTCAAGAGCCGCGTCCCTACTCACGCGTGGCGTTCGGGCCACTTTTTAATCAGAGCGAACCACGGCTGTATAAAAGCCCTGACGCACTGGAAAGCCGCCGACTGGTACCAGTCAGGCGTGAGTCTGGGTGTGAACACAAGGAGAAAGATGATAACGACAGATGCCTCCAAAATAGGTTGGGGGGCCCTTTACGAGGGCAGGCCTGTCTCCGGCTTTTGGTCAAACCCGGAGAAGCGCCTACACATAAACTGTCTGGAAATGAAAGCGGTCGCTTTGGCTCTCAGAGCCCTGCTCCCACATCTAAAAAACGAACACGTCCTGGTCCGAACGGACAACATGACGGTAGTGTCGTACATAAATCGCCAGGGTGGACTCAGGTCGAGCTCCATGCATTCAATGGCCAGGAGACTCATTTTATGGTCCCAGCACAACTTGCGCTCGCTGAGAGCAGCGCATGTGCCAGGCGCCCTGAACCAGGGGGCAGACATGTTATCCAGAGACAAGATTCTCCCAGGAGAATGGGCTCTCAACCCTCTGACGATTCAGTGGTTATGGAAAACCTTTGGCAAAGCGGAGATCGACCTCTTCGCCTCCAAGGAGAACGCGCACTGCTCTCTTTTCTTCACGAAAAGCACGGACGCGCTCGCCCAGAGCTGGCCGAGCCGCCCCTTATATGCCTTTCCCCCGATCGCGATGCTGCCACAGGTCATCAGTCGGGTCAGAGAGGAGGGAAACGCAGTGCTGCTGATAGCCCCACTCTGGAAGAACCAAACATGGTTTCCAGATCTGATGCAAATGCAATCTGCACCACGGCCGATTCCACTGAGGCCAGACCTCCTCAGTCAGGCCAGCGGGATGATATTTCATCCCCGCCCCGATCTGTGGGCCCTTCATGCATGGCCCCTCAACGGGTTCCCAGGAACCTCGCGAGCGGAGCACTAAAAACCATCGCTGAGGCGCGGGCGCCCTCCACGAGACGCTTATATGCCCAGAAATGGAAAGTGTTCGGTGACTGGTGTAATACCAAGGGCCTGAACCCTGTAACATGCGAGATTACGAGTGTACTCGTTTTCCTACAAGGGCTTCTGGAGGCGGGCCGCACCCCCTCCACGCTCAAAGTATATGTGGCTGCCATCACAGCGTCACACGACCTTGTAATGGAACGTCCATTGGGAAGAAACGACCTAATTATTCGTTTCCTAAGGGGCGCCAGGAGGATGAACCCCTCACGCCCCCCCTCAGTGCCGATCTGGGACCTAGCTACGGTCCTAGACGCTCTTAAAGGGCCCCCGTTCGAACCACTCCGAACCGTGCACCTTAAACAGCTCTCGCTCAAGACGGCGCTCTTGCTGGCACTCGCCTCGGTCAAGAGAGTGGGCGACCTGCACGCGCTTTCAACAAGCGCTGCCTGCCTAGAATTCGGACCTAACGACTGCAGGGTCGTCCTTAGACCGAAACATGGGTATATTCCTAAAGTGCTCACCACTCCCTTCAGAGCACAGGTTATCTCCCTAACTGCGCTTTCGTCTTCAGCAGACGAACACGACGCTAATCTACTCTGCCCCGTTAGGGCTCTCAGAGTGTATTTGGAGCGTTCTGCCCTATTCAGACAGACAGAACAACTGTTTGTATGCTTTGGCGGCCGTACGAAAGGTTCCGCCGTTTCAAAGCAGAGAATCTCTCACTGGATAGTCGAAGCTATAGCTCTGGCTTATGAAGCTAAGGGACTTCAATGCCCCTGGGGAGTCAAAGCACACTCCACCAGGAGTGTGGCTTCTTCCTGGGCATGGTCGAGCGGGATACCGATCGAGGATATTTGTGCGGCGGCAGGCTGGGCCTCACCGTCCACATTTATCAGATTCTACAACCTACAGGTCCCGACATTGCATTCCAATGTGCTATCAGCATAATGCTAGTTGAACTGCGAGTTCGTATCTAGATTATGTATGTGCTTGTGTCACACTGAGCGCCTTCTAGCCGCTCTGTATTTTTTCCCACATATAAAGCTCGCCTCTGCCGGCTAGTTGGATGATAACTTTGCTTTTTAGCTCAGGCACCTGCCTCTGGCTATCATAAGGCGAAGTTCAGCACGCACGGCGTTTTGCATGGTGTTCCCATAGCGTAAGCTACTTACGCAATAGGAGAGACCTCTCGAAAGGGAACGACTCGGTTACTAACGTAACCTCGGTTCCCTGAGAGGAGGGAACGAGTATTGCGTAAGCTGCCGTGCTTGTGCTTGGTTAGTTCGCTTCAGTCGTTTTAACCTAAAGAACTCTCATGACGGGGCGCCCAATATATAGCTTGGCCACGCCCATCTTGGCGGGCTCTGACGCGCGCAGGCGCGAAGCGCGCTCATTGGTCGCGCATTCAGAGTCGCCCTGTCATTGGTTCGAGCAAGTTGCCGCAGCACAGCCAATGACCGAGTTCCTTCGTTCATTGCTGTCAGCTGTGCAGCTGCAATGCGTTTTACATAAAGACTTCAATATTCTCGAGAAAAGGAGTTTTCCCATAGCGTAAGCTACTTACGCAATACTCGTTCCCTCCTCTCAGGGAACCGAGGTTACGTTAGTAACCGAGTCGTTTTCAACACTGATAATAATCATAAATGTTTCTTGAGCATCAAATCATCATATTATAGTGATTCCTGAAGGATCATGTGACACTGAAGACTGGAGTAATGATGCTGAAAATTCAGCTTTGATCACAGGAATAAATTACACTTTACTATATATTCACATAGAAAACAGCTGATTTAAACTGTAATAATATTTCACAATTTTTACTGTATTTTTGATCAAATTAATGCAGCCTTGGTGAGCAGAAGACTCAGAAACATTAAAAATCTTTTAAACAGAAGTGAACATATTTCTACATTTATCAGTGAATAAAAAGGGAAAATGAGCAAATTAATAATGCAATTACTTATTACTCCTTCCAGTTCAACAATTCAAATTCACACGTATGACGTGAAAGTTATTTATATCACCAAAACCAATACATTAGTCTGTGATTTTGCAACATCCCCATACGCTCATTATACAGACACAGCTGTGCATATTTCAAGAAATCATCCAGCAGATGTAGAAAAGCAAATTACTTTTTATTTGTAAATGGCATTTACAAATGGATATTTACATAACCTTTTATTTGACAAATTTCTCACAAAAATATAACTCTTTTCAAAAAAGTTTAAATATCTGTACATTTGATATGAATGCATTTACATGGGCGATGGACCCACCCGAGGGAGCCAGTGTCTAAAAGCAATAAAAGCAATCATAAATCTTTGTCAGTGTTTGATATTTCACGTCACTGATGAGAAAACCGACCCAAACATCTTTTTAAATGTACAAACCGTTGATGAGAAGACATTACGGGCCGCGGCACAACTCAAACATAGCACTGACGCTATATCTGATTATATTTGGCAGGTATGTGCAAAAGTGACTTTTTAATAACAATTAAATCATTACTAGCTGATAAATAAATAAAAAACTGAAAACTAAACCCCAAATTTTCTCCTCAAAACACCAGTGAAATATCATACAAGGCACTATTATGAGTTATGAAACGGAGCGTTTAGAAGCAGAGAATCTGCTATTGGCCAATTTGTGAATATTCAATATAAATCTAAATAAAACATGACGTTTAACCCAATAGGTGGTCTTATTAAAGAGGACCTATTATGCTTTTATGCATCTTTCTTTACTGTTGCTGTTTGAGAATGAAAAACGCCTCCATTGTATCTTGAGTTTCTTCTGGGAACGAACACGTCACAATATTCCTCATTATAATAATTAATATGCAGAATAAAGGGGCGGGGCCTGGTTGAGTTAGTTAGTAGTGTGTTAAACTGGCGGTTATGGTAAGGGGCGGGACATTTCCCAAACACACTCGAAGCGCTCGACCAATCACAACACACTGCTCCAGCCGACCAATCAGAGCACAGTGTGCTTTTCAGAAGGAGGGGCTTCATAGAGACAGGAAGTAAACAGAGCGTTACTGACAGACTGGGAAGAGAGGAGCCGCAACAATGGAGAATATGAGGAAAATAATCAACATTCAAACAGGAAAACCTGTTCTAGTAGAGCCTGAAAACAACATCAAGACATAATAGGTCCTCTTTAAAAAATGGAGAAGTGTGTAATTTCAGCATCACCAAATGCAATTGCAAAAATAGCGATTGTTTCCCACTTTTATGGGCCGTTCATACAGGACTCATTCTTGTGTTCATTCTGCACTAGTTTTGTCTATTTGTTTGACTTTATAACACCATGCCTGCTTCTATAACTATATTCATGCTGAAAACCCCAAAATGTATTTGGTCTAAAATACAGTAAAAAATTTAATATTAACACCAATAATAACTTATAACAATTAGGAATAAATTATATTATATAAAATATATAAAATAATAGATAATTATATAAATTTAATTATACAAGGAATAACTTATAACACAGGAATAAATTACACTTTACTATATATTGACATTCTAATAATATTTTTAAATTTTTACTGTATTTTTGATCAAATAAACGCAGCCTTGGTGAGCAGAAGATACTTTATTTTTTTTAAACATTAGAAAATCTCGGTTCTTCTAAACTTTGACCGGCGGTGTATAAACATGTCTGTTTGTAACGCTAGAAAGTGTTCCTGTGTGAACGGCCAGAAGAAGATTGATGTGAAAAGCACCACAGTTTTACACTCTTCAGAAAGATAACTTTGCTTACATTGAGACAAAAACCTTTAAAACACTTTGTACTAGCAATCTTTCCTCATTTAAGGAGGTTTACGCTTGGATGGTGAGCATCATGATCTGTGGAGGTTTGTAGGTTTAAGCGCACTGTGATGACGGGACGATGGAGGAGCGATCACACATTTCATCTCACGCTGTCAGTAAAACAAGAGAATCTGACAAACCAACAGTTTTCCTGACGCTACTGATGAGCAAAGGTCTGAATATAAATCGCAGCAGCATTTAAGCATCACATCATGATTATAAATGCATGAACGGACTTTATTCGCTCATGATTTCTGACAAGGTTCTCCATGCATCATTTTTTAAAGCATAGAAATCATACAGAACATTAACTTTGTTTCGTCTACACTCTTCGAGGAAAAGGTTTCATGGGTTCCATCACTTTATGGATTTAGTTTTCATTTATTGTGTTTTAATTAAAGTTTAAAAGTGATATTTGTGTTTAATGAGCCTACAAGTTCGATTAAACCATCAAAATACGAGGGAAATATTTAATATATTTTTTTAAATATGAGCGAAAAAACAAAACACTAAAGTTGGTGAAGGTATTTATATGAGAAAATTATTTGACAAACTCCAGCTACAGGTTTTATTTTACAAAGCATAAAAATGTATAGAAAAATAAAAAGCAACCGACTAATCAGTTATTAATATTCTGGCGTTAAAATGTGTTCATAATTTCTGGCCAAGAATGATGTCGCACAGTTTGTCATGTTTCATTGCGTTATTAACACAAATAAAACAATCATATGCAATATGCTGTCAAAATGCTGTATGTACACAAAAATCTTGGGTTATTCTTTTCTACCCAAGCCTTTTGGGTAAATTTTTTTTCCCCAAGTTTGGGTAGTTTTTGTGTAACCCAGATCCTGGGTCAGACATAACAACCAGTGCAGCTCCGCCAAACTGGTAAAATACAGGTTTGTGTACATTTTATTTTATCTATAAATTCGTTATCGTTCTGTATATCGTTTAATTTTATACAAAGCAACATATAGGGGCGCAATGTGAGTCACAAACGAGTGTCGCGCCGATCTTTTCATGTGACCGAACGCCTGATGCCTTGTATAACATTTTATGATTTTATTCAAAAAGATTCAGAATATAGATACTTAGAAAGTTAAAATATGTCCTCAGAACCGTATACTGATTGTTTATGGACAGGTTATGGAATCACAGCATATTTGGGCTACGAGTGAAACGCAGCGCGGCGGTCAGAAGTTAGAAGTTCTTCTTTTTGTTTTAGCTCTACACATTAATTCATGAGTGAAGTAAAAAAAAAAACCATAGTATTGTAGTAAAAATACATCAACCCTTTATGCTGGGTTAAATAAACAACCCAATTTGCTGGGAAAAATTAACCCAACATGTGTTCTGTCCTATATTTACCCAGCCCTTGGGTTAAAAACAACCCAAATTGTGTTTTTTAGAGTGTTACTTTTCTGTCTGTGCTAAAGCATAAAAATACCATAATTTGTTTGCAGATATTTAGGAAACAACAAGGTCACATACTTGTTTCTCCGAAAAACAATGCAACTTTGAAACATGAATCTCGTGTCGTAATGTGTTTTTGTTTCGGTCTGTGTGACTCCGCCCACACCCGGGTTGCCAGTTTGAGGAAAATACAGCGTATTATAGCCATGAAAGCCAGCGGACATCTGGATCAGAGATCACGGATTCTACCTGACCTAAAAAGCCTCGGCATCATCTAAAAAGCTCTACGAACAGAGGAATATAAAACCGTGGATTAATAAACTCATCAACTTACAGTGTAGAGCTCGTCTCGTCCCTGTTGCGTGGCAATCTGGCAACCCGCGTGAGTCCGAGTCTCCAATATATTCGATTTGGACTGCAGTTCCCATTTCAACCACAAGCTGTCAATATTAAATACTGCACCTTTAAATAATATTTGAATAAAGGCTCAAGATGTCACTGGACATTACTTATGGCCACTACTGTACTAAAAAAAATATGAATGAAAGTAAGACATTTCTCCTTACATAGAACCTTTTTGGCATAAAATTGAGTCAAGAACTCTAGTGAACCTTTTCCTGTAAGAGATTCTGACGAGATCACATGATCGCATCTAATGTCTTCACTGCTGACAGAATGCATAAAGTTAAGCATTTATCAACTCTGTATAATCGCTGTATGTGTGAACGCTTAAAATAATTTGCTCAATCAAAAAAAAAACTAGTGCTGGGCAAAGATTAATCGCGATAAATCGCATACAAGATAAAAGTTTGTGTTTACATAATATATATGCGTGTACTGTGTATAATTATTTTCTCTATATATAAATACTCACACATGCATGTATATTTTTAAGAAATATTTGCATGTATATGCTGTACATATATTTATATATAATTTATATTATATATAAATATAAATATTTTATATATAAATAACAAATTTCTCTTAAATATTAGCACATAGAGAATAATAGCAAATTTGTCTTAAATACATAAATATTTTATAGATAAATAGCAAAATTTTCTTAAATATTTGCATGTATATACTGTATATATACATATATAATTTATGTTATATATAAATATTTTTTAATTAATTTTTTTAAATTTATATTTTACAAAATTATGCACAGTACACACATATATATATTATGTAAACAAAGTTTTATTTTGGATGCGATTAATTGCGATTAATCGTTGCCCAGCACTAAAAAAACACACACCTTTTTTTGTTTCTGTTTGCTTTTAAATACAAAACCAACACTCTCAGAGTGAGATGTATATAATATATATAATTCTCCACTCGAACTGGGAAGAATACGACGTTTTCCTGCAAATCTGCGCGTAGCTTTGAGCTGTGGTGTGAGTACTGAACCCGGACTGTGCTTCGGAGAGACTAGAGGAACAGAAAGTGGCGGTTCGAGCGGCTCAAATCCTCAAACCATTGTGCAAACCGTGTTGAGATTGGGATCGAAGCGCACGACCTTGCCCTCGATGGATTTGGAGCTGGTGTTGTACATGGGGTTCTCGAACGTGGCCTGACCGTTGTTGTTTTCATGCACAGAGCAGCCGCTGAACTCCGCTTTATCAGACTTTCTGTCGAACGAGAAGGAAAACACCATCAGGCATCAGAATAACTTCTGTCCTCATAGAGCCGCACAGGCCATCGTTATGAAACCACACGCGATTTGACAAAGACTGCGATTATTTAATGCGCAGTTTGTCGGTGCAGAAGCTGATCGGTGGTAAATGCTCCATCTGACCACCAGAGGGTGCCTCTCTCACACACACACACACACACACACACACACACCGCCACACTGAACACCAGAGGGTGCCTCACACACACACACACACACACACACACACACACACACAAACACACACACACCGCCCCTCTGAACACCAGAGGGTGCCTCACACACACACACACACACACACACCGCCCCTCTGAACACCAGAGGGTGCCTCACACACACACACACACACACCGCCCCTCTGAACACCAGAGGGTGCCTCACACACACACACACACACACACACACACACACACACACACCGCCCCTCTGAACACCAGAGGGTGCCTCACACACACCCTTCTGAACATCAGAGGCCTTCACACACACACACACACTCCTCTGAACACCAGAGGGCGCCTCACACACACACACACACACACACACACCGCCCCTCTGAACACCAGAGGGTGCCTCACACACACACACACACCCTTCTGAACACCAGAGGGCGCCTCACACACACACACACACACACACACACACACACACACACACACACACACACACACACACACACACACACACACACACACACATCTGAACATCAGAGGCCTTCACACACACACACACACACACACACACACACACACGCCCCTCTGAACACCAGAGGGCGCCTCACACACACACACACACACACACACACACACACACACACACACACACACACACACACACGCCCCTCTGAACATCAGAGGGCGCCACACACACACCCTTCTGAACATCAGAGGCCTTCACACACACACACACACCCCTCTGAACACCAGAGGGCGTCTCTCACACACATACACAGCCTTCTGAACACCAGAGGCCTTCACTCACTCACACACACACACACACACACACACCCCATTCTGAACACCAGAGGCTTTCACACACACACACACACACAAACACACACACACACCCCTCTGAACACCAGAGGGCGTGTTTCACACACACACACACACACACACACACACACACACACACACACACACACACAACCCTCTGAACACCAGAGGGTGTCTCACACACACACACACACACACACACACGAATGAACACACACACACACACACACACACACACACACACACACACACACACACACACACACACACACACACACACACACTCCTCTGAACACCAGAGGGCATCACACACACACACACAAACACACACACACACACACACTAACGAACACACACACACACACACACACATACACACACACACACACACACACACGAACGAACACACACACACACACACACGAACGAACACACACAGCTTTGCGATTTCAAAATTGTGTTAAGCCAAATCGGTTTAAGTGCGATTACATGTAAATTACAATTAATCGTGCAGCACTGTTTCCTCATCAGTGTTTCATACACACACACACACACACACACACACACACACACACACACACACACACACACACACACACACACACACAGACACACACACACACACACACACACACACACACACACACACACACACACACACACACACAGACACACACACACACACACACACACACACCTCTGTTTGTACAGGTAAAACCCAAAGCCGGCAAAGATCAGGGCGAAGAAAGGCACGAGGATGGCAACGGCCACAGAACTGCTGTTGGGTCTGGGCGGGATCTCAGCGCTCCTGGTCGGATCCAGTGTGTTCAGGCCTGAGTGATGCATGATGGGAAATAATCAGGTTTAATGCAGATACATTCTTATCAAATCTAACTATATTTATAAAGTACTTTAAAACAACCGAAGTGCTGTACACAAAAAACAACAACATTAAATACATACTTTATATGTAAAGCATATAATACAGATAAAACAAATCAAGAGACATAAAACATAGGAAAAATAAACACAAGTAAAATAAATGTCAAAAGCCATTAATAATGTTGGACATTATTAAATGTAACACACCTTGTCTCTGTAGTCCGAAAGGCCCGTAATCTCGAGCCTGAATGAAGCCTTGAAACAAGTACGTGTTTCCTTCATGATCAGCAGAAACCTGGAGGAGAACCACATCATGTTCTCAGACACTCATGTTCTCACACACTCATGTTCTCACACACTCATGTTCTCACACACTCATGTTCTCACACACTCATGTTCTCACACACTCATGTTCTGCACACACTCATGTTCTCACACACTCATGTTCTACACACTCATGTTCTCACACACTCATCACACACTCATGTTCTCACACACTCATGTTCTCACACACTCACGTTCTCACACACTCATGTTCTCACACACTCATGTTCTCACACACTCATGTTCTCACACACTCATGTTCTCACACACTCACGTTCTCACACACTCATGTTCTCACACACTCATGTTCTCACACACTCACGTTCTCACACACTCATGTTCTCACACACTCATGTTCTCACACACTCATGTTCTCACACACTCATGTTCTCACACGCTCACGTTCTCACACGCTCATGTTCTCACACGCTCACGTTCTGCTCAAGTTCTCACACGCTCATGTTCTCACACGCTCACGTTCTCACACGCTCATGTTCTCACACGCTCATGTTCTCACACGCTCATGTTCTCACACGCTCACGTTCTCACACACTCACGTTCTCACACGCTCACGTTCTCACACGCTCATGTTCTCACACACTCACGTTCTGCACACGCTCACGTTCTGCTCAAGTTCTCACACGCTCACGTTCTCACACGCTCACGTTCTCACACGCTCATGTTCTCACACGCTCACGTTCTCACACACTCACGTTCTCACACGCTCACGTTCTCACACGCTCATGTTCTCACACACTCACGTTCTCACACGCTCACGTTCTCACACGCTCATGTTCTCACACGCTCACGTTCTCACACGCTCACGTTCTCACACGCTCACGTTCTCACACGCTCACGTTCTCACACGCTCATGTTCTCACACGCTCATGTTCTCACACGCTCACGTTCTCACACACTCACGTTCTCACACGCTCACGTTCTCACACGCTCATGTTCTCACACGCTCATGTTCTCAGACGCTCATGTTCTCACACACTCACGTTCTCACACGCTCATGTTCTCACACGCTCATGTTCTCACACACTCACGTTCTCACACGCTCATGTTCTCACATGCTCACGTTCTCACACGCTCATGATCTCACACGCTCATGTTCTCACACTCATGTTCTCACACACTCATGATCTCACACGCTCATGTTCTCACACTCATGTTCTCACACACTCATCACACACTCATGTTCTCACACACTCATGTTCTCACACGCTCATGTTCTCACACACTCACGTTCTCACACACTCATGTTCTCACACATTCATGATCTCACACACTCATGTTCTCACACGCTCATGTTCTCACACACTCATGTTCTCACACGCTCACGTTCTCACACGCTCACGTTCTCACACGCTCACGTTCTCACACGCTCACGTTCTCACACGCTCACGTTCTCACACGCTCACGTTCTCACACACTCACGTTCTCACACGCTCACGTTCTCACACGCTCACGTTCTCACACGCTCACGTTCTCACACGCTCATGTTCTCACACGCTCATGTTCTCACACGCTCACGTTCTCACACACTCACGTTCTCACACGCTCACGTTCTCACACGCTCATGTTCTCACACACTCACGTTCTCACACGCTCACGTTCTCACACACTCATGTTCTCACACGCTCATGTTCTCACACGCTCACGTTCTCACACGCTCACGTTCTCACACGCTCACGTTCTCACACGCTCACGTTCTCACACGCTCATGTTCTCACACGCTCACGTTCTCACACGCTCACGTTCTCACACACTCACGTTCTCACACGCTCACGTTCTCACACGCTCATGTTCTCACACGCTCATGTTCTCAGACGCTCATGTTCTCACACACTCACGTTCTCACACGCTCATGTTCTCACACGCTCACGTTCTCACACGCTCACGTTCTCACATGCTCACGTTCTCACATGCTCACGTTCTCACACGCTCATGATCTCACACGCTCATGTTCTCACACTCATGTTCTCACACACTCATGATCTCACACGCTCATGTTCTCACACTCATGTTCTCACACACTCATCACACACTCATGTTCTCACACACTCATGTTCTCACACGCTCATGTTCTCACACACTCACGTTCTCACACACTCATGTTCTCACACATTCATGATCTCACACACTCATGTTCTCACACGCTCATGTTCTCACACACTCATGTTCTCACACGCTCATGTTCTCACACGCTCACGTTCTCACACGCTCACGTTCTCACACACTCACGTTCTCACACGCTCATGTTCTCACACGCTCACGTTCTCACACGCTCACGTTCTCACATGCTCACGTTCTCACATGCTCACGTTCTCACACGCTCATGATCTCACACGCTCATGTTCTCACACTCATGTTCTCACACACTCATGATCTCACACGCTCATGTTCTCACACTCATGTTCTCACACACTCATCACACACTCATGTTCTCACACACTCATGTTCTCACACGCTCATGTTCTCACACACTCACGTTCTCACACACTCACGTTCTCACACATTCATGATCTCACACACTCATGTTCTCACACGCTCATGTTCTCACACACTCATCACACACTCATGTTCTCACACGCTCATGTTCTCACACGCTCACGTTCTCACACACTCACGTTCTCACACAGTCACGTTCTCACACGTTCTCACACACTCATGTTCTGCACACTCATGTTCTGCACACTCATGTTCTCACACACTCATGTTCTGCACACTCATGTTCTGCACACTCATGTTCTCACACACTCATGTTCTCACACACTCATGTTCTGCACACTCATGTTCTCACACACTCATGTTCTCACACACTCATGTTCTGCACACTCACGTTCTCACACACTCACGTTCTGCACACGCTCACGTTCTCACACACTCACGTTCTCACACGCTCACGTTCTCACACGCTCATGTTCTCACACGCTAATTTTCTCACACGCTCATGTTCTGCACACACTCATGTTCTCACACACTCACGTTCTCACACATTCATGATCTCACACACTCATGTTCTCACACACTCATCACACACTCATGTTCTCACACGCTCATGTTCTCACATGCTCACGTTCTCACACACTCACGTTCTCACACAGTCACGTTCTCACACGTTCTCACACACTCATGTTCTGCACACTCATGTTCTGCACACTCATGTTCTCACACACTCATGATCTCACACACTCATGTTCTGCACACTCATGTTCTCACACACTCATGTTCTCACACACTCATGTTCTGCACACTCATGTTCTCACACACTCACGTTCTGCACACGCTCACGTTCTCACACACTCACGTTCTCACACACTCACGATCTCACACGCTCATGATCTCACACGCTCATGATCTCACACGCTCACGATCTCACACGCTCACGATCTCACACGCTCACGTTCTCACACGCTCACGTTCTCACACGCTCACGTTCTCACACGCTCACGTTCTCACACGCTCACGATCTCACACGCTCACGTTCTCACGCGCTCACGATCTCACACGCTCACGATCTCTTACGCTCATGTTCTCACACACTCATGTTCTCACACACTCATGTTCTCACACACTCATGTTCTCACACGCTCATGTTCTCACACGCTCACGTTCTCACACACTCACGTTCTCACACACTCATGTTCTCACACGCTCATGTTCTCAAATACTCATGATCGCACACACTCATGTTCTCACACACTCATGTTGTCACACACTCATGATCTCATACACTCATGTTCTCACACACTCATGTTCTCACACGCTCATGTTCTCACACACTCATGTTCTCACACACTCATCACACACTCATGTTCTCACACGCTCATCACACACACTCATGTTCTCACACACTCATGTTCTCACACGCTCATGTTCTCAAATACTCATGATCGCACACACTCATGTTCTCACACACTCATGTTGTCACACACTCATGATCTCATACACTCATGTTCTCACACACTCATGTTCTCACACGCTCATGTTCTCACACACTCATGTTCTCACACACTCATCACACACTCATGTTCTCACACGCTCATCACACACACTCATGTTCTCACACACTCACGTTCTCACACGCTCATGTTCTCACACACTCATGTTCTCACACGCTCATGTTCTCACACGCTCATGTTCTCACACGCTCATGTTCTCACACGCTCACGTTCTCACACACTCATGTTCTCACACACTCACGTTCTCACACATTCATGATCTCACACACTCATGTTCTCACACGCTCATGTTCTCACACACTCACGTTCTCACACATTCATGATCTCACACACTCATGTTCTCACACGCTCATGTTCTCACACACTCATGTTCTGCACACTCACGTTCTCACACACTCACGTTCTGCACACGCTCACGTTCTCACACACTCACGTTCTCACACGCTCACGTTCTCACACGCTCATGTTCTCACACGCTCATGTTCTCACACGCTCATGTTCTCACACGCTCACGTTCTCACACGCTCACGTTCTCACCACTCATGTTCTCACACGCTCATGTTCTCACACGCTCACGTTCTCACACGCTCACGTTCTCACCACTCATGTTCTCACACGCTCATGTTCTCACACGCTCATGTTCTGCACACACTCATGTTCTCACACACTCATGTTCTCACATGCTCACGTTCTCACACACTCACGTTCTCACACGCTCATTTTCTCACACACTCATTTTCTGCACACACTCATGTTCTCACACACTCATGTTCTGCACACTCATGTTCTCACACACTCATGTTCTGCACATGTTCTGTCTCATTTTAAATAAACTAAAAACAGATGAAAAATTTACATAAGAAATCTACTTTTGCAATGGTTAAATAAATGTTCAGTGATATCTCAAAGATTTTTTAATTTTGGCACATTTTATCTCTATAAAGTGTTGATATGGCAGTTAGTAAACACACTAAGTTTCATCATGTGTGGAAAGTTTTAAACCATGTGTGTTAGTTTGTGCCTCGCTCACCCATATATTATGTCCATTTACAGTATTTAACACACACTAAATAAAACATATCTGAAATTTCATCCTTGTATTGATGCATTTGGCAGATGCTTTTATATAAAGTGACTTGCATTGCATTCAAAGTATAAATGTACCATGTGTGTTAGTTTGTGCCTCGCTCACACATATATTCAACCAATATCACCTGAGGGTTTGATTTGATTTTTCATGCACTATTGTCAGAAGCTCTCAGTTGTAGTTATGAAGTGTGTGTGTTATGCGAGTAATAAATTGTGTGTGATTGACTCACAAAGCCGTCCATGATCAGGCTCTGCTCAGAGATCGGACTGAAGCTGCTCTTCACCAGAGACCGCATGTGATGCAGACGCAGCGTCAGACGAGCCGCTCGGCTCTTATACACACCTGTGAGGATCATAAACACGCTCGTTAATGCAAATGTACGGCCAATCATATTTACAACTAGTGCCGGGCAAAGATTAATCGCCATTAATCGCATCCAAGATAAAAGTTTGTGTTTACATAATATATATGTGCGTGTACTGTTTATAGTTATTTTCTATATATAAATACTCACACATGCATGTATATTTTTAAGAAATATTTGCATGTATATACTGTACATATATTTATATATAATTTATATTATATATAAATATAAATATTTTATATATAAATAACAAATTTTTCTTAAATATTAGCACGTACTGTATAATAGCACATTTTTCTTAAATATATAAATATTTTATAGATAAATAGCTAAATTTTCTTAAATATTTGCATGTATATACTGTATATATATATATATATATAATTTATATTATATATAAATATTTTATATATAAATACTTTTTTTAAAAACATTTTTTTATTTTTTTTTATTTTACAAAATAATTATACACAGTACACACACATATATTATGTAAACAAACTTTTATTTTGGATGCCCAGCATAATATAAAATTCAACTGATATGTGGTTCTGATGACGTATTTCAGGTTTTTGTCCTTAAAACGCTCTTCTGTGTCGGTGTGTGTGTCTCTCACGTCTACATTTATACGGATATTTGAATGTGTTTTCGTGTAAAAACGCTCTCCGTCCACACTAGCATTTTCAGGCGTTTCAGTGTGGATGAGAAACTTTTGGAAACAGCTAAATTCATCTTTACTGCACATGCGTAACACCTCACTGAGATGATACAGACGGAAAAATAAATAATAAAGTTATCGTGCAATTCTTCTGACAGGATAATTTTATTTAGCAAAATATCTCAGCATTCACTGATCGTCCAGGTCGCTCTCACTCACCATTATATGTTTGGTCTAACACACTCATGTTTTACCGCAGGACAGCAAATGTGAGTAAATTCTGTCATCTTTGCAGGACTGAGATATGAAGAGTGAGTAAAGTAACATATTTTAGCAACAGTGTAATAGTGAATCGCTCATAACAGGTGCAACACCGGTATAAACGTGAATATATATTAGTACAATATGCGTCACGTGACTAAACTTACGTCATCGTTTTTAAATGCCTCCGTTTTGACAGTCCACACTACAATCGAAAACAGCGTTTTCAAATTTATCCACTTTGGAGAGCGTTTTCAAAAAGCTTCAGTGTGGATGGAAGGCCAAAACGGAGAGAAAAAGATGCGTTTACAAACGAAAAGTTTAAGTGTGGACAAGACCTCAGTGTTCGGCAGCAGAGTCTCTACTGATAGTGAAGCTGTAAGTTTATCTGCTATATAACAGCGCCGTTGCCACATTCATACTGAGAAATGTCTTGTAGCTTTTCAGTTCGAAACTATTTTACTGATTAAGTCGAGGGACAGCTCTAACAACATGTTATACATCAAATCATCTAGGGCTGAACGATTATGGAAAATAATCTAATTGCGATTTTTTTAACCAATATTGCGATTGCGATTTAATATGCGATTACTTTAAGTTCTTTACCTTCTGTATTAGTCGACAAAGACAAGCAATAAATCATTGTACAGTAGGGATGGGAATCTTTAGGCAGCTCATGATCCGATCTAATTTTTTTCTTATTAATTAATCTTAATAACACTTAAAATATGTATTTAATTACATGTGTAAATACATACTTTAATATATATATATATATATATATATATATATATATATATATATATATATTAAACACATTTAATTAAACCAATTACATGTTAAGAATTTTAAATGGGCTATAAACTAATATAGCTTCAAAATATAAAAGCTAGTAAATAAAGAGGAACAAAAAAACATTGCAAGCAATAAACAAAGAGTGCTTTCAGTATTTAAAAGTAGGCTGTCTGAACGTTTTCCATTCAAGAGCTGGAGTGATTTTCCCCCTATACGATAAGCTGCATTCACACTAATGCACATATCTCTTTTGAAATTGTAAATGTGGTTTGTCCTGTTGGTGTAAGATATAACTGACCGTGTTTACATTCATTTCGCGTCATAAAAGCATTTTGAGATGCAAGTACATTTAACCAATGAGTCGCTCACAGCCGCATGCACGAGCGCTCTTCACAAAGCGCGCGTAAGTATTTTAAAATGAAAGCAGCTTTCTCAGTGATTTTCATATTTTTTATATATAAGCCAACTGCATTACAAAATACATAAATAATGCCTTTGTGGAGCATTTGTAAGGAAAATTCCGGCGGCCAAGACCGCGCACTGCAAGAGTAACATCAAAGCGGCAAAACCTGTGCAATGAAGCCCGCGACTGTCCTTGTAATTCGCTTAAACCCCGAACTTTATGAAAGCTTATTTTTCGGAAGGTTCGAGCGGTGTCGTGTGTGTGTGTGTGTGTGTGTGTGTGTGAGAGAGAGAGAGAGAGAGAGAGAGAGAGAGAGAGAGAGAGAGAAATTAGAAGCAAGCAGAATACGGTTGTTTCTAAAGCACGCGCAGCGTCATCACGCATCTGTGTTTAAAAACTAAACTCAGACTCGATTCTGAAATTCTCTGACTCGATCCAGAATTGTTGGAGAGAGAATAAATAACACAATATCACATACATAAAAAATAAACTTTTCTTTCCTGTATGCCAGACCTATGCATATTGCATAGCGTGCCAAGTTGATGCTTGATCTGCAGACTGCTTTTCTCTCGCGTGTCACGTGACCAGTGTAATCGCAGCTTTTGCGGTTACAAAATCGCATTTCATCATATCGCGATATTATCGCAAATGCAATTAATCGTTCAGCCCTAAAATAGTCATATTATACTGATTTCTGAAGGATCATGTGACACTGAAGACTGGAGTAATGATGGGGCAAAATGCCAGCAGAAGTTATTTTTAGTTATTTTAGTTGATTTTAGTTATTTTTAGTTGAGTTATTTTTATATTTATAACATATGATATTAAAAAATATTTCCAGAATATTGGCGCGATTGCAAATGTGATAATGACTGTATACAACAGTTCAGTAAACAAAGAGTGGCTTAGTTCCAGAATGAATCTGCCATTTTGAACGAATCAGTTGAAGGAATGCTTCTATGACTCGTACAGTGATTTGGCGCCTAAAGTTAAAAAAATAACATTTATTATTTTTAATGGGAAAGTTAATGTCTGCCAGTGATAAAAATATATAAGCAAAGTTAAACATATGACATTTACTATAAAACCAATATAATTAATGCATCACACTTGTGAATTTACCTTCAAATGTTTCATCTTCAATATTTTTCGTATAATTGTTATAATAATAATAATTCCAAATTTTGATAATCATAAATACATGCTATAATAAATGATATGAATATTATTAATATTACAATATAAATGTATAAGAAAGGTAATCATTTCTAAGGGAAAAATAAATAAGGTTGAGGCCAATATAAGCTCTACTTTTTTCTGTTTGGTTTTGTAACTTGACTTTGACTTGACTTGCTTGAAGTGAACCACTGACTTGACTTGACTTAGACTTTGACTTGACTTAGACTTGACTTTGACTTGACTTGACTTAGACTTGACTTTGACTTGACTTAGACTTGACTTTGACTTGACTTTGACTTGACTTAGACTTGACTTTGACTTGACTTAGACTTAGACTTAGACTTGACTTAGACTTGACTTAGACTTGACTTTGACTTCACTTAGACTTGACTACTTAGACTTAGACTTGACTTTGACTTGACTTGACTTTGACTTGACTTAGACTTGACTTGACTTAGACTTGACTACTTAGACTTAGACTTGACTTAGACTTGACTTAGACTTGACTTAGACTTAGACTTGACTTTGACTTGACTTTGACTTGACTACTTAGACTTGACTTGACTTGACTTTGACTTAGACTTGACTTGACTTAGATTTGACTTGACTTAGACTTGACTTTGACTTCACTTAGACTTGACTACTTAGACTTTGACTTGACTTGACTTTGACTTGACTTAGACTTGACTTGACTTAGACTTGACTACTTAGACTTAGACTTGACTTAGACTTGACTTAGACTTGACTTAGACTTGACTTAGACTTAGACTTGACTTTGACTTGACTTTGACTTGACTACTTAGACTTGACTTGACTTTGACTTAGACTTGACTTGACTTAGATTTGACTTGACTTAGACTTGACTTTGACTTGACTTTGACTTGACTGACTTGACTTGACTGTGTGTACTGCGACTTAGACTTGCTTGAGACTTGATGATAAGGACTTGAGACTCACTTGTGACTTGAACATGTGTGACTTACTCCCACATGGTGGCTTTTTCAGTCTTGAAGAGAAAGCAAGCACTAAAGGCACATCTCGCACATACAGTAAGTGATATTTCCCCCACGACTCCTGTCAGGATGTGTTTAACAGGTGTGGTTGTACATGAGTGTTTATGACACAAGCTTCTTACCCGACAACAGCAGCTCCGAGTGCCTGTTGGTTAACGTCACATTGACTTTCCCCGAAGTCGCGTTAAAGCTAGTGATTGTCAAAGTCATCGGTTGTTTCACTCCTTTATACTCAAACGAACCTCTCCACACGTACGTGGGCGCGAACACATCGTCAGGAACTGCAATGAGAAGATTTAACGAGTCAGATGAGGTTTTTTGGCACCTAACACCTCAAACTCTTTCCACGGATCTCCCTGTGAACGACCTCTGAACAGAAAACACACGAGCTCGTAACTCTCAAACACTGACATCACAATGCTTAATAAAGTAATGCACTGTATACAACAGACTCTAAACAGTGTTTCAAGTTGCAAAAATCCAATAAAATGCCATTTTATATTGTATATAATGTTGCTATATTTATCCTATACTGGTTCTCTCCTGTTTAAATGAACACTTGTTCACACTTACAACTGAAAGCAGCCTACATTTAATGAACTAAAGAACTGTAATATAGAAGAATTATTCAGATTAATAACCTCAATAAATAATAATAACGTATGCGGTGATTAATTTACTAATTTACTATAGTGATCAATTTACTAGATCATAAGAAATAATATTTATTTACGTATTTAATTATTTTAATTATAATCATGTTTTCTGATTGTTTATCATATTGCTGTTGCTGCCATTTGATGAAAGCAAAAATTATTTATTTATTTATAATAATGTTCATGTTTATCATATTGCTGTTGCTGGCGTTTTATAACAGAAATATGCTATTTGTGCATCTGTTGCAGTGGTAAAATAAGTTTAAACCATGGTAAAATCAATGTAACTTACCATCACTGTCATTGATAAAACAACATCAGCATGATAATTAGGGTTGGGTACCGAAACGGGGTGCCAATAGGGAACCGGTTCTGACGTAAACGGTAGTAACCAGACTGAATAAGAACGAAAATTTCGGTGCCTGATTTCGGTGCCTGACTCTCTGTGTCATGAGGCGCACACACGCAAGGTCTCGCGCGCCCTCTCTCTCTCTCCGCCGTGCGCGCACAATACTGTTTAAAGCACAGTCTGTTCTGTCCCGCATGCACGCTCTTGCTCACTCGCTCTAGATTCCAGGAGATTTTAACTAATTTGCGGGCATCAGGGAGCCGTCATCAATATGCGGGAGACTCCCGGAACGTCTGCTGATTGCGAGGGGATTAATGAAGATGCCGAAGACAAAACGCTCCAAGGTTTGGCTGCATTTCACGTGTAAAATTACGCGTAAGAATGCCCTCTGGGTGTGCCGATTGTCTGAAGCACATATAGAATCACGCCAATCCATTGGCTGATGGCGCGGGCGCCGCCTCAACGCTCACGTCGTCTTATTATATTGGCACGCGCATCATCTGCTCCTCAGATTTCTCTGCCGAAAAAGGAAACCTGTCGGCAGCGCGAGGAGTTTGGCAGCGAACGGTTACATCAGTAACCAGAGACGTTCTCTTTCATAGGATCACTCAACGCTGCGTAGCTAAGACGCAGTGAGAATGAAATACCAAACTCGCCAAGCGCTGCCGTTCTAGTGCAACGACCAGATAACTTTACATGACTGGTTCAAGCAGACAAAACATGGGAACCTGTAGCCATGTCGAGATTAGATTACCCTGGTATTAATCTCTATTGATCTCCAGTATTATTACATTGTTTGATACAATATTGTTTTATTTGATATTATGTAAATGTGAATTTTTATTTTATATTGGTTTATTTATTATTACCATATATGTTACTTGTATTTATATTGTTTAAAGATTTAAGTTAATATTGTGTCCAGTTTGGCCCTGTAATTAAAAGGGTATTAGTTTTTGACAAAGTGTGTGCGGTTTCGTTTTCTTAAAGGGATAGTTCACCCAAAAATGAAAATTCTGTCAGTAGGCCTAATTACTCACCCTCATGTTGTTCAACCTCGTAAGACCTTCGTATCTTAATTCATGTTCTGAAGATGAACGAAGGTCTTACGGGGTTGAACAACATGAGGGTGAGTAATTACTGACAGAATTTTCATTTTTGGGTGAACTATCCCTTTAAGTACCGTTTCAAGAACCGTTTAAGCACCGGCACCGTTTAAAAAATACCGAGTAGGTAATGGTATCGGATAAAACCCAACCGATACCCAACCCTAATGATAATAGACACCAATCTTCCAAAAACAATGAGTAAATCTGCACATTTGCACATTATCGTTCATCAGCCTG
>JAPDVR010000018.1:43284589-43309589 GCA_026230005.1 Gila orcuttii | reverse complement strand
TCCATGAGAAAATCTCTAGACTTCATTAAATAGCCTGTGGTCGTTATAAAATAAAATAAAATAAAATACATAAAATAAAATTGTATTAAATAATGAAAAAAAAATCTAAATTTTTAAATAACATTTATGCCAGAATGTTTTGTGATTGTAAAAAAATAAAGCATAATAAAGCTAAATAAAGTGATATGAAGGAAATTAAATAATAAAAAGTTGAATAAAGGAATAAAACACAAAATAGCATTTTAAAAACAGTCGTGCCAGTACGGAGAATATTTTGTAATAATAAAACAAAATTATAAAATAATCAAGTCAAATAAAAATAAAAATTACAAAACCTCCAATAAAATAAAATAAAAAAAAATAAATAAAAAAATAAATAAGTAAATAGAAATGAAAAAATATAATTTTTTTAAGAAACACGTGCCAGTTTTGTGGTAAAAAAATAGAATAATTATATATATATATATATATATATAAACAGTATAAATATATATATAAATAAATATAAAAAGGTTTTAGGAACACATGTGCCAGTACTGATAATGTTTTGTGTTTGGACTACAAAACTACAAAATGAAAAAAATGCGCCAATAATGAGTGTTTCAGACTTAAATTGACTATCATAAATGTCATTCACTCTCAGCCCTTCGGTTGAACTAACATGGGGTAAAGTTGACAACGCATGTCAAACTGAAGCGCCGAACTGATGCTTCGCTTCTCTGGTCCCCGTGAGGAAGAAACGGTGGACTGGAAAGAGCCATTAGAGTGCGTTATAGTGAGCGTTTGAAGAATAAACTCTCCCTGGACAATAAGAGACACTCACACAATCCTGAAACTGCCACGGGCTCTTCAAACTGCATTTGACTGAATCAACTTGACAGTAAATCAACTGTGCTTATAAAGCTCCGTGCTGACACACACTCTCTGATGTGACCAGACTGTCACGAGGCCAGGGAATATCCTTTTGTCTCAGCAATGAAGGAAAATATGATTTTTAGTTCTTAATAGGCACATCTGAAGTCACATTGTGCCATTTGAAAGGGCCGTTTTCACACTTGAAGATAAAAGCAGGTTAAAACTGACAGAAACGGGCCTTTTGAACTGCCTTATACTTATTCTCATCATAATGGCTTTGATACGAGAGTACGAGACAGTTCGAGAGCATTAACTGGTTCTTACCTTAAAGCCCAGACTGCTGTTCATGGAGCCGAACTCTGGAGAACCGGGATTTTCACACGTCGTCCGATGCGGTTCTGCGGAAAAATCAGGATTACATCGTCATTATCAGTGTTATATTCATAATCGGGTTAGGAAAAGCTGATGTAATGGTAGTGAACCACTGAAGAAGGTCATAATGTTCATATTCGCATCATAGATCAAAGCTGGAGTGGATATTAAAAAGAAACTGGCAGCCAGAACTTTACCGTAAAAAAATACAGTAGCAATATTTTATGGTTTTTAATGGATTGAACTTAAATTTTTATACTGCTGTTCAAAAGATTTAGTGTTTTTTTTTTTAAAGGAATTAATACTTTAATTTAGTGCTGTGTGATTAATCGTAATTGATTTTTTATTTCGATTTTGGCTTCCAATGATTATGAAAGCAAGATAATTCGACAATGTAACAGTATATTGGATCTGTGCATTCGCTCTTAAAGTGACAGCATCCTAATAAACCTGATTTTCTTACATTAGTTAACATAGTATTTTTTTTTGCTGCTGTATCGATAATAGTGAAATTTCACTGATATTTAAAATGACTCCTACCGTGAAATACGTGACTTTATTTCGATAATCATGTTAAATAATCGTCAATTTTACACTGTAAATTATAAGACAATGTTCTATTTCACTTCCAAAAAATGTCAATTTAACAGTATTTTCTTGTAAAATTACATTAAATGTCCCATTACATTTATTAATTACTCACATTATAAGAGAACTTCCTGTTTACCAATTAACAGTTTTTTACTGTAGCATTTCTTTTCTTTCCCCATTAATATTGTGATTATTTTCTATATCACAGTCAAACCAAAAATTATTCAGACACCAGATATAATTTTGATATGTTTTTACTAGTGTGTCCAGGACACTATAGATCATTTATGTAAGTGAGGAGAGCAAAATAAAGTAATCTGTGACATAGTATACCCAACAATTCTTCATACAGTGACTACCAGTAACATTTATAAAAGATTTGTGACCAAAAATGATTCGGACACTTTGAGCTGATCATGTTTTGCTGAAGTGTTTTTTCTTTAATAACTAATGCACCTTTTTACACCACAGACTGAACAACATGAAGCATTGCTTGGTGATTGGTTGAGCTAAACTGGTATTATCTAATTGTGTAGTTAAATTTAACAGCTGACAGATATTCAAAATCATTCAGTGAAATATCAACTGATTTGATAATTCAGTTTGAGTTCTTGTCATATTTTATTACCATTTCCTAAACTATAGCGAATAAACTGTGATAATGTGAGAAAAGTTGAAGGTGTCTAAATAAATATTAGAGTGTTTGATCAGTAAAGGTATCGCACCTATGCAGTGTGGGTCACATATATGAGTGTTTGACCAGTAAAGGTATCGCACCTATGCAGTGTGGGACACATATATGAGTGTTTGATCAGTAAAGGTATCGCACCTATGCAGTGTGGGACACATATATGAGTGTTTGATCAGTAAAGGTATCGCACCTATGCAGTGTGGGACACATATATGAGTGTTTGATCAGTAAAGGTATCGCACCTATGCAGTGTGGGACACATATATGAGTGTTTGACCAGTAATGGTATCGCACCTATGCAGTGTGGGTCACATATATGAGTGTTTGACCAGTAATGGTATCGCACCTATGCAGTGTGGGACACATATATGAGTGTTTGATCAGTAATGGTATCGCACCTATGCAGTGTGGGTCACATATATGAGTGTTTGACCAGTAATGGTATCGCACCTATGCAGTGTGGGTCACATATATGAGTGTTTGATCAGTAAAGGTATCGCACCTATGCAGTGTGGGACACATATATGAGTGTTTGATCAGTAAAGGTATCGCACCTATGCAGTGTGGGACACATATATGAGTGTTTGACCAGTAAAGGTATCGCACCTATGCAGTGTGGGACACATATATGAGTGTTTGACCAGTAATGGTATCGCACCTATGCAGTGTGGGACACATATATGAGTGTTTGACCAGTAAAGGTATCGCACCTATGCAGTGTGGGTCACATATATGAGTGTTTGATCAGTAAAGGTATCGCACCTATGCAGTGTGGGACACATATATGAGTGTTTGATCAGTAAAGGTATCGCACCTATGCAGTGTGGGTCACATATATGAGTGTTTGACCAGTAATGGTATCGCACCTATGCAGTGTGGGACACATATATGAGTGTTTGATCAGTAAAGATATCGCACCTATGCAGTGTGGGACACATATATGAGTGTTTGATCAGTAAAGGTATCGCACCTATGCAGTGTGGGACACATATATGAGTGTTTGATCAGTAAAGGTATCGCACCTATGCAGTGTGGGACACATATATGAGTGTTTGATCAGTAAAGGTATCGCACCTATGCAGTGTGGGACACATATATGAGTGTTTGACCAGTAATGGTATCGCACCTATGCAGTGTGGGTCACATATATGAGTGTTTGATCAGTAAAGGTATTGCACCTATGCAGTGTGGGACACATATATGAGTGTTTGATCAGTAAAGGTATCGCACCTATGCAGTGTGGGTCACATATATGAGTGTTTGATCAGTAAAGGTATCGCACCTATGCAGTGTGGGACACATATACGAGTGTATGATCAGTAAAGGTATCGCACCTATGCAGTGTGGGACACATATATGAGTGTTTGACCAGTAATGGTATCGCACCTATGCAGTGTGGGACACATATATGAGTGTTTGATCAGTAAAGGTATCGCACCTATGCAGTGTGGGACACATATATGAGTGTTTGATCAGTAAAGGTATCGCACCTATGCAGTGTGGGACACATATATGAGTGTTTGATCAGTAATGGTATCGCACCTATGCAGTGTGGGACACATATATGAGTGTTTGATCAGTAAAGGTATCACACCTATGCAGTGTGGGACACATATATGAGTGTTTGACCAGTAATGGTATCGCACCTATGCAGTGTGGGTCACATATATGAGTGTTTGATCAGTAAAGGTATCGCACCTATGCAGTGTGGGTCACATATATGAGTGTTTGATCAGCAAAGGTATCGCACCTATGCAGTGTGGGACACATATATGAGTGTTTGATCAGTAAAGGTATCGCACCTATGCAGTGTGGGACACATATATGAGTGTTTGATCAGTAAAGGTATCGCACCTATGCAGTGTGGGACACATATATGAGTGTTTGATCAGTAAAGGTATCGCACCTATGCAGTGTGGGACACATATATGAGTGTTTGACCAGTAATGGTATCGCACCTATGCAGTGTGGGTCACATATATGAGTGTTTGATCAGTAAAGGTATCGCACCTATGCAGTGTGGGTCACATATATGAGTGTTTGATCAGTAATGGTATCGCACCTATGCAGTGTGGGTCACATATATGAGTGTTTGACCAGTAATGGTATCGCACCTATGCAGTGTGGGACACATATATGAGTGTTTGATCAGTAAAGGTATCGCACCTATGCAGTGTGGGTCACATATATGAGTGTTTGACCAGTAAAGGTATCACACCTATGCAGTGTGGGACACTTATATGAGTGTTTGATCAGTAATGGTATCGCACCTATGCAGTGTGGGTCACATATATGAGTGTTTGATCAGTAAATGTATCGCACCTGTGCAGTGTGGGACACATATATGAGTGTTTGACCAGTAAAGGTATCGCACCTATGCAGTGTGGGTCACATATATGAGTGTTTGATCAGTAAAGGTATCGCACCTATGCAGTGTGGGACACATATATGAGTGTTTGATCAGTAAAGGTATCGCACCTATGCAGTGTGGGTCACATATATGAGTGTTTGATCAGTAAAGGTATCGCACCTATGCAGTGTGGGACACATATATGAGTGTTTGATCAGTAAAGGTATCGCACCTATGCAGTGTGGGACACATATATGAGTGTTTGATCAGTAAAGGTATCGCACCTATGCAGTGTGGGTCACATATATGAGTGTTTGACCAGTAATGGTATCGCACCTATGCAGTGTGGGACACATATATGAGTGTTTGACCAGTAATGGTATCGCACCTATGCAGTGTGGGACACATATATGAGTGTTTGACCAGTAATGGTATCGCACCTATGCAGTGTGGGTCACATATATGAGTGTTTGATCAGTAAAGGTATCGCACCTATGCAGTGTGGGACACATATATGAGTGTTTGACCAGTAAAGGTATCGCACCTATGCAGTGTGGGTCACATATATGAGTGTTTGACCAGTAAAGGTATCGCACCTATGCAGTGTGGGTCACATATATGAGTGTTTGACCAGTAATGGTATCGCACCTATGCAGTGTGGGACACATATATGAGTGTTTGACCAGTAATGGTATCGCACCTATGCAGTGTGGGTCACATATATGAGTGTTTGATCAGTAAAGGTATCGCATCTATGCAGTGTGGGACACATATATGAGTGTTTGACCAGTAAAGGTATCGCACCTATGCAGTGTGGGTCACATATATGAGTGTTTGACCAGTAAAGGTATCGCACCTATGCAGTGTGGGTCACATATATGAGTGTTTGACCAGTAATGGTATCGCACCTATGCAGTGTGGGTCACATATATGAGTGTTTGATCAGTAAAGGTATCGCACCTATGCAGTGTGGGACACATATATGAGTGTTTGACCAGTAAAGGTATCGCACCTATGCAGTGTGGGTCACATATATGAGTGTTTGACCAGTAAAGGTATCGCACCTATGCAGTGTGGGTCACATATATGAGTGTTTGACCAGTAATGGTATCGCACCTATGCAGTGTGGGACACATATATGAGTGTTTGACCAGTAATGGTATCGCACCTATGCAGTGTGGGTCACATATATGAGTGTTTGATCAGTAAAGGTATCGCACCTATGCAGTGTGGGACACATATATGAGTGTTTGACCAGTAAAGGTATCGCACCTATGCAGTGTGGGACACATATATGAGTGTTTGACCAGTAAAGGTATCGCACCTATGCAGTGTGGGTCACATATATGAGTGTTTGATCAGTAAAGGTATCGCACCTATGCAGTGTGGGACACATATATGAGTGTTTGACCAGTAAAGGTATCGCACCTATGCAGTGTGGGTCACATATATGAGTGTTTGACCAGTAATGGTATCGCACCTATGCAGTGTGGGACACATATATGAGTGTTTGACCAGTAATGGTATCGCACCTATGCAGTGTGGGTCACATATATGAGTGTTTGATCAGTAAAGGTATCGCACCTATGCAGTGTGGGACACATATATGAGTGTTTGACCAGTAAAGGTATCGCACCTATGCAGTGTGGGTCACATATATGAGTGTTTGATCAGTAAAGGTATCGCACCTATGCAGTGTGGGACACATATATGAGTGTTTGATCAGTAAAGGTATCGCACCTATGCAGTGTGGGACACATATATGAGTGTTTGATCAGTAAAGGTATCGCACCTATGCAGTGTGGGACACATATATGAGTGTTTGATCAGTAAATGTATCGCACCTATGCAGTGTGGGACACATATATGAGTGTTTGATCAGTAAAGGTATCGCACCTATGCAGTGTGGGTCACATATATGAGTGTTTGATCAGTAAAGGTATCGCACCTATGCAGTGTGGGACACATATATGAGTGTTTGATCAATAAAGGTATCGCACCTATGCAGTGTGGGACACATATATGAGTGTTTGATCAGTAAAGGTATCGCACCTATGCAGTGTGGGTCACATATATGAGTGTTTGATCAGTAAATGTATCGCACCTATGCAGTGTGGGACACATATATGAGTGTTTGACCAGTAAAGGTATCGCACCTATGCAGTGTGGGTCACATATATGAGTGTTTGATCAGTAATGGTATCGCACCTATGCAGTGTGGGTCACATATATGAGTGTTTGATCAGTAAAGGTATCGCACCTATGCAGTGTGGGACACATATATGAGTGTTTGACCAGTAAAGGTATCGCACCTATGCAGTGTGGGACACATATATGAGTGTTTGATCACCTATGCAGCGCGGTTGCGAGCCGCTCCAGGTGGCGTCTGACTGGCAGGTGCGTGTCGATGAGCCCACCAGTAGATAGGGGGCGCTACAGCTGAAGAACACCTCGGCTCTGAAGATGAAGCTCTGACCCTCTCGTGTGGCGTGGGCCGGGACGCCCGGGTCACCGCAGAACTTCGCTGTGAACATACAACAATCATTTACAGACCATTTCCTTCATGTAAATCGACTTTTCATGTGAAATACGTTCGTTAATGAGGAAAAATGCTGATTTTATCCCATGAAAACTCTGCGAACATTACAGAAAACAGATTTAAATGTGAGTTTACACTCTCAAATAGCTATTTATAAATGTCATCTCTACCAGGGTTATTATCTTTAACGAAAATTAGAAACTATTAAAACATTTCTGTTACTATAAATAAAGACATTTTGCTAATTGAAAAACGTAATATCCCAAATTAAAACCTAAACTTAAAAATGATAGGTACATTTCCGCCCTGAATAATAATAATAATAATATTATATGTATATATAAACAAATTAATTTGACATATCACACAAAAAATTGCTAAAACGAGCGAAAGTGAAACTGAAAATATGAAAATAAAAATGAGAGCAAATTTAAAATATGAATAACAACTATAATAGTATAGCCTATAAATTATACTATAATAGCACTATTTATCTTTCAATTGTTAATATATAATTTAAAAGGTAACTGGCTCGTTTTTGATTTAATTTGAACTTTATAGCAGCCAGTTTATGTTTAATGCAAGGTAAGCATTTTCTATCCAGAATTCTATTTCTGATTATTTCTTCCTAGATAATGATTTTCTTCTGAAACGCACGTGTGTGACCCCGTCACCGCTGCTGTCCAGGAAAATCTGATCTGTAACTTTATTTTCTGAATGATTTATCAGCGCGTAACCCGACCTGACCCTCAAAACAAACTTCTGAGGTGAACCACTCAAAGATACATGCTCTGAGACAGCAAGAGGAAGAGTCAATTATTAAACAGGCAGGTTTAATAATACCTGCGTATG
Source organism: Gila orcuttii (assembly GCA_026230005.1). Lineage (NCBI taxonomy): Eukaryota > Metazoa > Chordata > Actinopteri > Cypriniformes > Leuciscidae > Gila > Gila orcuttii. The sequence continues at coordinate 43,301,339 of JAPDVR010000018.1, read as the reverse complement.
ATTTGAAAAACTCGGCGACCCTTTCATTCTCACATTTTGAACTCAAAAGCTCATTTTCCACAAGCTAAGAAGTTACACAGCAGTTTGATTTTATAATGTTATTGAAAGAGTCTCTTCTTCTCACCAAGGCTGCATTTATTTGATCAAAAATACAGTAAAAATTGGGAAATATTATTCCAATGTAAAACAGCTGTTTTCTATGTGAATATTAAAGAGTAATTTATTCCTGTGATCAAAGCTGAATTTTCAGCATCATTACTCCAGTCTTCAGTGTCACATGATCCTTCAGAAATCAGTATAATATGATGAGTTACTGCTCAAGAAACATTTATGATTATTATCAGTGTTGAAAACAGTTTTTGCAGATTAATATTTTTGTGGAAACCGTGATAACCAACCACTTAAAAGTTTGGGGTACTTAACATTTTTATTTTAAAATTTAAATTATATATTAACAATTGAACCATTATAAAAAATTTAGCACTAACAATAATTTATAATATTTGAGCATCTGAAGCAGTGGTCTTCACTATTTTTTTCATGAGAGCCGCACTTATAGGAAAAAGTCAATAGGAGAGCCACTTTTACTGCAAAGTATAAAAATTAACCTCCAGTCTGCTTATCAATCTGTCACCCCTGAACATAATGCATTAAATACAAAAAGTAAGTAAGTAACTTTATTTATTTAGCACCTTTCACACAAGAAGGGTCACAAAGTGCTTCACAGTCATAGAAAAAAAAAAGGGGGAATCATTCTTTATTTTACCAGTCAAATGTGTAACTGCGACACAATGATTTCCCTTAATAACAAAAAGGCAGGATTAACTTAATGCTGGGATGACCGGAAGCATGCATGTATTTCTTTGACCTTATTCATGTTGTATTTGTAGCTTGTTGTTGCAATCCTTGTGAGGGATGCAAGATGTTCATTGGTGAGGCGGCTTCTCTGTTTCCTCTTAATAGTGTTCATGGTTGAGAATGTTGACTCACAAGTGTATGTGCTCACAAAGAAGGACATCACTTTTTGCACAACTGGCTTCAATGTGGGAAAATCATTTTTAGACACCAAACTCCAGAAGTGACCAACACCTGCTCTGAGTTCAACTTTAAGAATGTCTTTTGTCTGCAGTTCTACAATTTCACTTTCTACATCAGCACGCTGAGTAGGGCCGAGCAGAGAGATAGTTGGAGTGAGAGATGACACATCCACATGGAAGGGATTTTCAATAAAGTTGAAAATCTCCTTGTGCTCATTCACATCTTTGAATCTGGATTCAAATTCCCATCTCCGCTCTTCCAAAACATTCACAAATCCTCTGTGGCTGAAGTGCTGCTGCAGAGATGGGTCATTTGTGGTGACAGCTCTGAGTTTGGGAAAGTGAATGAATTCTGTCAGGTATGTACAGGGAAGTTATTTTGTTCTGAAATTTGCTTGATGGCATTCAGCATGTTGCTTGGAAGCTTATCTCTTCCTTGAAGCTGCAAGTTGACAGTGTTCAGGTGACAGGTGATGTCAGTCAGAAAGGCCAGCTGTGTGATCCAGCATGGGTCTTCCAACTCTGGCTCCCGTTTTCCTTTGCTGTCCAGGAAAGTGCAAATTTCAAGGAGGAGGCTCAGAAACCGTTCAAGCACTTTTCCACGAGATAACCATCTCACTTCACTGTGCATCAGTAAATCACCATACTCTGTGTCATATTCCTCAATGAACTGTCGGAACTGTCTGTGATTCAGCGCTCTGGAGACTATGAAGTTTACCACACGAACAACTGTTTGCATCACATTTTGGAATGATTTATTTTTTAGTTTTGAAACCAGTGACTCCTGATGAATGATGCAGTGGAAACTGACAAAGTTTGGTATTTCTTCTCTTTTTTTCATGAGCCCAACAAGCCCCTTCTCCTTTCAGTGCACACACTGGCTAGACCTGACCAACTGAGATTTTTTTCATAAAAAAATGCCAGAATTGCATTCAGAATGTCCTCACCTCTCGTTTGGCCAACAAGTGGAAGCAAGCACAGCATTTCTTCTCTGAAAGATTTTTCTTTTGGGAACCTTACCCAAACACACAACTGGGCAACATCTGTCGTATCGGTGCTTTCATCCACCGCGATGCTGAAACACGCTGACACATCTGCACAGAGCTGGTCACTCACGTCTTTGCCGATGTTTTCTATCCACCTCATTATGGTGGTATCAGATAATTGTAATCCTTTAATTTGCTTTACAATTGCGTCTTTGTTGTCAAATTCTGCAAATAATATTTCTGCCGAAGCCAAAAAGCAATCTTTCACAATTTCTGAGTCTGAGAAGGTTTTTTTTCCCCGAGCTAAAATCCATGCGATCTCAAAAGATGCCTCCGTTAAACGTTCAGCTGTAGAAGTTGTCCTGTGTATGAGCCTTTGCTGTCCAGAAAGAGAGGAAGAAAGCTGCTCTATTTTTCTTTTCCTTATTACACTTCCAGGTGGGTAACTTTCGTAAAATTTTGGGTGGGTCGTTTGAAAATGTCGCTCCAAATTACTTCGCTTGAAACCAGAGCGGGTTTGTTTGCATAGTAAACACAAAGGGTTCGATCCGTGGAGGACAAATAAAAATTCCTCTGTCCACTTTTCTTGAAATTTTCTATGCTCATCTTGTATGACTCGTACCTTTCTCTTTTTAGCAGGAGTTGACTCTCCGCAAACCTCGCCTCCATCATCTTCCTGTCGATTTGCGGTTGTTGCATGCTCCGAATCAGTTCCCTCGTTTGTCACTGTCACATTGCTTTGTTTCTTGTTTGGTGCTCGACTTTGTCTAACAAGAAATCGATCCATTTTCAGTCCGTATATAAATTGTCTCTGGTATAACACAAGCTAACTAGCATGAAATGCTGGAAATAACTAGCGTTGTTATAATGTGCGCCAATCTCCTCCAATTGAATTGCTTCAATTAACCATAACATTTTATTTAGATTTTTTTGTAAATGCCCAAAAATATTCCATATTCACCATCATGAAATTATAGATAAGAGGGTATGCATAATATATATTTTAATGACCTTAAGTTATTTTTTCGACATTAGCCCATCATGTATCAAGAGCACATTCGGTGGTAAGAGCTGGAAAGACCGCCACTGGCAACTCCGCAGTGAGTCAGTGTTATGGACGTAAGGGCATCTAATGACGCCGTTTTGAGTATCTATATAAATTATTTGTTTTTTAATGGGGTACGTTATAGCCCTGCTCGCGAGCCGCGCAATGAGTATCCCTGATCTGAAGGATCATGTGACACTGAAGACTGGAGTAATGATACTGAAAATTCACAGGAATAAATTACACTTTAATATATATTCACACATAGAAAACAGCTGTTTTAAATCATAATAATATTTCACAATTTTTACTGTATTTTTGATCTTACCGACTCCGATCTTTTAAACAGTAGTGTACACTACACACATGCACTCATTATTTAGATGCAATAGACTCTAAAATGAAGATGAACAGCTAGACGTTAACTGGCACACTTTGGTTTTGCCATATAAAAAAGAAAGAAGCATGTCTGAGAGCGTATTAGATACGACAGACCACAAATTAAATCTATTTCCACATCTGATATGTCATGATTTCAGCAGGGCAAAAGTGTTTGACATAAATTGCAGCAGAGCTCTGCAGGCTTCATGGTATTTAAAGATCAGAAGTGGAGCGTTGAGTTTCAGCAGAGGTCGCTCTCCTGAATGAGAATCAGAGTAATTATCCCTCTTTAAAACCCAAGCGCAGGGTTAAAGGGCTCTGACATGCTGTGATGTATAATTCACAGATGGCAAACCTGAGTTCACTGGCTTTAAGTGTGACCACTGCCGGCACACAGATAATTACATGAAGCACAGCCACAGTATGACAGTGTTTAACACACGTCAACTCCATTAAAGCGCTTTAAACAACAGTCGTGAGGATCATTGTGCAGTTCATCGACTGGCCACTAGAGACCGGCTGCAGAAGAGAGTCAATCCCATAAACCCCCATGTTAAAATACCCAACTTTACAGCAGAAAAACGTCTCAGGTTACGTATGTAACCCTGGTTCCCTGAGAGGGAACGAGACGCTGCGTTGAGACGCGGTGGGAACGCTCTGCGTGATTGCGTCGTGAAGCACGTGTATAATCAGTCCAATGGAAGAGCTAGACGTCATAGGCGGGTGACGTCATAGACCAGGAAGCTATAAAGCACCCCTGAAAACAGACCGCGACAGCTTCTGATAAGCCTGAAGCAAGTCGATCAGGGCATGCAGGAAGTATGGCAGGAGAACGCAGCGTCTCGTTCCCTCTCAGGGAACCAGGGTTACATACGTAACCTGAGACGTTCCCTTTCAAGGGAACTCGAGCTGCGTTGAGACGCGGTGGGAACCCCATACCCACTACGCCATAAAGACAAATGCCCGTTCTGTGTGAAGTCTTGCGCACACTAAGAAGCAAGCAACCTAGCCCCAGGAGTGGAGAGGTCTAAGTCATAAAATCTGACAAATGTATGTGGTGAGGACCAGCCTGCCGCATTACAAATATCCTGAAGGGAAACTCCCGAAATTAAAGCCTAGAGGCAGCCATACTTCTGTAGAATGGGCCTGAACAGCCATAGGGTGAAGGCTGTCCGGCCGCTTCATAAGCAAGTGAGATAGCCTCAACTACCCACTTGCTCATCATCTGTTTAGATGCAGGGCAACCTATCTTAGGTGACCCGAAGCAGACAAATAATTGTTCTGATATAAGCCACTGAGCAGCTCTGTGGACATATGCATCCAAAGCCCGGACAGGGCATAACAGATTAAGTTTTTCCTGATCTGGGGTATTAATGGTGGAGGACAGAAGGCCTGCAGCACAAATGACCCGCACATTCAGTAGGGACCTAGAGATACAACCTGACCTGGGGTGAAGAAATACTATCACCATACCAGGTGCAAATCCAAGTACGTGCAGGCCTCAGCCTCATGTACCACGGAGAAGACGAAATTAAGGATCTCTCCTCAGAGATAACCCAGCAAAGAAACATTCATTACAGAAAATCAAGTACTGTACCAACAGGGCAGAAACAAGATTCAGAAGGCGTTCTCTGCACCAGTCAGAGAACGGTTTCCATATCAATGCATATTTAGTCTTCTCGTGGAGGGAGCACTAGACTGGAGTATGGTCTCCAAGACCTCGGTCGAGAGACCTGAGTCTATGAGCTGGGCCCCCTCAGAGGCCGAGCCCACAGTATCCAGAGCTCCCAGGAGCAAAGATATCGGGAAATGCGTACAGTTGTAGCGTGAACCACACCTAATACATCACATCCAGTCCAAACGGAGCTGGATGCATGAGGGAGAACCACAAAGGGCAATGCATTGTACAAGCGATACGAAAGGTCGACTTGAGTTTGACCTAAGTTCTCCCTAAGAAGCTCCACCACCTCGGGGTGAAGTTTCCATTCCCCGGGCCACAGCCCCTGCCTCAACAGGATATCTGCTCTGATATACGAGACCATCAGTGTGTTGTCCGGACCCTTCACCGAGCAACCACTCATGATTGCCCCCGACTTGTGAGGGAAGCATCCGTCGATAGCATTATGCGTCGACAAGAAGCCCCCAACACTGGGCCTGGGCGAGGAACCAAGGTTCTTCCACATGACCGAGGCACGAAGGCATAGCCGCGTGACCTTGATCATGCGAAAACGGATTTCCCCTCGGAGAAAACCCCTTGGTCCTGAGGCACCACTGCAGGGGTCTCATGTACAGAAGGCCAAAGGTAACTACGTTGGACGCAACTGCCATGAGCCCCAACCAAAGGCCTTTCACCGAACGGCCACTCATGACCGCCCCCCATCCTGTGAGGGAAGCATCCGTCGATAGCGTGACGCGTCGACAAGAAGCCCCCAGCACTGGGCCCTGGGCGAGGAACCAAGGTTTCTTCCACATGACCGAGGCACGAAGGCATAGCCGCGTGACCTTGACCATGCGAAAACGGATTTCCCCTCGGAGAAAACCCCTTGGTCCCGAGCCACCACTGCAGGGGTCTCATGTACAGAAGGCCAAAAGTAACTACGTTGGACGCAACTACCATGAGCCCCAACAGTCTCAGAGACTGTTTGCAGTGAGTGACTGACCTAGTTTTAAATTCCTTTACGGCTGTGAGAATCGCAGAAATACGTGCAGGAGACAGACGTGCTTGCATTGTTGTCGAATCCCATAATACACCTAGAAAAGTGGTCCTCTGAGCTGGGAGGAGTACACTCTTTTGGTGTTGAGCCGCAACCCCAACCTCCTTATGTGGGACAGAACGACATCTCGATGTTGAACTGCCAAAAGCTCGGACTGAGCTAAAATCAACCAATCGTCGATTTAATTTAATACGCGAATGCCCTGGAATCTCAGAGGAGCCAGAGCTGCATCCACGCATATTGTAAAAGGTGCGGGGTGATAACCTAGGCCGAATGGAAGAACCCGATACTGGTATGCTTCGCCCCTGAAAGCAAACCTCAGGAACCTCCTGTGATGAGGATGGATAGATAAGTAAGCGTCCTTTAAGTCTATTGTGACAAACCAGTCCTCGGACTGAGTCTGTGACACAATCATATTTAGCGTAAGCATACTTTGAACTTAAGATTCTGAGACCTGCTGTTTAATTGACGCAGGTCTAGAGTAGGACGCAATCCCTCATCCTCTTTCGGAACAATGAAGTAATGGCAGTAAAACCCTGACTGTCTGCCGGGAGGAGGAACCCCTTCTACAGCTCCTTTTGCAGAAGTGTCAGTACTTCCTGCTCCATAACCAAAGCCTGCTCGGGGTACACCACAGTGGGGAGGACCCCTAGAAATCTGTGTGGACAAGAACTGAATTCTGAACCCCTTTTCTTTAGTGTGCAGGACCCACCGAGAAATATGTGGCAGTAGTTTCCACGCTGCCAGAAATTCTACTAGGGGAACCAGTCTCTCAAGACTGGCCTCTGGATTTGGTTGAACAGTCACTACGGTGCCCTGAAGCGGCGAACCGGCAGGGAACAACCGAACTGACCGTTCTACGACCCTCCTCGGAGGATCGTATGGGGACGCTGACACCTCGGTGCCCTGAACGGCGAACCGGCAGGGAACAACCGAACTGGCAGCGCTGCGACCCTCCTCAGAGAGTCGCACCCCAGAGGGCGCCGAGGAGAAACGGTTTCTCAAAACGGTCCCTGCCCCGGAGGAGCCCTCAGAAGCCTGATAGCCTCGTTTTTTTTTTTTTTTTTTTTTACGACAGGACTTCCTGTCTAAACTTTATTAGAGATGACGACAGTCCTCAGATCTTGCCTACCTCTAAATAACTTAGTTCCTACGACCCTCCTCGGAGGATCATTGGAAAAAGCAGGCACCTCGGCACCCTGAAACGGCGAACCGGCAGGGAAACCGAACTGACTGCTCTACGACCCCCCTCGGAGGATCGTTTGGGGACACTGACACCTTGGTGCCCTGAACGGCGAACCGGCAGGAAAACCGAACTGGCAGTGCTGCGACCCTCCTCAGAGAGTCGCACCCCAGAGGGCGCCGAGGAGAAACGATTTCTCAAAACCATCCCTACCCCCGGAGGGGACCACCCTTTAGAAGCCTGATAGCCTCGGCGTCAGGGCTTCCTATTTGTCCAAGCTTTTTTTAGAGATAAAAACGTCCTCAGATCTTGCATATCTCTAACTGGCTAGACTGCTACCGCCACCCAAGTCCCCCGATTGTGGAGGAGCCCAAATGGCGATGCTCGTTTGCACTCAGTGCTGCGAGGAGCTTAGTAGACCGAGACTGCTCCGCCCAGCAGTCTCAGGAACATTAGATTGGTGAGGAAGAAACCTCTGGAACGCCGCTGAATGGTTTATTTCTTTGTTTTTTCTTTATTTTTAAATCAGAAATACGTATGTATATATATATATATATATATATATATATATAAATATATCACTCCGTGGCCACCAGCAGGAAAACAACCGAACTGGCCGTGCTGCGACCCTCCTCAGAGAGTCGCCCCCCAGAGGACGCAGAGGAGAAACGATTTCTCGAAACCGTCCCTCCCAGTATAGTTTATCTCTTTCTTTGTTTTTGCACGACGCAATTCTCGAATAGCGTCAGTGCTGACAACCTCACATTCATCCATGTCCTTATAATTTACCCATTTTTTTTTTTTTTTTGCGCTGGGTAACGTCGGGGTTAAAAATAATGACGCCGACTCGGGAGAGAGAAAGCTAGTAAGCGTCTCTTTAACCCGAGGCACTGTCATACCATGATACTTAATACCCATAGCCTTACTATAGTTAGACGTTTGGGCATTAAACACAAAATAGAAACCGGCTTATTCCACGATCTCGACACCTCAGTGTGGTGTGGAGATAGGGAAAAAACGGCAGTCCCCGACGAGGAGGCTGAGATACAGAGTTTTTCTGTTTTTAGATATATTTCATCTAATAAACTCTTATACTCTCATAATGTTCAGCTGGCCAGAAAATATTTAACTAGCAACAGCACTAGATAAACCTCCTTTTAAAGCTCCTCTTTATTCAACAGAGTTATGAGCTGACTTATTTATTCATTTATTGAAAACTCAAACATCTGCCTTTTTCCAATATCTTTATTTGTTTTGTTCTCTTTTTCTAAACAAAACACTAACGATACCAATTCCTCGGAACTGGAAATCGCCAGCACTGGATCTGGCAGGTGAAAGCTGAGATAGGGCGGGGCCCGTCCCAACTCTCGCTGTCAGATCCGTTTGCGAACCCCAAAATGCGAGTCGCCGCCGTGCATCGGCAACAGCGGGACCCGCACGGGGAGCGCGAACCGAAACGTCCTCCTCGAAGAACGCCCGGCGGGAGCGGAGCGTCCTCACGGACAGCTTCTCGCAATGCTCACAGTCAGCCCCCTCGAGAACTGACTGTGGCATGCTCCACTCCCCATTAGTAACAAAAAGCTGATGTGTGTGTCCCCACCCGTGATATAACGTGGGCAGGGAACAACACAAAGCTGCTTGCTCTCTTTTGCCATAATATATATATATATTGCAACTTGACAGACAACAATAAATATGACAAGGACAGAATACACAGATCGCTTGCTGAAGGCGCAGAAGCTGTCGCGGTCTGTTTTCAGGGGTGCTTTATAGCTTCCTGGTCTATGACGTCACCCGCCTATGACGTCTAGCTCTTCCATTGGACTGATTATACACGTGCTTCACGACGCAATCACGCAGAGCGTTCCCACCGCGTCTCAACGCAGCTCGAGTTCCCTTGAAAGGGAAACATGTTTACAGCCTGGTGCAAAAAGTGGTTTTGGTCTATATCGCTAATTTTATCCTTCATGACGACTGTGAGGGGGGGGGGGGGTATCTTTTATAACTCATCCGTTTAAATTATATTAAGCTTTAAAGTTGTGCATAATTAAGGGAGTGGCCACTTGAGTGACAGGTGGATTGCCGCTGATGTCACTACTAGCCGTTTGTCTGCTGTCTGTTAGCATCACGTCACCTCAGCTAATCCGCCTCGCTGCACACGTTCGTTTATCCGGGAGTGACGCTGCCAAGATGGCGACGGCCGACTCCGCCCACTTTGGGCTTCAGAAATGCTCTTCAGAAACACTACGCGTGACGTCACACACACTACGAACATATTTATTTACAGTCTATGGATAAAACACATTTTCCACAAGCGACCTGAAGGACAATCTGCTCTTCACGAGTGTTTTCCAAATATGTGATTTTTATCATTTATGCTCATTTATACAGTGAGTATTCGGACACTTAAAAATATCACTGCATTACATAATAAAATATCAAAGCAAGTAGGATTTATTTTTAAGGTGCGCTGTGTAATTTTTAGTGGCATCTAGTGGTGAGGTTGTGAATCACACCCAACAGAAGTTACAGTGGCCAACAGGAAGTGATGTCGTCGTCTTAGACAGCAGAGAGTAGCTAGTTAATCATGAGGTTTCTTTACAAAGATAAATCAAGAAATTAGGTTTACTTAATTATTCAGTAAAACGATATGTTATTGCGAATATTATTGTGACTTGTTCATCATTGTGTCAGTGTTTTATTCGCTGACTTTAGCAGTTTCTTTACACGAAGAACAACATAGTGACGAAACACGTTTGTCCGTTCAGGGCCACCGTAGAAACATGTGGATGTAAGGAGACCCGCGGTGTGTGTAGAGAGAAATGCCTCATTCTAAGGTAATAAACACATAACGGTTAATTATGTAAGGTCTTTATACACCACTGAAAACATAGTTATGTATATGATATTGCATTCAGATCCTCCTAAATATTACACAATGCACCTTTAAAGAAAGCACTGTAAAAAAAAAACCCGCTGTGGCTGCCAGAATAATTCAGTAAAAAATACTGTCAAAATGTAAACATATTTACAGAATGACCTGTAAATTTAGTTTTGAACTGTTTAAAAAAATTACAAAAAATAAATATATTAAATGTTGATACAGTACCACTCAAAAGTTTGGCGGTATTTAAGAGTTTTTTTAAATTCGTAAATATTTTTTTATTTGAATAATTTAAATTAATACTTCTATTCAGCAAGGATTGCATTAAATTGATCAAAAGTGACAGTAAAGACATTTAAAATGTCACAAAAGGTTTATTTCAAATAAATGCTGAACTTTTTATTAATGAAAAGAATCCTCAAAAAAAAAAACGATTACATTTGTCAATAATTGAGGACCAATAATAATTGATAATTATTCATTATTATAGTATATATTTCCCCATATATAGTAACAGAACTTACTGATGACCAGGTTTTTACTGTCGCTTTTTTACATCTGAAATTCACTTTTGTTTTACAGTGGAGAACAAACACACTTTGCACACATGAATACTGATTTAATGCATTTTCACTTTGATTGGGTGTGTTTTTTGCATATAAAGTGTGATGGATAACGATACAAATATCCACAACGTACAAACTCTTCACCATTATATATTCCACAAGCAACGGCGGGCCAAACGTGGCTCTGCGACAACACAATCTGTGATGCATGGAGACCATTCTCATCTGACTGCGGTTTCTTCTCTTTCTTTCACAGAAAACATTATTTCAACAGCTCTAGGCTAGAGCAAGTTATGCATAATAATCAGACGTGGAGGACCCAGTCAGGCCCGTGTGTCAGAGAAAACTTCCTTGATGAATAATACAATGCGTTGGTGAAGCAGCAAACACACAACAGAAGCACATCTGAATTCTGGCATTAAATATATCCATTAAATCTAATATTCAGTGCTTTCTATGAATACGATACGCTTTGGTGGTATTTTTTAAAGCATTCGAGGCATAAATCAAAATTCTTTTGTCGTAACTGTTAGATACTGTATGCAAGATAAAAATGATCTAACATAAAATTAACCAAGCATCAAATTTGAATGACCAACAACATAATATTTACAATATCGGTCAAAAGTTAGGAAACAAACTTTTTGGATTGATTTTGAAAAGTCTCTTCTGCTCACCAAGGCTGGATTTATTTGATCAAAATTACAGTAAAAATTGTGAATTGTGTCTAATTCATAATAGCCGTTTTCTATGTGAATATATATTTCTATGTGACCCATAAGTATACATGACCCTTTTTTCAACTGTTTTAAAAAAAATATACAAAAAAATTGTGATACAGCACCATTGAAAAGTTTGTAGGTATGTAAGAGTTTTTAAAAATTTGTTAAAAAAGTTAATTTTTTTAATTTTAAGTGTAATTTATTCCTGTGATCAAAGCTGAATTTTCAGCATCATTACTCCAGTCTTCAGTGTCACATGATCCTTCAGAAATCACTGAAGGATCATTAAAAAAAGTACCGTTTAAGGGATAAATAAGTTTATAAGTACATAGTAAATAAGTACATTTGATTGTAGACTAACTGGTCTAATTTTACCATTGTAACTTTAAAATAAAAAAAATCAGGAAATAATACAATATATTTAGTTTGACGACCTCAGATGTTTTTCAGCACCTCGTTGCTCTTATTTGTTGAAAACGAAGGATAAAAAGCCTTATTTTCCACCGTTCCTGGAGTTGATCTGGATCTACGAGACGAGTCTCTGCAAGAATGAATTATGATTTATGCATTATCAGCAGTAAAAACTGAATGTCTGAATATCTGTCAGCGGATCTGTTAAAGGTTGCTGTTGATCCAGCATTACACGGGAACGAAGGATGCCGGGTTAAACGGGACACAGCTGGGGGAAAAAGTACATTTGGAAAGTTTGTGGCTGTTAATGAGGAAGAAATGAATGAGTTGTTTACCTTAAAATAGCATGTTTGCAATCAAAACTTTCTGAAACTGGGATTAATCGAGGGTGAAAGAGCTTGTGCTGGATGTCATTTATTGTTTCTCTCCATTCTGAATGCAATGAAAGCATTAATGTAAAGATATCTGCAACTGAATGGAGAATGGCATGAAGTCATCAGAAAATTAAATGCTAATTACACTCTCTAATTAGAAAAGCAACGACAGGATTGTGCAAAAAGCTCTCACAAATAAAAGCTGATAATCACGCAGTTATTTAGCGTTTGTTTATGTGCTTCTTCTCGTTTACTTTCATACCTCGCAAAACAAATCAAATCATTCAGATTCTTACCAATTCCTGTTGCTGAAGAGTTTTATACATAGTTCGAATTACGGGGGGTATTGAGGGGGTCCGACCCCCCTAGATGAGACCTGGACCCTCCCAAAAGGGATGAAAATAATAGTTTGGGGGATACTGAAAAAATGTAATAAGTATTGTGTAGGCTACACAAATCCGTGTTCACTTCAGTCTTGTTATAATCAGATTCAGCGCGTTCTTCATCTTCAATCCTCAGCGGCGCCGAGCAGAGAGCACGTCAGACACAGAGGACAGGGTGTGTGTGTGTGTGTGTGTGTTCATCTGAGCCTCATTGGTCTGTCACTGCTCGTCAATATCAGAATATTTGAGATGACCAATTAAATCGAAGTAGGCGGGCTTTATGTTCACGTAGGCGACGCTTCAGTGTATGGTCAAGTGCGAGATAAGCTGTAAGTAGCTAAACTAAACATTTCATAAATGTTAAACGAATGACAAAAATAATCAGGTAAACTAATAAACTTGTCTAATTTCGCCATTTTGAACTGAAAATAGGCCTAACGTAACTCATGTAATATAGCCTATAGTTTAGCCTACTGTCACAATTTGTAGCCTTTAGTAAATTAAAAAAGCTCAGCTTTAGGAGGGGAAGAGACAGGGCAAGATGAGGAGATTGAGAGAAAAGAAAGGGTAACGGAGAGAGCAGGTATTGACAAATAATCTCCTGCCCGCTAACATGGTTTTAAAGCTATTTCTTATCTTTTTTTGGGCCTTCAAACGTCTTGAAATTCACATATCAGAGAAATAAAAAATGTGATCCCCCTAATGGAGTGACGTCACCAGTGGAAATAGCTGTACCCCCCGAAGCTCACGGTATAACTCGAACACTGGTTTTATATACTATCTTTTCTTCTGATAATGATCTGTTATTATATTTGACATAAGTGTATCTGACCCATAAGTATTTATGACCATTTTTTTCATATATGGGTCTCATCATGTCTTCCACATAAGAAAAGAAAAAAATTATGCTCTGATAAATCATAGTTATGACATACTAGGTCGAAATTATGACATTTTAATGTGATAATTACAACTTTTTACTCTCATAATTTTGACCCGTTATAATTTCAAATTTTAAATAATAATTTTGAGTTTTTAATTCATAATTTCGACTTAAGTCATTTCTTAAGACATTTCTTAAGTCATTTCTTAAGATCTTGCTGCTTCATGGAAAGATGCTGTAAGCTAAAAGTTTTTGCATCAGAATGCAATAAATGTCCCTGTCTGACAGCTGTCACTGAAACAGGTGCTGGAGAAATCACAAATCACAGAGAGAGAGAGAGAGAGAGAGAGAGAGAGAGAGAGAGAGAGAGAGAGAGAGAGAGAGAGAGAGAGAGAGAGAGAGAGATAAAGGGAGAGAGAGGGAGAGTGTGTGTGTATGTATATGTATATATAGCCTATGTATATATATATATATATGTATATATATATAATATGAATATGATATCTTTTTAATATTTATTTGGCCTAATTTATACATTAACTTAATTTCTTGGATCATAATATTTTATATAATATTCTTCTTGATTTGTCAATTCAATATACTGATGTCTGTCTTGTTTTGAAATAACAAATGTGATTATTTAATGAGCTCATATTCCCTGAAAGTCACATGTTGGAATATTCAAGGACTGAGGTCCTCTGTTTTTGGTATCAAGAGCCAACATTCGGACTTTAAAAAAGAAATTCTGAATTCTGACATTATAATACTACAGGAAACATGGGATGTAAGAGATTTGTCCACTGGCTGCCCAATTGGATTTAGGGAAATAGTTTTACCATCAACGAAATTAAGAGGGGTGACTCAGGGCAGGGAGTCAGGGGGAATGCTGATATGGTATAGAGCACAACTCATAGACTCAATTACAGCTATACAAATCGGAAAAAATAACATCTGGTTAAAAATCCACAAAGACATCGTCTCCACAGACCGTCACATATTCTTGTGTGCTATATACCTTCCCCCAGCTGAGTCTCCCTATTATAATGAAGAAACCTTCTCCATCCTGCAGGATGAGATCAGCCATTTCCAGACAAAAGGGAATGTGTTAATGTGTGGCGATCTAAATGCCAGAACTGGAAATGAACCAGACTTTGTCAATACACAGGGAGACAAATATATCACAAACACCAGCCACTCTCTGCCCTCATATCACCTCAGAAACAATATGACAAGTACACAAACAGAAGTGGGAAAAGCCTCCTAGAGCTCTGTCGATCACTCGGCCTGTATATAGTGAACGGTCGTATACGGGGAGACTCTTTCGGTTGTTACACCTTTAATTCTTTCCTGGGTAACAGTACTGTAGATTACTTCATCACAGACATTGACCCAGTGCATCTCAGGGCATTCACAGTCAGTCCTCAAACACCTCTGTCAGACCACTGCAAAATTACACTGTATTTAAGACAAACTCATAGCAATGAATCACACAGACAGCCCTCTCGTTTACTGAAGCTGCAACCACCCTACAAGTGGACAAATAACAGCACAGAAAATTACCCAAATGCAATAGAAAGTCAAATGATCAAATTATTATTGGACAAATTCATAATGAACACATATTCACAAAATAAATTAGGCATAAATCTGGCACTTAGTGACATTATCAAAATATTCAACCAATCAGCATCCATGTGCAATTTGAAAAATAAATCATCAAAAAGGAAACCAAAAAACACCAAAGAAATGTGGTTTGACAGTGAGTGCAAAAATATCCGAACAGCGTTACGAAATCTTTCAAATCAAAAACACAGAGATCCTGACAATGAAGAACTCCGCCATCAATATCACGAAGCCCTTAGACTGTACAAACAAACTCTAAGAGTAAAAAAGGAAGAACACACAGAACAACTATTTCAAGCAATGGAGGAATCAATAAATACCAGTAACTTTTGGAACAATTGGAACACACTCTATAGACCAAACCAGGAAGAACTGGCCATTCAAAACGGGAACATATGGAGGACACACTTTGAAAATCTGTACAAAACAACTGAAACAAATCCTGCTCGAAATGAACTAAAAACTAAATTAGAAATCCTGAAAGAAAACATTAAAGACAATCAGAACCCCCTGGATTTTCCAATCACAATAAATGAACTTACAGACAGACTTCATGCCTTAAAACCCAACAAGGCATGTGGTATTGATGGAATATTAAATGAAATGATCAAATACACCAACGACAAATTCAAAAATGCAATAATCAAATTATTCAACCTTGTTTTGAGAGTAGGATATTTCCCCGACACCTGGAACCAAGGCCTAATCACACCAATATTTAAACAAGGAGACAAATATGAGCCAAACAATTACAGAGGCATATGTGTCAATAGCAACCTGGGGAAAATATTCTGTTCGATTATTAATATAAGATTACAGAACTTTCTCAAAACCCACAAAATTCTGGACAAAAGTCAAATTGGATTTCTGCCCAAACACAGAACATCTGACCACATATACACCCTTCACACGATCATTGATAAACATGTATACCAAAATAAATCCAAAGTCTTCGCTTGCTTTATTGACTTTGAGAAGGCTTTTGACTCGATCTGGCACGAAGGACTCTTCCTAAAACTATTGGAAAATGGGATTGGAGGGAAAACATTTGATTTGATCAGCACCATGTATAAAAATAATACATGTGCTGTAAAAATAGGGAATAAACGAACAGAATATTTCTCCCAACAAAGAGGAGTCAGACAAGGTTGCCCATTGAGCCCTACTCTATTTAACATATATATAAATGAACTAGCCAAAGCATTAAATAATTCCCCTGCCTCCGGCCCGACCCTGACTGAATCAGAAGTTAAATGTCTCCTCTTTGCAGATGATTTAGTCATTCTGTCACAAACTAAAGAAGGACTACAACAGCTCCTCGACATCGTAGAGACATTCAGTCAAACGTGGGCTCTCAAAATTAACCTCGCAAAAACCAAAATAATGATTTTTCAAAATAGATCCAGATGTAGGGAAAATAAGTACATCTTCAGAGCAGGAAACCAAGTCCTCCAACACACCCACGAATACACGTATCTCGGTCTAAAACTGAGTTCAACAGGGAACTTTAATCTGGCTGTGAATGAACTGAAAGCAAAAGCGATGAGAGTCTTCTACA
>JAPDVR010000018.1:43224589-43279589 GCA_026230005.1 Gila orcuttii | reverse complement strand
TATCACACACACCTGACCCTAACCTCAGCCGTATCACACACACCTGACCCTAACCTTACCCGTATCACACACACCTGACCCTAACCTTACCCGTATCACACACACCTGACCCTAACCTTACCCGTATCACACACACCTGACCCTAACCTTACCCGTATCACACACACCTGACCCTAACCTTACCCGTATCACACACACCTGACCCTAACCTCAGCCGTATCACACACACCTGACCCTAACCTTACCCGTATCACACACACCTGACCCTAACCTTACCCGTATCACACACACCTGACCCTAACCTTACCCGTATCACACACACCTGACCCTAACCTTACCCGTATCACACACACCTGACCCTAACCTTACCCGTATCACACACACCTGACCCTAACCTTACCCGTATCCAAACGTGTTTTACAATACAACCTGAACACAATGAGTGCATTGTACTTAATTTTCGATGCAAGTACATAATACTTAAAGCCACTTAATATAAAGTGGGACCAAATGTTTAAAAAAAAAAAAAAAAACGATTAAAAAAACATGTATGTCCTTTTCATTTGTATATGCCTTAATTCCTGAATTCCTAATTGGCGCGTTTCACCATCAGTGTGCAATGCGCTTGATGTGTACGTTCGTTAATAAATAAACTGCAAGTGTCTTGCGGAAGAACATTGTAGCCGGAGCTACTTCTCTCCGTTAATGTCTGAGGCGAGTCACTGGGCAACTCCGCAGCCGAGCCGACCCCGGGATAAAATAGTCAGAATATAAACACTTATTATAGGCGTACCGTAGTGATTCAGGATAAGTCAAAAACAAGCTTTGGAAAATGGATTCATGATGTACTCATTCATTTTGAACATAAGTTACGGACTGCAGCAGCTGCTGATACAACGGCGTTCTGTTGCACATGCGTGAATTTAACTGAGTAGTACATGACCATGCACTCGCACAAATGCGACCACATAAAATTTTAACTCGCACATTTTAAAAAAATGGTCGCAATCTGGAAACCTGTTAAGATTTATTTTTATAGGTCAAGTATTGTAATAATGGCAACAGAATTCCCTTCTTAGGCTACCTTGTGTGGCCACTGACTGGATGGGCCTGACTGACAAGTGGGTGGGCCCAGGCCCATCCAGGCCCACCCGTAGCTACGCGAGTGCGCAAAACAGTCCTGTGTGTTTGTTTGAATGACTTTCATTGGTGAAATACAGCAAAGTGGTATTTTCGCTTGAATATTGAAGGCATTATAAATGCATTTTAATAGTCTAAATGCTCAAGTGCACTAGTGTAACCTACTAGAGTACATCACGTACAGTAGTGTGTTTCTGTGAAGTGATGGACATACTCCATCATAGACAACACACATCACACACCCCTAGTCAGGAGTAGCGGAGGCCTTTAGGGACACAAGGATGTCCAATAATGTCCCAATAAGGCTGCATGCATTTATGATTTTAATAAATATAATTATATGCACTGAATATGTGTTTATTATTGAATAAAAAAAGTTTGAAAACATTAGATTGGTTTGTGGATACTCACGCAGACACAGAGGAATCTCTCCGCTCCAGGATCCGTCGGACACACACGTGAGGACAGCGGGGAAGGAGAGCTCGTATCCCAGCATGCACCTGTAGCTCACGCTCGTGCCCCAGGTGAACACCGAGCCCTCCACCTGTCCGTTCGAGACGCTGGGAGGAGCCGCGCACGACACAGCTGGAGGACAGAGACTCACGTCAGTACAATACAGCTTTACACACACACGCACACACTCACTCACTCATACACTCACTTAATCACTCACACACACGCACACACTCACTCACTCACACACTCACTTAATCACTCACACACACTCACTCACTCACTCACTCACTCACTCACACTCACTTACTCACACACACACTCACTCACTTAATCACTCACACACACACACACTCACTCACTCACTCACACACTCACTCACTCACACACTCACTTAATCACTCACACACACTCACTCACTCACTCACACACACACACACTCACTTAATCACTCACACGCACTCACTTACTCACACACACACTCACTCACTTAATCACTCACACACACACACACACACACTCACTCACTCACACACACACTCACTCACTCACACACTCACACACACACACACACACTCACTTAATCACTCACACACACTAACACTCACTCACTCACACACTCACTCACTCACTCACTCACTCACTCACTCACACACTCACTCACACACTCACTTACACACACACACACACACACACACACACACACACACACACTCACTCACTCACTCACACACACACACACACACACACTCACTCACTCACACACACACTCACTTAATCACTCACACTCAATCACTCACTCACTCACTCACACAAACACTCACACTCACTCACACACACTCACACTCACTCACACTCACTCACACACTCACTCACTCACACACACACTCACTCACTCACTCACTCACACACACACACACTCACTCACACACTCACTCACTCACTCACTCACTCACACACACACTCACTCACACACTCACTCACACACTCACTCACTCACTCACTCACTCACTCACTCACTCACTCACACACACACTCACTCACACACTCACTCACACACTCACTCACACACTCACTCACACACTCTCACTCACTCACTCACACACTCACTCACTCACACACTCACTCACTCACTCACTCACTCACTCACTCACTCACTCACTCACACACTCACTCACTCACACACTCACTCACACACACACTCACTCACACACTCACTCACTCACTCACTCACTCACACACACACTCACTCACACACTCACACACTCACTCACACACTCACTCACTCACACACTCACTCACACACTCACTCACTCACTCACTCACTCACTCACTCACTCACACACTCACTCACACACTCACTCACACATACACTCACTCACTCACTCACTCACTCACTCACACACTCACTCACTCACTCACTCACTCACTCACTCACACTCACTCACACACTCACACACTCACTCACTCACACACTCACTCACACACTCACTCACTCACTCACTCACTCACTCACTCACACACACACTCACTCACTCACTCACTCACACACACACTCACTCACTCACTCACTCACTCACTCACTTACTCACACACTCACACACTCACACACTCGCTCACTCACTCACACACTCACTCACACACTCACTCACTCACTCACTCACTCACTCACACACTCACACACTCACTCACTCACTCATACACACACTCACTCACACACTCACTCACACACTCACTCACACACTCTCACTCACTCCCATTCAAACGTTCGGGATGGTAAGATTACAAACAGCAATATTGCGAAATATTTTGAAAGAAATATTTTGTAAATATATAGTAAAGTGTAATTTTATCAATTAATATTCCTAGTAGTGATTTGAAGAAATGTATTTTAATGTTTTCCAAAGAGTCTCTTCTGCTCACCAAGGCTGCATTTATTTGATCAAAATTACAGTAAAAATTATGAAATATTATTCCAATGTAAATCAGCTGTTTTCTATGTGAATATATAGTAAAGTGTAATTTATTCCTGTGATCAAAGCTGAATTTTCAGAATTCTATGATGACTTGATGATCAAGAAACATTTATGATTATTATCAGTGTTGAAAACAGCTCATATTTTTGTGGAAACTGTGATGCATTTTAATTTTCAGGATTCTTTGATGAATAGAAAGTTCAAAAGAACAGCATTTATTCGAAACATAATCTTTTGTAACATTATAAATGTCTTTACTGCCACTTTTGATCAATTTAATGCTTTGTAACATTCTGACTGTTATTGCAGTTCATTGATCTTTAATGGGGCATGTTGTCACACTATAAATGCCATTAAACATACTTGTATAGGCTTTTAAACTAAATTTAGTAAAACAATTATGAAACACGAAAGCCGTCGGAATACTTTTGTCCTGAGAAAATATTCAATCTTTCATTTAAAATCTACATTAATGATAGTTAAACTCTTGCCTGAATGTGTGGTAAGTTTACTGTGCTCACTTGTTTATCTGATAGATATTACAAAAAATAAAATAAAATTATTCACAAATGTGAATTTTGATGGTTTAAGACGGTTTCACTATATTTGAGCTCACTTATTTATGCAATAGATATTACAAATATAGTGAAACCGTCTTAAACCATCAAAATTCACATTTGTGAATATTTTTATTTAATTTTTTGTAATATCTATCAGTAATATCTAATTTGAAATCTCTCTCTCTCTCTCTCTCTCTCTCTCTATATATATATATATATATATATATATATATACATGTATATATATATATATATATATATATATATTCACAAACGTGAATTTAGACGGTTTAAGACGGTTTGTGCACAAGAGGGTAATACTTATTAGTAAATCTTTATGTAATACATAATCTCATCTATTAATCAATCATATTTCAGATGCACACGTTCATCACGGCGTCTACATTCAGACAACGTTGTTTCATTTGCTCCCACTGAGCAGGAATTGAATTCATTCATATTCATTCATAATACCCTCATGCTATAAATTAACATGATGTTTGGCATTTTATGATGGATTTCAAAACATCTGAATGTCAAACACTTGAGAGTTCAAATACATGTTAATTTTGACATGTTCCCACAGTGTAAAAGCTTTAGTGCTCACGTCCCACATCACACATGATCCGACTGTCAGGATCACTGGAAAACTAAAACTCATTTATCGCACATTTTCATATTAATAATGCAAACTAGATAGCACGAAATAGAAAACAATCTGCAAATTACACTACAATTTTGTACTATTTTTTGTCTCTTCTGCTCACCAAGGCTGCATTTATTTGATCAAAAATACAGTAAAAATTGTGAAATATTATTCCAATGTAAATCAGCTGTTTTCTATGTGAATATATAGTAAAGTGTAATTTATTCCTGTGATCAAAGCTGAATTTTCAGCATCATTACTCCAGTCTTCAGTGTCACATGAGCCTTCAGAAATCAGTGATTTGCTGCTTAATTGATATATACAGTATATATACATTTAAAATTTTTATTTAAAAACCAGAATTTTTATAATTTTTTTTATTATTATCTAATAATTATTATATAAATCTCACATAATTTATCTGAAGGATCATGTGACACTGAAGACTGGAGTAATGATGCTGAAAATTCAGCTTTGATCACAGGAATAAATTACACTTTACTATATATTCACATAGAAAAAATATATTTTACATTGCAATAATATTTCACAGTTTTACAGCATTTTTGATCAAATAAATGCAGCCTTGGTGAGCAGAAGAGACTTAAAAAGTTCTAACTGTATAGTGTAAATGAAATCCTCCATTCACTGTTCACGTCCCGACACACACTCCACATCACAGAAGGAAAAACACAACTAAACTTCCTCAGTGTCGACATTGAAGTCCTGATCTGTGTTTTGAGGCTGTTCTGTCCTCTGGCAAAGCTTTAATATTGAGTAGACAGTCTAGAAAGCCCATCGATGAAGAAAGGAAGGATTTTTCTGTCATTTTCTACCTTGAAGAACCACATTCCCCTTCAACATCACAAAATAAAACACACACACTGTATTCAAACATCACTGGCATCAAGTGTGAGTTATGAATGGTTTTTACAGCACTATCACTCGTGTTCAAGATGTTGAGAGGTTTAAAAGACGCTGATAAACACAACATGTTTCCAGCTATGTTTATGTATATGCATTTATATGGATAGAAGTGTGTATTTGCATACATGTATAGCTATATACAAATGTATATGGGTATATTCAGGGATGTATGTACGCATACGCATAGGGATGTATATGGGTATGTATTTGTGTATGTACGTACGTACGTACATTCATGAATGGAAGTTGTTTATTTTGTATATTTACTATTTTAGTCCATATTACCGTAATAACTTGTTTTATATTGAATGTTTAGCTTGGACTAGGGGTTGAGTGGCATTGTTTGGTACGATATGTAATGTGAGAGTACTGAGTGTGTATGTGGGTGAGGGAATTGGAGGTGTTTTTGAATTTGTTCTGTTAAGTGGGTCGTTGTATGGTATTTTGTAATTGATAGATATTCAGATTATTGATTGTATTGTCTATTTTTGTCATGCGTGTTGTCTCAATTTTCTGTTGCTGCTGTAACACCTTAATTTCCCCTCGGGGATTAATAAAGGAAGTCTAATTCTACGTCGAAGTTTAAGTCTAAGTCTACGTCTAAGTTTAAGTCTAACTTTGTCTAAGTTTAAGTTTAAGTCTAAGTCTACGCCTAAGTTTAAGTCTAAGTCTACGTCTAAGTTTAAGTCTAACTTTGTCTAAGTTTAAGTTTAAGTCTAAGTCTACGCTTAAGTTTAAGTATAAGTCTAAGTCTACATATACGTCTAAGTTTAAGTCTAAGTCTATGCCTAAGTTTAAGTCTAAGTCTACGTCGAAGTTTAAGTCTAAGTCTACGTCTAAGTCTACGTCTACGTCTAAGTTTAAGTATAAGTATAAGTCTACGTCTACGTCTACGTCTACGTCTAAGTCTACATCTAAGTCTAAGTCTACGTCTACGTCTACGTCTAAGTCTACGTCTACGTCTAATTTTAAGTCTAAGTTTAAGTCTAAGTCAACGTCGAAGTTTAAGTCTAAGTCTACGTCTAAGTCTAAGTCTACGTCTAAGTTTAAGTATAAGTATAAGTCTACGTCTAAGTCTACGTCTACGTCTAATTTTAAGTCTAAGTTTAAGTCTAAGTCTATGCCTAAGTTTAAGTCTAAGTCTACATCGAAGTTTAAGTCTAAGTCTAAGTTTAAGTCTAAGTCTACGCCTAAGTTTAAGTATAAGTCTACGTCTACGTCTAAGTCTATGTCTACGTCTAATTTTAAGTCTAAGTTTAAGTCTAAGTCTATGCCTAAGTTTAAGTCTAAGTCTACGTCGAAGTTTAAGTCTAAGTCTACGTCTAAGTCTAAGTCTACGTCTAAGTTTAAGTCTAAGTCTAAGTTTAAGTCTAAGTCTATGCCTAAGTTTAAGTCTAAGTCTACGTCGAAGTTTAAGTCTAAGTCTACGTCTAAGTCTACGTCTAAGTTTAAGTCTAAGTCTAAGTCTAAGTTTAAGTCTAACTTTGTCTAAGTTTAAGTCTAAGTCTACGCCTAAGTTTAAGTATAAGTCTAAGTCTACGTCTAAGTTTAAGTCTAAGTTTAAGTTTAAGTTTAAGTCTAAGTCTATGCCTAAGTTTAAGTCTAAGTCTACGTCTAAGTCTACATCTAAGTCTACGTCTAAGTTTAAGTCGAAGTCTAAGTCGAAGTCTAAGTTTAAGTCTAACTTTGTCTAAGTCTAAGTTTAAGTCTAATTTTAAGTCTAAGTTTAAGTCTAAGTTTAAGTCTGTCTACGCCTAAGTTTAAGTATAAGTTTAAGTCTAAGTTTAAGTCTAAGTTTATGCCTAAGTCTAAGTCTAAGTCTAAAGCCCTATTCGCACAGGATCAGTATTACCTGGGCCCTGTACTATGATGGCAGTTGAACAAACTCAGGGTTACAGGATTAGTTTCGAGTTGACAAAACCAAACCAGGCTTTGTTGGTACCATGATGCTGATCATCAACTTTCTCTGTCAACTCAGGCTTTGATCCTGAGTTTAGGAGTTTAGGAGTGACATCAGTAGCGAACAGCCAATCACACGCTAAGAAAGAGAGAAACTGCGATTCATTTCTCGAGAGAAGCAGCGATTCACTTCTCTTCTGCAGAATATTACGAGATTGAAAAATGCTAAGAATTTAAACAAATTTACACAGCAAGAAGAAATTAGCTGTCTATGAAACAACTAAAAGAAAAAGTCTTGCTATATCAGTGCAAGTAAAAGTTGTGAAGTTAGTTTATACAGTTGATAAAGGTATAGAGAGAATTGAAGATTTAAGCTCACATGTAGTCATTTTAAAGCTTTATCTATTGATTCTAAAGCGTATTTATATTACCTTTTATTTATTTATTCCTTTAAACTCTGCATAAAAATAATTGATAAACTAAAATTGTACATGTGTGATCGATTAATAATTACATAAATAATATCTAAATCATACAAAATTATTATTCTAAATAAGCGTTACTAAAAGCCAGACGATTTTGTCTTTAAAAATGATTTGCTAAGTAGTGACCTTTAATTTAGAGTAGAAACATGTGGAGTGACTTTATCTTTTGCTCACAGCTGATTGGTCTAGTTTCGGTTTGAGATCTCTAACCTGGAACATCACCTGACCAGGTTAGCTGTGGAGCTTAAGTTACTATGGCGATGAACACGCTAAAAGCCAAACCATTTTCATGGTGCCTAAAACCCAGGGTTGGCGCAAACTAAAGTGAAACACACCTGGCTAGAAACCTAAACCGGCTTCATGGTAAGGCCCCTGGTGACCTCTAGTCATTTGTAATAATTGCAGAGTTTGTCTGAGATCTTAATCCCGTGTGAATCGGTCATGTCTGTAATTTGTAAAGTAAAAATTCCCCCGCAAAAGACCCGCCATATCAAGGTCCTGTGATAATATCAGTCCCGTGCGAATCGGCATCTCTGTGATTTGGCGAGGTCGTATATAATATTTTAAAGGTTTTTGTTTCTTGTGCGTTTTTGATCCATCTTTCATGAAGAATGGAGTCTGTGCTGGAGTGTTTTGATAGTATTTTGGGTGCTGGGTAATATCTCTATATACAGGTGAAACTCAAAAATTAGAATATCTTGCAAAAGTTATCATTTTGATGATTATGGCTTACAGCCCAAATTCAAAATCTCAGAGAATTTGAATATTACATGAAATCAATAAAAAAGGATTTTAAATACAGAAATGTCGGCCCACTGAAAAGTATAATCATGCATATGTATATAGTTATATATACTAAATATATTAGTTTCACCTTTTAATTTGAATTACTGAAATACATGTTGCACGATATTCAAATTTCACCTGTATATACCATACAACTATACAATTTGCAGATAGAGAAAGCTGAAAATCATCAGTAGAGCGAACTCAAAAAGAATGATTAGATGGAGATGATTGACATGTGGTAAAGAACATTATTCTGTTTATGATATATCATACAGCTAGACCTATAGTAACGACAAGATATGTCCAAACAGTAGCCTATTGACATCATATCTAGGAGATAAGTCAGTAAATTTGAGTAAAATCTCCTGAGCGAATGCGCCACATGAAATTCAGATGTGTGTGTGTGTGTGTGTGTGTGTGTGTGGGGGGGGATTTCTAAATCACACGAGGTCTTAAAGGGCTCAAGTCTAAGTGTGACTCAGGGCTGAAACATGTTTTCACCAGTTGCATCATCTTCACTTGAACTTTAATGAGACTTCGCTGGTGTTTTGTGTCTGGAGCGAGTGGTAAATCCATGCAAATGTTTATATTCCTGAACATGCCAGGATTTTCAGCACTGGTGGAATCAACAGAAGTCAGAAAACATCTGCGGGGCCAATCAAAAGATTTTTAAATTGCAAATCTTGAATTGATAAAAAGCACACGCGGGGGGGCAGATGGAAACTCGTGCGCTGAAACTCAGTGTTGGAGAGCAGCTGGGGTTCGGACGGCAGATGAATAAATCATGAGATGTTTGGGAAAGCAAGCGCTTTAATAAAACCTGCTAAAAAAATAAAATAAATAAATAAATGTGCAAGAGTCACGGCGCTGCTCACATCCTGCAAATCCTGTCATGCAAAACTAACAAATTACACTCAAAGGTCAATAATGTGTCCATTAGTTCGTCACATTGAACAGCCATCAGCTTTTATTAAAGGGACAGTTCAGATTATTTACTCAAGCTTATGTTCAACACAAAAGGAAAATATTTTTTGGTGTTAAGGAAGATTTGTTGTGACTCAAAACGAGCAAAAATCCCCCAGTATGAGTTTTTGTCTATATATATATATATATATATATTACAGTTAAAGGTCCCGTTCTTCGCGATTCCATTTTTCAAACTTTAGTTAGTGTGTAATGTTGCTGTTAGAGCATAAATAATACCTGTAAAATTATAAAGCACAAAGTTCAATGCCTAGCGAGATATTTTATTTAACAGAAGTCCCCTTTCAAAGCCTACAGCGAACGTGCGGTTTGGACTACATCCCTCTACTTCCGTTTTTAATGACGTAATTGGAACCATTTTTTGACTAATCTCCGCCCACAGGAATACACAAAAAAGGGGGCGTGGTCTTGTTGAGCTCTCACGGAGAAGAGGAAGAGTTTCGTTTGTAGAGTGTGTTTGTCGCCATGTCAACGCTGAGACGCTGTTATTTTCATGCCGGAGTCAATTCACATTTGTTTGGCCTTCCCAGGGACGCTGTGCTTAGAGATCAATAGTTACAATTTATGTTTAACTCGGTTCCCGAAAAATATAATCCTCATTTAAAACTATGTGCAGCACATTTTGCCGAGGACAGCTTCCTCAATCTCAATCAGTTTAATGCCGGATTCGCACAAAGATTGTTCTTGAAAGATGGAGCAGTTCCCTCTTTGTCTGGAGAAGGCGTTGTTTATGGACCACAACCGGTAAGTGTATTTTATTATTTAAGTTGGTGCGTTTAACCGTTTCTGTAACTCATTACACAAAGTGTAACGCTGTTTAGCTTTGTTAACTAGATGGGAATTGAAACTAATCCAACAAACCTTTTAAATAAGTGTAGTAATTCAATCAGACACCATCGATTGTTGGTGTTTGTAATGATCAGTTTAAATTATTTGTTGATTATATCTAATGTTTACTGTTTAACCACATGCTCGTTTAGCTGCAGCAACGCCAATCATTGTTCTATGGTTAACGTTACTTACTGTAGTAAAGCCATGTTTGTTTACTATTCATTGCAAAGCTATTATGCTACACTAGTCATATGTATGAAATTGTAACCTATAAAACATATATTACTAATCAAAACTCGTGCACACGTGTAACTAAGGTAGGAATTAACAATGGACTTATTTTAAAAATTCAACAACACCATCGTTAATTCGACAGATGGAAAAAAACATATACCACAAGCTTTTATAACAGTTTGTAACATTTAACATTACATTTTAACCAATTAAAAGTATGACAACTACTAAATAAACAGCTTACCACTGTGAAACATCCTGCAAAAGTCGTGTTTGAACAGATTCTAATCGATTCTCTTCATCTATGTTCTCCGGGTCTGATTCAGGCTCAAATTGATATGGTAATATGTTTGACATTTTTACAATAACAAATTAGCGCATGCATCTCTAATTTATGATAAGAGGCGTGACCTTTCCGGGCAACGTGTGATAAGCTGCTGTCGAATCACAACACAGGAACCGCTGGCACAATCAGAACTCGTTACGTATTTCTGAAGGAGGGACTTCATAAAACAAGGAAGTCATCGGCCCGTTTTTTGGACAGTGAAAACAGCGGTATACAGATAAGTAAATTGTGTGAAAAATACTGTTTTTTTTACACGCGAAACATGAACACATGTTATATTGCACACTGTAAACACAATCAAAGCTTCAAAAAAACATGAAGAACGGGACCTTTAAGCAATATCACACAAGTGCTGTTTTTGTCCCGAACACTTGAGATCAAATGTGATGCTGTTTTTCCACAGCATTTAATAAATGAGAAGTTAAGGTTGTGTTGTATTTATGAGACAATGCTGTCTGTTTTTGCTTAATTTTGCCAGGTGTTTTAATTTTTGAATGAATATATATATATAATATAAATCTTACATACCCCAAATTTTTTAGTTATCACAATTTCAACCAAAATACGAAACAGCGGTTTTCAACATTGATAATAATCATAAATGTTTCTTGATCATCAAATCATCATATTATAGTGATTTCTGAAGGATCATGTGACACTGAAGACTGGAGTAATGACGCTGAAAATTCAGCTTTGATCACAGGAATAAATTACACTTTACTATATATTCACATAGAACAATAAATTGTAATAATATTTCACACTTTTTACTGTATTTTTGATCAAATAAATGCAGCCTTGCTGAGCAGAACAGACAAAAAATCTTACAAAATTGCAGATTATTTTCTATTTAGCACTATCTGGTTTGGATTATTAATATGAAAAGTTTTAGTTTTCCAGTGATCCTGACATATATATTCTATATATTCATATGACTATGTACAGGGCCTTCTCAAAAATTAGCATATTGTGATAAAGTTAATTATTTTCCATAATGTAATGATAAAAAGTTAACTTTCATATATTTTAGATTCATTTCACCAACTGAAATATTTCAGGTCTTTAATTGTTTTAATACTGATGATTTTGGCATACAGCTCATGAAAACCCAAAATTCCTATCTCAAAAAATTAGCATATTTCATCCGACCAATATAAGAAGTGTTTTTAATACAAAAAAAGTCAACCTTCTAATAATTATGTTCAGTTATGCACTCAATACTTGGTCGGGAATCCTTTTGCAGAAATGACTGCTTCAATGCGGCGTGGCATGGAGGCAATCAGCCTGTGGCACTGCTGAGGTGTTATTAGGGCTGGACTATTTTGGCTAAAATCATAATCGCGATTAATCGAACAAGTTACCTCGATTACGATTATTGAGCGATTATTTAAAAAAATTTTTTTCCATATATCACTGGCAAGGCTTATACTGTAATGTTCACTGTTATTTTTTCTAATGAAAGAGTGCATAATCCTATCTTTGTGATTCTAAAATAAGGAAACACACAGATAGCTTTTAATGCTTATTTATTAAATATTTCAAACAACTGAATCAAACAAAGCATACAATGCTTGAAATAAAAACGTCTTATAAAAAAGTCAAGTTTTAAGGTAAAAAGAAAGTTTTCTAAAAATGTAGAAAATAAAGAACTATAAAAATAGTTCTTTAAAAATACTTTAAAAACTTTAAAAATAGTTCTTTTTGAAAACAAAATAAATTATAGTAAATATTGCCATCTTAAAAGTAAAATATACTTTGTATAAAACTAAAAAACTAATCCTTTTCACATTGTGTAGCATTTGTAAATGCTTGTGTTATCGAAACCTGCTTTGTGGAGGCACTTGTTGCTGGGCGTTTGTCAGTCTCTCTCTTTTTTCGCGTGTTTCTTTGGTACAAGCGGCTCCTGTTGCTGAGTTTACTCAGTGTTTGAGTTCCCTTTCACACAGAGATTATGGAAAATTTGACCCGGGTCCGTTTGACTTTGGTTCATTCACACTGCCAGTGGTTTTCCGGAATCAGAGAGTGCGTTCACACACAACCAGCAAAGACACGTGACATGTCCCAGCGGCGTCTAGTTTGCTTATGAGCTGCGATTTCTCTCTCGAGAAACCACACTTGTGCATTTTTTTTCTCTGATTCGATCATAAACTAGCGCATTACGAACCATTTCACGCTGGCGAACGATCCCGGCTTAAGTGCCATTATTACGACACGGCATTGATTACGGCTTTTGTTCACACAGCCCTCGTTCCGGGACTGAACACGGCAATGTTACTATGTCCCCAACCTGGCATCAATCCCGGGTCGTGTTTGCGTTCACACAGAAGGTGTTTGTTCTGGCAATTTCCCGGGATCAACGCGCTGTGTGAAAGGGGCTCATGTTGCTTCAATGTCGCAGACTGGACGGGGCGGAGTTACGTGACTAGACACGCGGTAATATGTTTTAAGGGGAAAATACATTAACACACAGTGGGCGGAAATATTAATAGGATTAAAAAACGAAATAACCGTCATGGTAAAATTACGTCGGTTATAGGCTCTGAATTTCGGTTTCGATTATTTTTCGATTAATCATCCAGCCCTAGGTGTTATGGAGGCCCAGGATGCTTCGATAGCGGCCTTAAGCTCATCCAGAGTGTTGGGTCTTGCGTCTCTCAACTTTCTCTTCACAATATCCCACAGATTCTCTATGGGGTTCAGGTCAGGAGAGTTGGCAGGCCAATTGAGCACAGTAATACCATGGTCAGTAAACCATTTACCAGTGGTTTTGGCACAGTGAGCAGGTGCCAGGTCGTGCTGAAAAATGAAATCTTCATCTCCATAAAGCTTTTCAGCAGATGGAAGCATGAAGTGCTCCAAAATCTCCTGATAGCTAGCTGCATTGACCCTGCCCTTGATAAAACACAGTGGACCAACACCAGCAGCTGACATGGCACCCCAGACCATCACTGACTGTGGGTACTTGACACTGGACTTCAGGCATTTTGGCATTTCCTTCTCCCCAGTCTTCCTCCAGACTCTGGCACCTTGATTTCCGAATGACATGCAAAACTGAGCAACAGTCCAGTGCTGCTTCTCTGTAGCCCAGGTCAGGCGCTTCTGCCGCTGTTTCTGGTTCAAAAGTGGCTTGACCTGGGGAATGCGGCACCTGTAGCCCATTTCCTGCACACGCCTGTGCACGGTGGCTCTGGATGTTTCTACTCCAGACTCAGTCCACTGCTTCCGCAGGTCCCCAAGGTCTGGAATCGCTCCTTCTCCACAATCTTCCTCAGGGTCCGGTCACCTCTTCTCGTTGTGCAGCGTTTTTTTGCCACACTTTTTCCTTCCCACAGACTTCCCACTGAGGTGCCTTGATACAGCACTCTGGGAACAGCCTATTTGTTCAGAAATTTCTTTCTGTGTCTTACCCTCTTGCTTGAGGGTGTCAATGATGGCCTTCTGGACAGCAGTCAGGTCGGCAGTCTTACCCATGATTGCGGTTTTGAGTAAAGAAACAGGCTGGGAGTTTTTAAAAGCCTCAGGAATCTTTTGCAGGTGTTTAGAGTTAATTAGTTGATTCAGATGATTAGGTTAATAGCTTGTTTAGAGAACCTTTTCATGATATGCTAATTTTTTGAGACAGGAATTTTGGGTTTTCATGAGCTTTATGCCAAAATCATCAGTATTAAAACAATAAAAGACCTGAAATATTTCAGTTGGTGTGCAATGAATCTAAAATATATGAAAGTTTAATTTTTATCATTACATTATGGAAAATAATTAACTTCAACTATCACAATATGCTAATTTTTTGAGAAGGACCTGTATTCACATAGAAAACAGATTTTAAATTGTAATAATATTTCAAACTTTTCTTTACTGTATAAATTAAATTCACCATTCACCATCAAATTTATGCATAAATAAATTCTATGTTGAATCAAAGAAAAATATTTCTATATAAAGCTACTTTTTGTAATTAGTCTATCTGATACTTTTCCCATTGAACACAATAATGACTTTAAATGATCATTTCCCAGCCAAAAGTTGATGTGCGATTAATTTACGATTAATCAGCACATCATGTAATTACTAACTAGATTACATTTTTTTATCGTTTGACAGCCCTAATATATATACATATATATGTGTGTGTGTGTGTATATTATCATGAGAAAGTTGCTAAATGTGTTGTATATCTCCCCAATGCTGCTGCTTTTAAAGCCGTTTTTGGATCTCGCCAGTTCTTATAAAATGACATTCCTTCAAAATTTCTCCAGTTTGGTTTCCACAGAATAAAATAAACTCATACGTGTTTGCGAGGGCGAGTAAACGATGACATTTGTTTGGGTGAACTGCTCCTGGGAGCTTTAATATGACTATAGCACGGCTGATCTGCAGGTGTAGCTTTTGGAGAGTAAATGTGAAGACAGGACAGAATATCCTATAAAACTGGCCTTCGACTCCAGAGCTGTCCGACCCAATCAAACTCAGAAGCAAAAGTAGCAGCTTTGCACAAGGTTTAGCTGACTTTCCACAGTGACCTGGATGATTGAAAGCCTTCATGCATAAGATGGAGGATGTATAATGTATAATAAATCAGCTTAAGGTGTGTGGAGACACGAGCATGATGAAGATGATGATGATGATGTGAAACATTTCATGTGTGAATCTCGTGGCTCAGGGGCCGAGTTTAATGAGACATGGAAGCTAACAAGGTTAAAAACTGAAATCCTCAGAGATCTCGTCTCTGCGAAGAGTGTTGAATGTTAAATCCACTGCAATTAAATAGATCCGTGCAACCTCTAACTTATTAAAGCAACAAGCCTGTTCGGTTAGCAGGGCAGTCGGCACCTCGAGGAATATTTCACATACACAACAGCTTTAAAAGTGCCATTTTGAGGGATTAAAATAGAATTAAAACTTCTATTCTGCTTTAAAGGAAAAGCTCACCCAGAAAATACAATTCTGTTATTATTATTATTATACCGGTTCATTCACAGGGCGTTATGAAATCCGTTTAATTTTTTCCCAATTTTTTAATTTTTTTTTGGATTCTGTTTTTTCTGTTTGAAATTTTTTAACTAAATTTTAATGGTTAAACTAAATTTTTGTAATCCAAAAGCATGTCTAATTAATTGAAATCGTGAAACTTATACAATTTAACAGCAATTTATTAAAAGTTTACGTTTACGGCCCCATGAAATAATTTTTTTTCCCTTCAAATTTTGTTCAATTTTTACCAAATTGTGTATTTTCTGTTTTAAGTTTTCATTTGAATGGTTTAATAACATGTTAATAATCAAAAAGCCTTTCATTTCTATGAAATGTTTCCCCCCCCAAAAAAATATGTATTGAGTAGTTAATTTTTCTGGCAATAAAACAAATAATTTAATTTAATTTAATTTGATGAAATTTAAACTAACATTTTTGTCAAACAGATTGCTGCAAAAAGAGCTTAAAAGCATGGAAGAAAAAATGTGATTATTCCTTATAAAATAAAGTTTTAATAATAATTTATGATTATTATTATTATTAATGTTAGTATTATTATAACATTAATACGCTAAATACTACTGTACAACGGTAATATATTTCAGTCACAATTTCCTCAAGTTAAACTGAACTTTTATTTTGACAGGTTTCCGTGAAGATCTTTGAGTTTCCATGCGTTTATGATTATGACAATAGTTTTCACGGTAACACTTCACAATAAAGTTCATTAGTCAATGTATTAACTAACATGAACTCACAATATTGTTACAGTATTTATTAATCTTTCTTAATGTTAGTTAATAAAAATACAGATGTTCATTATTTGTCTATGTTACTTTAAAGAGCACTAATGTTAACAAATACAACCTTTGATTTTAATAATGTATAAGTAAATGTTGAAATTAATATTAACTAAGATTAATAAATGC
Source organism: Gila orcuttii (assembly GCA_026230005.1). NCBI lineage: Eukaryota > Metazoa > Chordata > Actinopteri > Cypriniformes > Leuciscidae > Gila > Gila orcuttii. The sequence continues at coordinate 43,262,416 of JAPDVR010000018.1, read as the reverse complement.
TGAAGAAGTATTGTTCATGTTAAAGCTCCAGTAGGTAGCTTTTGTAAACAAATATTTGTTAAAACTGTCATTATGTCCTCACAGTTGAATATGAGACAGATAATCTGTGGAAAAAATCAAGCTCCTCTGGCTCCTCCCTGTGGTCCTATTGTCATTTGCAGAAATACACCGCTCCCGGTCAGAAACAACCAATCAGAGCCAGGAGGAATGTCTTAGCAGTGTCAATCACGCTCGTGTACGCGCTGATCACCCCTCTCTTGCACAGCGCGAGCGCGTACCGTCGTTCGTGACTCTCCTGTTCGAACGCGTTCATCCAAATGAACGAATCTTTTTTCCGAGTCATTTCGTTCATTCAACGAAATGATTCGAAAAAGATTTGTTCATTTTGATGAACGAGTTCAAACAGGAGAGTCACGAACGTGCATCACAGAACAGAGCAAGGCGAGCGTTTGTGTTTATAAAACTTAAAGTTTTTTATTTATTTTTTAAATGACCGATCGTTTCGCTAGATAAGACCCTTATTCATCGTCTGGTATCGTTTAAAGCCCTTTGAAGCTGCACTGAAACAGTCATTTGGTCCTTGAAACGTTTGTGTCCTATTGAAGTCCATTATATGGAGAAAAAGCCTGGAATGTTTTCATCAAAAACCTTAATTTCTTTTCGACTGAAGAAAGAAAGACATGGACATCTTGGATGACATGGGGGTGAGTAAATTATCAGCAAAAGTTTTTTTAAAAGTGAACTAATCCTTTATAACTTATAGAAAGAGTGCGACGTTATAAAGTTACATGTATTGCAAAATACATAATGATTTGAGGACCAAGTTTGTAGTCAAAGTATGGGCAGGCCATAGTCAATGTAAAGCATATCGTTGATGTTTCGTCCCTATTAGTGAATGTTCCATAACTGTTTATAATCCGCCATCATCAGTGGTCCTGTTTACTAGCCTGCGCGTTCACGGCAGGCTCCGCTGTGGGGGAGGAGCTGTGGAGGGAGGAGCTGTGGAGGGAGGAGCTGTGGAGGGAGGAGCTGTGGAGGGAGGAGCTGTGGAGGGAGGAGCTGTGGAGGAGGAGCTGTGGGGGAGGAGCTGTGGAGGGAGGAGCTGTGGGGGAGGAGCTGTGGAGGGAGGAGCTGTGGAGGGAGGAGCTGTGGGGGAGGAGCTGTGGAGGGAGGAGCTGTGGGGGAGGAGCTGTGGAGGGAGGAGCTGTGGAGGGAGGAGCTGTGGAGGGAGGAGCTGTGGGGGAGGAGCTGTGGGGGGAGGAGCTGTGGAGGGAGGAGCTGTGGGGGAGGAGCTGTGGAGGGAGGAGCTGTGGAGGGAGGAGCTGTGGGGGGAGGAGCTGTGGAGGGAGGAGCTGTGGGGGAGGAGCTGTGGAGGGAGGAGCTGTGGAGGGAGGAGCTGTGGAGGGAGGAGCTGTGGGGGAGGAGCTGTGGAGGGAGGAGCTGTGGAGGGAGGAGCTGTGGAGGGAGGAGCTGTGGGGGAGGAGCTGTGGGGGAGGAGCTGTGGGGGAGGAGCTGTGGAGGGAGGAGCTGTGGGGGAGGAGCTGTGGAGGGAGGAGCTGTGGAGGGAGGAGCTGTGGGGGAGGAGCTGTGGAGGGAGGAGCTGTGGGGGAGGAGCTGTGGAGGGAGGAGCTGTGGGGGAGGAGCTGTGGGGGAGGAGCTGTGGGGGAGGAGCTGTGGAGGGAGGGCTGTAGCGCAGCAGAGAGCAAGGGGGTTGGACCAGGAAGTTGTGCTTGTTCAAATTTTCAGGCTAAGTCAACATTTTCTCAAAACTCCCTACTGCAACTTTAACTAATGAACGTTATTGTAAAGTATTCACGTTTTCTCCGATGAAACGGTAAAATGCAGAAGAAGTGACTCTGGAGTAGAAGTTCATGCGTTCATGTTCTCACACAGAGACTGAAACACCTCGAGCGTCACTCGTACTTCAGTGTGTGTGTGTGTGTGTGTGTGTATGTCTGTGTGTGTGTGTGTGTGTGTGTGTGTGTGTGTGTGTGTGAAACTAAACCATTCATTCACACAGAACATGCAGGATTCATATTTAAATAGACTTTTTGAGGATTAATATTCACACCCACTAGTCTATATCGTGATTTGATACTGTACTGACCGGCTCTTTATTAATTCAGCTATTAATAAATAATTAATAAAGTTTACAAATCCGTGTTATACAGTAAATTAAATTTTTATGACTGGATTCTGTTTTCCATATTGCAGAAATCATACGGCTCTACATTCAGAGTAAACCACGACTGTCGCTCAGTATCATTAGCATTGGCCCAAAATATCAACGAGTCCCGGCTCAGCCAATGGCGTGAGTTAGGGGCGTGGCTTCTCTGGCAGGTGTGTGCTGTGCTCTACAGGACGTGTGTGTGTGAGTGCTGTGCTCTACAGGACGTGTGTGTGTGTGTGTGCTGTGCTCTACAGGACGTGTGTGTGTGTGTGTGTGCTGTGCTCTACAGGACGTGTGTGTGTGTGTGTGTGTGTGTGTGCTGTGCTCTACAGGACATGTGTGTGTGTGTGTGTTCGTGTGTGCTGTGCTCTACAGGACGTGTGTGTGTGTGATTGCTGTGCTCTACAGGACATGTGTGTGTGTGCTGTGCTCTACAGGACATGCTTGTGTGTGTTTGTGTGTGTGTTGTGCAGATGCTCTGCATGTGTTGCACGTATAAGGCCCATCGCTCAAGTGGGTCCCTGAGGCGTTCAGTGTGTATGACACACACACACACACACACACACACAGACATAGACACAGACACACACACACACACACACACACACACACACACACACACACACACACACACACACACACACACACACACACACACACTCAGGAGAACCTCTCGTCCATCTCTCTCTCTCTCTCTCACACACACACACACTAACACACACACACACACACACACACACACACACACACACACACACACACACACACACACACACACACACACACACACACACACACACACACACACACACTCAGGAGAACCTCTCGTCCATCTCTCTCTCTCTCTCTCTCTCTCTCTCTCTCTCTCTCTCTCTCACAGACACAGACACAAAGGGGTTTATTGTGTCTGTGTGTGTGTGTGTTAGTGTGTGTCTGTGTCCGTGTGTGTGTCTGTGTGTTAGTGTGTGTGTGTGTGAGAGAGAGAGAGAGAGATGGACGAGAGGTTCTCCTGAGTGTGTGTGTGTGTGTCACAGATCACTCACAGCTACGATCCGTCACACAGGACACAGAGATGTGTTTATAATGACTCTGCATTACGCTCTATTAGGACACGACACTAATGTTTCTCTGCAGGATCTCTTTGCTCTCGCTGTGTTTGTTCTCAGAATTTGAATGGCCGCCATTTTCACGTACACTACGCTATGCAGATTTCTTTAGCAAACAATAAATAACACCTAATAAACAGATAAATAACACCTAATAAACAGATAAATAACACCTAATAAACAGATAAATAACACCTAATAAACAGATAAATAACACCTGATAAACAGATAAATAACACCAAATAAACAGATAAATAACACCTAATAAACAGTTAAGTAACACCTAATAAACAGTTAAATAACACCTAATAAACAGTTAAATAACACCTAATAAACAGTTAAATAACACCTAATAAACAGTTAAATAACACCTAATAAACAGTTAAATAACACCTAATAAACAGTTAAGTAACACCTAATAAACAGTTAAATAACACCTAATAAACAGTTAAATAACACCTAATAAACAGATAAATAACACCTAAATAAACAGTTAAGTAACACCTAATAAACAGTTAAATAACACCTAATAAACAGTTAAATAACACCTAATAAACAGTTAAGTAACACCTAATAAACAGTTAAATAACACCTAATAAACAGATAAATAACACCTAAATAAACAGTTAAGTAACACCTAATAAACAGTTAAATAACACCTAATAAACAGTTAAATAACACCTAATAAACAGTTAAATAACACCTAATAAACAGTTAAATAACACCTAATAAACAGTTAAGTAACACCTAATAAACAGTTAAATAACACCTAATAAACAGTTAAATAACACCTAATAAACAGTTAAATAACACCTAATAAACAGATAAATAACACCTAATAAACAGATAAATAACACCTAATTGTAACGGTCACCAGCTGGAGTGCCCTTGAGAGCCACCAGAGGGCACTCCTGATAGGACTATTATCACTCACAAACTACATTTCCCATAACTCACTGCCCGGACTCACCATCACTTATCACTGATCACATTCACCTGTACCTCATTCACTGATTGCATTCACCTGTGTCTCATCCTGTTAGTCTGTCTATTTATACCATGTTCATTCATTCACTCACGGCGAAGTCTTGTTTTAGTGTCACACTGCAATTCTGAGCATTCTCCCCGTTTTCTTGTCTCTTGGTCTTTTTGGATTTCCTGCCTGTTTTGGATAACTCTTTTGCCTCTGACCCCTGCCTGCTTTGTGTGTTTGTTTGTATGGACTGCCTGCCTGTGTTTGACCTTGCCTGTTTTGGATTACCCCTTAATAAAACTGCATTTGGATTCTCCACCTTCGTGTCTCGGAGCAGTTTCGTGACACTAATAAACAGTTAAATAACACCTAATAAACAGATAAATAACACCTAATAAACAGATAAATAACACCTAATAAACAGATAAATAACACCTGATAAACAGATAAATAACACCTAATAAACAGATAAATAACACCTAATAAACAGTTAAATAACACATAATAAACAGTTAAATAACACCTAATAAACAGTTAAATAACACCTAATAAACAGATAAATAACACCTAATAAACAGCTAAATAACACCTAATAAACATCTAAATAACAAATAATAAACATCTAAATAACAGCTAAATAACAGCTAATAAACAGCTAAATAACATCTAAATAACAGCTAAATAACAGCTAGATAACACCTAATAAACAGCTAAATAATACCTAATAAACAGATAAATAACACCTAATAAACAGATAAATAACACCTAATAAAGTTAAATAACACCTAATAAACAGCTAAATAACACCTAATAAACGGATAAATAACACCTAATAAAGTTAAATAACACCTAATAAACAGATAAATAACACCTAATAAACAGCTAAATAACAGCTAAATAACACATAATAAACAGCTAAATAACACATAATAAACAGCTAAATAACACCTAATAACAGCTAATTGACACCTAATAAACAGATAAATAACAGCTAAATAACAGCTAAATAACATAATAAACAGATAAATAACAACTAATAAACAGATAATTGACACCTAATAAACAGCTAAATAACAGCTAAATAACATCTAAATAACAGCTAAATAACACCTAATAAACAGATAAATAACAGCTAAATAACAGCTAAATAACACCTAATAAACAGCTAAATAACACCTAATAAACAGTTAAATAACACCTAATAAACAGTTAAATAACACCTAAATAACAGCTAAATAACAGCTAAATAACACCTAATAAACAGATAAATAACATCTAAATAACAGCTAGATAACACCTAATAAACAGATAAATAACAGCTAAATAAAAGCTGTTATTACATAATAAAAATAACATAATAAACAGCTATATAACACCTAATAAACAGTTAAATAACACCTAAAAAACAGTTAAATAACACCTAAATAACACCTAAATAACAGCTAAATAACACCTAATAAACAGATAAATAACATCTAAATAACAGCTAGATAACACCTAATAAACAGATAAATAACAGCTAAATAAAAGCTGTTATTACATAATAAAAATAACATAATAAACAGATAAATAACACCTAATAAACAGATAAATAACATCTAAATAACAGCTAGATAACACCTAATAAACAGCTAAATAACACCTAATAAACAGATAAATAACACCTAATAAACAGCTAAATAACAAATAATAAACAGCTAAATAACATCTAAATAACAGCTAAATAAACCTAATAAACAGATAAATAACAGCTAAATAACACCTAATGAACAGATAAATAACAGCTAAATAACACCTAATAAACAGATAAATAACAGCTAAATAACAAATAATAAACAGCTAAATAACATCTAAATAACAGATAAATAACATCTAAATAACAGATAAATGACACCTAATAAACAGATAAATAACACCTAATAAACAGTTAAATAACACCTAATAAACAGCTAAATAACAGCTAATAAACAGCTAAATAACACCTAAATAACACCTAATAAACAGCTAAATAACATCTAAATAACAGATAAATGACACCTAATAAACAGATAAATAACACCTAATAAACAGTTAAATAACACCTAATAAACAGATAAATAACAGCTAATAAACAGCTAAATAACAGCTAAATAACAGCTAATAAACAGCTAAATACCACATAATAAACAGCTAAATAACACCTAATAAACAGTTAAATAACACCTAATAAACAGCTAAATAACACCTAATAAACAGCTAAATAACAGCTAAATAACACCTAATAAACAGATAAATAACAGCTAAATAACACCTAATAAACAGCTAAATAACATCTAAATAACAGATAAATAACATCTAAATAACAGATAAATGACACCTAATAAACAGATAAATAACACCTAATAAACAGTTAAATAACACCTAATAAACAGCTAAATAACAGCTAATAAACAGCTAAATAACAGCTAAATAACAGCTAAATAACAGCTAATAAACAGCTAAATAACACATAATAAACAGCTAAATAACACCTAATAAACAGTTAAATAACACCTAATAAACAGCTAAATAACAGCTAATAAACAGCTAAATAACAGCTAAATAACAGCTAATAAACAGCTAAATAACATCTAAATAACAGCTAAATAACAGCTAGATAACACCTAATAAACAGCTAAATAATACCTAATAAACAGTTAAATAACACCTAATAAACAGCTAAATAACAGCTAATAAACAGCTAAATAACAGCTAAATAACACCTAATAAACAGATAAATAACAGCTAAATAACACCTAATAAACAGCTAAATAACATCTAAATAACATCTAAATAACAGATAAATAACATCTAAATAACAGATAAATGACACCTAATAAACAGATAAATAACACCTAATAAACAGTTAAATAACACCTAATAAACAGCTAAATAACAGCTAATAAACAGCTAAATAACAGCTAAATAACAGCTAATAAACAGCTAAATACCACATAATAAACAGCTAAATAACACCTAATAAACAGTAAAATAACACATAATAAACAGCTAAATAACACCTAATAAACAGCTAAATAACAGCTAAATAACACCTAATAAACAGATAAATAACAGCTAAATAACACCTAATAAACAGCTAAATAACATCTAAATAACAGATAAATGACACCTAATAAACAGATAAATAACACCTAATAAACAGTTAAATAACACCTAATAAACAGCTAAATAACAGCTAATAAACAGCTAAATAACAGCTAAATAACAGCTAAATAACAGCTAATAAACAGCTAAATAACACATAATAAACAGCTAAATAACACCTAATAAACAGTTAAATAACACCTAATAAACAGCTAAATAACAGCTAATAAACAGCTAAATAACAGCTAATAAACAGCTAAATAACATCTTAATAACAGCTAAATAACAGCTAGATAACACCTAATAAACAGCTAAATAACACCTAATAAACAGTTAAATAACACCTAATAAACAGTTAAATAACACCTAAATAACAGCTAAATAACAGCTAAATAACACCTAATAAACAGATAAATAACATCTAAATAACAGCTAGATAACACCTAATAAACAGATAAATAACAGCTAAATAAAAGCTGTTATTACATAATAAAAATAACATAATAAACAGCTAAATAACACCTAATAAACAGATAAATAACACCTAATAAACAGCTAAATAACAGCTAAATAACAGCTAATAAACAGCTAAATAACACATAATAAACAGCTAAATAACACCTAATAAACAGTTAAATAACACCTAATAAACAGTTAAATAACACCTAATAAACAGATAAATAACACATAATAAACAGCTAAATAACACCTAATAAACAGTTAAATAACACCTAATAAACAGCTAAATAACAGCTAATAAACAGCTAAATAACAGCTAATAAACAGCTAAATAACATCTAAATAACAGCTAGATAACAGCTAGATAACACCTAATAAACAGCTAAATAACACCTAATAAACAGTTAAATAACACCTAATAAACAGTTAAATAACACCTAAATAACAGCTAAATAACAGCTAAATAACACCTAATAAACAGATAAATAACATCTAAATAACAGCTAGATAACACCTAATAAACAGATAAATAACAGCTAAATAAAAGCTGTTATTACATAATAAAAATAACATAATAAACAGCTAAATAACACCTAATAAACAGTTAAATAACACCTAATAAACAGTTAAATAACACCTAAATAACAGCTAAATAACACCTAAATAACAAAATAAATCAAATACACACACACACACACACACACACACACACACACACACACACACACACACACACACACACACACACACACACACATACACACACACACACACACACACACACACACACACAAAACTGCAAAATACCTATGGATTTTTTTTTTTAATTGTGAAAATAAAATAGTGACCAGTTCCAGTTATACCTTCGATAAGCACTTCCACTAACGATCTATCTTGACCTAAAATCCTGATTGTAAAACGTCCACGTCCATGTCAGCAGTGCCAAGAGTGATATCTGTTTTTAATGACCCTACGAGTTTGATTAAACCATAAACATACTGGAAAATATTTAAAATATTAAAATTTTTAATATGAGGGTGGAACAAGACGCCGCTGAACTTGCTGAATACATTTATCTGACAAAATTATCAACTACAGCAACAGGTTTTATTTTAATACGCACAAAAAATGCATAGAAAAACAAAAAGCATAATCTGATATTAATATTTCGTTGGCTCTCTCTTGTTTTTGCATGGGTTTCTGGCTAAAAATGATGTTGGCACAATTTGTCATGTTTCATTGCGTTATCATATTACTCATATTATCATATTACTCATATACTCATTTTTTCATTTTTTTATTTCATTTTTCATTCTCTCTCTCTTTTTTTTCATTTCATTTTCCCTCTCTCTCTCTCTCGCTCTCCCTCCCTCTATCTCCATCCCTCTCTCTCCCTCTCTCTCTCTCTCCCTCTCTCTCCCTCTCTCTCCCTCCCTCTCTCTCTCTCACTCTCTCTCTCTCCCTTCCTCTCTCTCCCTCCCTCTCTCTCTCTCTCTCTCTCTCTCTCTCCCTCCCTCTCTCTCTCCCTCTCTCTCTCCCCCTCTCTCTCTCTCCCTCTCTCTCTCTCTCTCACTCTCCCTCTCTCTCCCCTCTCTCTATCTCTCTCCCTCTCCTTCTCTCTCCCTCTCCTTCTCTCTCACTCTCTCTCTCTCTGTTGCATGCTGGGAGTTGGGGATAGTGGTGGTGGTGAGAGCTGTTGTGTGAGGGCGAGAACTTTCTTGTTTTTTTTATTTACACTTTCTTTTTCTTTCCAGAAAATACATGGTTTAGCAAACGAATTGTAAATATAGTGGTGGTTGTGTGGCAGGATGGGGTCTCTTGATGAGACGCCGTCATTATCACTCCGCAATGGTTTTAGGTGTGTTCCTGAGGATAATGCCACAGTGGAGGATGTGTTAATTGCAGTTGGCGATCAGATTGGTCACGAGAACATTGTATCTGCATCACGGATGAATCAGGCTGTCGTCATTTTTTTGAAGAAACAAAATTTAGTGAATCGTTTGATAGTAAGTGGCCTTACTGTTAAAGATGCGTTTGTGCAACTTTCTCCAATGTATATATCGACAACAAAGGTAACAATTTCAAATATCCCGCCTTTCGTATCCAATGACGTTTTGCAACGTGAGTTAGCGCGCTTTGGAAAAGTGATCAGTCCCTTTAAAACTGTTGTGCTTGGATGTAAACATCCGGCTCTGAAACATGTTACGTCTTTCAGACGGTATGTTTACATGGTGCTAGAATCGCCTGAGAATACACTGGATATTAATTTTCGTGTGAAACACGAGGGAAGATTATATATGGTGTATGCAACTACTGGCAGCATAAGATGTTTCGAGTGTGGAGACATCGGACACAAGCGCCTGATGTGTCCACATAAGAAAACAGGTGCAGAAAACGAGGGCGAAAACAATAGCGTTGATGCGGCCCAAGATGAGGTTGTTCCACTAGTTGAGGTGAGTGATGTGAATGCAGATGTTGTGTTACCGGCTGTTGACACTGGAAATGAGGATGTTGTAGCTTTTGTAGCCCCAGAAATTAGCATAACTGATCTAGTTTCTGATGTTAACAAAGAAGTAGCTAGTACCAGTGGTACTAAAACGGGGGAAAGTGCAAATGATGGAATTGAATCGCTTTCAAGCATCTTGAATAATGAGGAAATGGAGGAGGAGCAGTCTGATGATACTGAGTCACAAGTTTCTATGTGTGAAAATGATGGTAGTTCACAGGGAAGTGTATTTAATGCATCTCAGACAGTTTTTTCGGGAGGTTTCAATAAAGATTCGGTGTATAGTCTGGAAGAAATTAACAAATTTTTGGATGAAACGTTTGGTAAACAAATCAACATAAATGATTTCTTCTCTGATGTAGACAAGTTTGTTCACTCTGTTACTTTTTATCAGAAGACTGTTGGCGTTGATGAACTTTGTGAGAAGAAGCGTTTTCGTTTGAAAAAGCTTCTTACCACTATCAGAAAAAGTAAAGCAATTAGTAAGAGAAAAAGTCAATCAAAAAAATTGTAAACCATGTATTACACGGTGTCTTTTATTTGCTTTTCTATCAAGCTTTGTTCTTTATTTCCCATCTTAATTTTGTATATGGAGGCTTTGAGGATCGGCTCTTTAAATATTAATGGTGGGAGGGATAGTGTAAAGCGTGCTACAGTCTATGAAATAATTGAGCAAAAAAAGCTTGATATCGTCTTTCTCCAAGAAACTAATAGTGATTTGATGAATGAAGTTGAGTGGAATTTGTGGTGGAAAGGACATAAAATATTCAGTCATGGTACAAATTTAAGTAGAGGTGTGGGCATTTTTTTTTCCTTCAAAAATAAGGGCGGATATTATAAGTATAGAGGAACCAGTGAAGGGTCGATTGTTGGTGGTTAAAGCTCAAGTTCAAGAGATGCTTGTTTTTCTGATAAATATTTATGCACCAACTGTGGGACAGGAGCGCCTACATTTTTTAGATATACTTAGTGAGAGTCTTAAAAAGTGTCTTAGTGAAGGATGTGTTGTTATTGGTGGAGATTGGAATTGCACTATTAATTTTACTATAGATTGTAATACTGAGGAACCTCATATACAGTCCTCAAGTGCATTGTCTTGGATATGTGGAGAATTAAACACCCAAATGACAGGCAGTATACATGGATTAAGGCTTTTAATAATCGAGTTAGTGCTGCCCGACTAGATAGATTCTATGTGTCAAAATCTTTTAACAGTAGAGTAATTGAGTGTTGCATTTGTCCTGTGGGTTTTTCTGATCATCATTTAATTATTATGACAATGAACATGTCAAATACACCTAGAAAATCTGTTTACTGGCATTTTAATGTAAAATTGCTGCAGGATGCTATGTTTTGTGAAAATTTTGTTTTCTTTTGGGATGATTGGAAAAAGGAAAAGCGTTCTTTTGAGAACTTGAAACAGTGGTGGGATGTAGGCAAGACTCAAATAAAAAATTTCTGTCAGCAGTATACAGCCAACTGTAGTAGTAGAATAAAGAATGTGATTGAAACACTTGAAGAGCAAATTCATTTAATGGAATTGCAGTTGGTTGATGCACAAAATTCTACATTGTACAATAATTTGCAAATAAAAAAGAGAGAGCTTGGTCTAGTCTTAAATGAGAAGGTTAAAGGAGCCTTGATAAGGTCTCGTTTCATGTCATTAGCAGAAATGGATGCCCCAACTTCTTTCTTCTTTAACCTGGAATATAAGGCGGCTCAACAAAAACAAATGCCATGTCTTAAACTCCCTGATGGCAGGATAACGTCTAAGACTGTAGAAATGAGAAAACATGCTGTGGAGTTCTATTCAAGCCTTTCTGCTGCAGAGAACTGAGAAAATAGTGACTGTATGACACAGCTTCTTCAGGGTCTTCCTCAGCTGGACTCTGGTTCTAAAACTATCTTGGATGCTGGTATAACATTTGAGGAAGTTACTGCTGCTGTGGGACAACTTAATTCAGGACGATCCCCTGGAATAGATGGACTGCCAGCAGACTTTTATAAAAGTTTTTGGAACTGCATTGGGCACGATTATTTTGATGTTTTATGTGAATCTATAAGAGAAGGTGTTTTACCAACTTCCTGTCAATATGCGGTCTTATCACTGTTACCAAAGAAGGGTGATTTAGCCCTTTTAAAGAACTGGTGTCCTGTTGCCCTTCTTACAACAGAATATAAAATATTCTCAAAATGTCTGGCAAATAGATTAAAACATTTTTTGGGTTTGGTTGTACACAAGGATCAGTCATATTGCGTTCCAAAACGGTCTATTATGGATAATATGTTTTTAGTGCGAGACATTGTGGATATTTGTAATGGTTTCAATGTGAATGTTGGGTTAATTGCCTTGGATCAAGAAAAGGCTTTTGATCGTGTGGATCACAATTATCTTTTTAATGTATTGAAGGTTTTTGGTTTTGGCGAAACATTTTTAAATTTGATACAGTTATTATATAATGGTGCATCATGTATGGTTAAGATAGGGGGCAATTTGAGTCGGCCAATTCCTATTTTAAGGGGTATTAGGCAAGGCTGTCCATTGTCTGGTCAACTGTACAGTTTAGCAATTGAGCCACTGCTTTTTAGACTTCGAGATAGACTGTCGGGTTTTAATGTGCCTGGTCTTTCTTTAGACTCAAGAATGTATCTCTCTGCCTATGCTGATGATATTACAGTTTTTGTAAACAATGCTGGAGATATTAACTGTCTATCTGAGGTACTCAGTCTTTTTGAGACAGCTTCATCAGCTAAAGTGAACTGGGCAAAAAGTGAAGCTTTTTGGGCTGGTAAAGGGGAGTTTGAGAGTCTCCCAAAGTTACCCGGAGACCTAAAGTGGGGCAGAGAGGGACTTAAATTATTGGGAGTTTGTTTGGGGTCAAATGATTATCAAAAGAAAAATTGGGAGGGACTAGTGGAGAAAGTGTGCAGCAAGTTGTCTAAATGGAAATGGTTGCTGCCGCAGTTGTCCTATAGGGGGAGGATTTTAGTGACCAATAATTTGGTTGCTAGTACCCTGTGGCATAAAATAACTGTGCTACAGCCACCTGTTGGACTTATTGAGGAGATTCAAAGGCAACTTGTGGATTTTTTTTGGTCTGGACAACACTGGATTCGTGCTGCTGCTTTATACCTTCCGGTTCAAGAGGGAGGTCAAGGATTGATCGATATCAGATCCAGAATCATGGCTTTCCGGTTGCAAGCAGCTCAGAGACTGTTGTATCACACGGATGCTTCATGGCAAAAGACGGCTTCTGCTCTTCTCAGGAGGGTCAGAGGTATGGGTTTGGACAAACATCTGTTCTTAATGGACCTCCAGAATGAGGACCGTGTGAATTTGACTGTTTTCTATAAGTCAGTTCTGGAAGCATGGAAGGTGTTTACCATTTCACGTACACCGAATACACATGCTGGATTATGGCTTTTTGAAGAGCCACTTTTTCTTAATGACTTTTTATCATCAAGATTTGTGTCTGGACCCAGTTTGCGTGCATGTTTCACTGCTGCGGGATGCACAAAGCTGGGACATATTTTGACCAAGAGCTTAGAGGAATTGAGTGAAAGGACTGGAGTGAGATCTCTGAGGCTGCTGAAACAAGCTACAACTGGAATTCTAAAGTCTTTGCATGCGGACCATAAGATTTTTACAAATGACTATATAGCAACTGATCAATGGAGAAAGGGGGTTCCTTATGTTTTTCCTTCTCTGAATGTGACTATTGCAGTGGGAGAATGGCAAGATGATGAGAATTGTCTTTTGTCTTTTGAAACCCCTCAGCTTGGAGTTTTTGAGGAAGTGGGGAAAAAGGCCCTCTATATCTCCTGTGTGAAGGCATCCAATGCTGGTCGCTTGCGTGGATTTGCTTCAAATAAATGTACTGATTTGTTTGGAATTCTTTCCTCCCCTAGAGGCTGCTGGCGGTCCTTATACAAATGCCCCATTGACAAAAGAACGGGAGACCTTCAGTGGAGGATCGTTCATGGGGCGATAGCCACACACATCCTTCGGTAGGGGTGGGCTGTCCCTTTTGTAAAGAGGTTGAAACGGTTTTTCATCTATTTGTACAGTGTGCTCGGCTAAACGATTTGTTTTCATGTTTATCTTAATGGTTCATTGAAATTGGTGAAGCTTTCTCTTACGAAATGTTTATATATGGTCCAAGGTATACAGAAAAAAGGAAAAGTCCGTTGATTTTACTCAATTTTTTGTCTGGTACAGCAAAACTTGCTATATGGAAATCCAGAAAGAGTAAGTTGTTAGGACAGGGTTCTCTGGATGTGTTGATGATCTTCAAAGGCTTGGTGGCAGCTCGGCTTAGAATAGAGCATGCCTATTATAAAATGGTAAATTGTGTAGAATCTTTCATGTACATTTGGGGGGTAAATGAGGTCCTTTGCACAGTAGACGATGATGATGATTTAATGCTTGCTTTTTAAAATGTTTCTCATTTTAACATGAATAGTATATATTATATTTGTTCTTGTTTTGTGAGTTTGTAATATTATTGTGAACACCTTATTGTTTTAAATAAAGGTGTATTTAAATTCAAATTCTCTCTCTCTCTCTCTCCCTCTCTCTCTCTCTCTCTCTCCCTCTCTCTCTCCCTCTCTCTCTCTCTCTCTCTCTCTCTCTCTCTCTCTGTGTGTTGCATGTCGGGAGCGAGTGAACGGAGTTTGGCGTGGGTGAGAGGTGTTGTTGAGTGTTTTTTCTTTAATTTTTAATTTATTTTTTTCTTCCTCTCTTTCTTGAATTTAGTTTTATTAAGTGGTAGGATTATTTTGGCTGACTTCGGTCAGCGAGTGGGGAAAATAGGGACTAATGCGGGTGATTTCTCGCAACTTACTATCAGACATGGTTGCAAATGTATGCCTGATGCGTCTGTGTCAGTAGAGGATTGCCTGGTGGCCGTGAGTGCTGCAGTCGGCGGCGTAAACATCAGGTCTGCCTCTCGCATGAATAAGGCGATAGTTATTTTTTTGAGTCAAAGCCAAATGGTTAATGATTTAATAGAGAGCGGATTAACAATAAACGAAATGTTTGTGCCCGTTTTGCCTCGGTCGAGCCCATCAAAAAAGATTGTTTTGTCAAACGTACCTCCATTTGTTAAAAATGAGAAGCTAGAGGAAATACTATTGCGATATGGTAAATTAGTAAGTCCCATTAAGATGATCACGCTTGGATGCAAAAATCCCCAACTTAAGCATGTAATGTCTTTTCGGCACCAGGTTTTCATGATTTTGAATTCTCAGAGCGATCCTTTGAACTTGTCGGCGAAACTAACTATCGAAGGGAAGGATTACACTATTTTTATAAGTTCTGAGTCCATGAAGTGCTTCATTTGTGGCGAATTCGGACACGTTCGACAGACTTGCCCGAATCGTAATAGAAATGGCGTTAATGAAGTTTTGGCTGATAATATGGTTGATGGTGGGGCGCGAGGTTCTGACGTTGCGGACGCTGCGCCACTACTTCCACAAGCCGTCACGGAGTCAGCACCGAGTGGCTCGCTCGAGGATAATGGGGAAAGATTCCTGTCGGCTAATTCCAGCAATAGTGCCGTGGAGATAGCTCAGGTTGCCCAGGTAGCTGATGTCATAACCGTTGTCACACAGCCAGAGTTGAGTTCGGATCAGGCACATGTAAAAGATGCACATGAGGCCGAATCACTCGAGGATGAACAACAAATACAACCCGGAGTAACGTTAAGTGATATTAAAATAAGTACTGATGAATCGATTGATCAGAGTCAAGGAGATAATGTTTCGCAAGAAGTGGATTTCGATAAGGATGACGAGGAACTATATGATGGGAATGACATGGACTTGGAAAATATTTCTGAAGGTAGGACTTAACTTTACTCATTACAGCAGATAAATACCTTCCTTGACCATACAAAGGAGCTTCGCAAGCCCAGTATTGAGTCGCACTTTCCAGATTTGAAACTTTTCCTGATGTCTTGTACTGTAGCT
Organism: Gila orcuttii; assembly: GCA_026230005.1. Classification (NCBI taxonomy): domain Eukaryota; kingdom Metazoa; phylum Chordata; class Actinopteri; order Cypriniformes; family Leuciscidae; genus Gila; species Gila orcuttii. The sequence continues at coordinate 43,246,109 of JAPDVR010000018.1, read as the reverse complement.
ATGCGGAAGGCAACCTTTGATGAGCTTGATAGACCAAAACGGTACCGCCTTAAGAAGATCCTTTGTAATGTAAGAAGTATACTGAATTTACCAGGCAAAAAGTGATATGGCTAGCATGCAATTTTTGGGGTATTTTTCTTTTTTTCTTTTTATGGCATCTATGAGATTTGGCACTTTAAATATTAATGGGTGTCGAGATGCTGTTAAAAGGTTTAGTCTTTTTGACTATATTATGATAAAGAGGGCTAGTATAGTTTTTCTTCAGGAAACTCATACAGATCCAAATAATCAAGTACAATGGCAGAGTGAATGGAAGGGGCAGGCTATATTAAGTCATGGTTCTAGTGTTAGCGCAGGGGTTGCAATTCTCTTTGGGCCAGAGTATAAGGAGCATCCTGTGAGTGTTTTTGAATTGGTTCTTGGTCGAATGTTGCATGTTGATATAACGGTTCATGGACTAAATTTTTCGTTATTTAATGTGTACGCTCCAAACATTGGTTCAGAGCGAATTCTCTTCTTTAAAAAACTGAAGGCTGCTTTAAGTGATGTTTTGCAGGATAGAATGGTTGTTCTGGCTGGGGATTTTAATTGTACCATAAATCATACCTTAGATAGGAACCATGAAGAACCACATAAGCAGTCGTCAGAAGAACTTAAAACTGTGTTAACTTATCATTGTCTTGTAGATGTTTGGAGAGAAGCTTTCCCTCAGACCAAACAATATACCTGGTTGAAAGTAAACTCTAATATGATATCTGGAGCCAGACTTGATAGAATCTATGTACAGAAAAGTGTTAGGGGTAGTTTTTTAAAGAGTTGTATTATGCCCACTGCTTTATCGGATCACCAGTACATGTCTGTTGAAGTTTCTACTGCACAGAGCACTTTTAAGCACTCACTTTGGAAGTTTAATAGTAAACTTTTGCAAGATCACAACTTTGTGCACTCTTTCACCTTTTTTTGGGAGACGTGGAGAGAGAGTAAAATGCTATATAAGTCCCTAAGTCAATGGTGGGATATTGGCAAAACACAAATTAAACTTTTTTGTCAGAACTATATCGCCTATAATAAAAGCATCCTGGAAAGTATATTGAAACAGCTTGAACAAGACATCCTTTACACTGATGATAAAGCGGATGGTGTAGACACTGCTGAAATCCTCGAACGGAATACATTTCTCTTACGGAATCTTTTAGAAGAAAGGGCCCAACTTGTACGAGCAAGGTTCACCACCTTTAACAATATGGACGCTTCGACATCATCCTTTTTTAGTCTGGAGAAGAAGACTGTTAATAGGAAGAGTTTATGTCATTTGAAACTTACAGGGGGAGGAAAAGTGACTGATGATCCTGGAATCATGTCACATGCTTTATCTTTTTATGAAGAGCTTTACAAGGCTGAACCCTGTGATGATGAAATGGCTGACATTCTTCTTCAAGATTTACCTCAACTTACGGAAGAGGAGAAATCTAGACTTGATCAACCTTTGACTTTTGCTGAACTGACTATAGCTGTTCAGGAACTCTCTTCTGGCAAAGTTCCAGGATTGGATGGGTTGAATGCTGAATTTTACAAACAGTTTTGGTCGGTGATCGGAAAGGACCTGTTTTCTGTCTTCTTGGAGTGTCTGGAAAGAGGCACATTACCTGTGAGCCTTCGGAGGGCCGTGATTACTTTACTACCCAAGAAGGGTGATCTTGGAGACATTAAAAATTGGCGCCCTGTGTCATTGCTCGGAGTTGACTACAAAATATTTTCCAAAGCTTTGACTAATAGACTCAAACTTTGTATATCTTTAGTGATTCATGTAGATCAAGCTTATTGTATTCCAAATCGATCTATTTTTGATAATCTTTTTTTGGTTCGAGACTTGATTTCCTTTGCTAAAGTGCATAAACTCGATGTAGGTTTGGTTTCTTTGGACCAAGAGAAAGCCTTTGATCGAGTTGATCATGGAGACTGTTCACGTCACGTCTGCCCAGGGAGAGACTGTTCACGTCACGTCTGCCCAGCGAGAGACTGTTCACGCCACGTCTGCCCAGCGAGAGACTGTTCTGTTCACGTCACTTCTGCCCAGCGAGAGACTGTTCACGTCACGTCTGCCCAGCGAGAGACTGTTCACGTCACGTCTGTCCAGCGAGAGACTGTTCACGTCACGTCTGCCCAGCGAGAGACTGTTCACGTCCCGTCTGCCCAGTCAGAGACTGTTCACGTTCCGTCTGCCTTCATGGACCTGGACTATCTGGAGCGTCTGGCTCAGATCCTGGACATGCCCGTGTCTGCTGTTCCAGAGCCGGAGCCAGTGTCTCCTGTTCCAGAGCCGGAGCCAGTGTTTGCTGTTCCAGAGCTGGAGGCAGAGCCAGTGCCCGTTCCAGAGCCAGAGGCAGAGCCAGTGCCTGTTCCAGAGCCGGAGGCAGAGCCATTGCCTGTTCCAGAGCCGGAGGCAGAGCCAATGCCTGTTCCAGAGCCGGAGGCAGAGTCAGTTCCCGTTCCAGAGCCGGAGGCAGAGCCAGTACCCGTTCCAGAGCCGGAGGCAGAGCCAGTGCCGTCTGCCTTCATGGACCTGGACTATCTAGAGCGTCTGGCTCGGATCCTGGACATGTCCGTGTCTGCTGTTCCAGGGCCGGAGCCAGTGTCTGTTTCAGGGCCGGAGGCAGAGCCATTGCCTGTTCCAGAGTCGGAGGCAGAGCCAATGCCTGTTCCAGGGCCGGAGGCAGAGCCAATGCCTGTTCCAGAGCCGGAGGCAGAGCCAGTTCCCGTTCCAGAGCCGGAGGCAGAGCCAGTACCCGTTCCAGAGCCGGAGGCAGAGCCAGTGCCGTCTGCCTTCATGGACCTGGACTATCTGGAGCGTCTGGCTCGGATCCTGGACATGTCCGTGTCTGCTGTTCCAGGGCCGGAGCCAGTATCTGCTGTTCCAGGGCCGGAGCCAGTGTCTGCTGTTCCAGGGCCGGAGCCAGTGTCTGCTGTTCCAGAGCCGGAGCCAGTGTCTGCTGTTCCAGAGCCGGAGGCAGAGCCAGTGCCTGTTCCAGAGCCGGAGGCAGAGCCAAGGCCTGTTCCAGAGCTGGAGCCAATGTCTGTTCCAGAGCCAGCGCCAGAGCCAGTGTTAGTTTCTGTGTTTGTGTCTGTCCTTGTGACCATTTCTGTTCTAGTGACTGTTCCTGAGCCGGTGTTTGCAGTTCCTGAGCCGGTGGCTGCTGCTCCAGAGGCAGAGCCAGTGCCTGTTCCAGAGCCGGAGACAGAGCCAGTGCCTGTTCCAGAGCCAGTGCCTGTTTCAGAGCCAGTGCCTGTTCCAGAGCCGGAGGCAGAGCCAGTGCCTGTTCCAGAGCCGGAGGCAGAGCCAGTGCCTGTTCCAGAGCCGGAGCCAATGTCTGTTCCAAAGCCAGTGCCTGTTCCAGTGCCAGAGCCAGTGTTTGTTCCTGTGTTTGTGTCTGTTCTTGTGGATGTTACAGTTCTTATGGCTGTTTCTGAGCCGGTGTCTGTTCCTGAGCCGGTGTCTGGTCCTGAGCCGGTGTCTGGTCCTGAGCGGGCGGCCAGGGCGGTGATGCCCAAGGGGTCTTCACCGCCCTGGCCGCCCGAGGGTTCTTCACCGCCCTGGCCGCCCAAGGGGTCTTCACCGCCCTGGCCGGCCGAGGGGTCTTCACCGCCCTGGCCGCCCGAGGGGTCTTCACCGCCCGGGCCGCCCGATGGGTCGTCTGCTTCGCCCGGGCCACCCGATGGGTCGTCTGCTTCACCCGGGCCGCCTGATGGGTCGTCTGCTTCGCCCTGGCCGCCCGATGGGTCGTCTGCTTCGCCCTGGCCGCCCGATGGGTCGTCTGCTTCGCCCTGGCCACCCGATGGGTCGTCTGCTTCGCCCTGGCTGCCCGAGGGGCGTCTGCTTCGCCCTGGCCGCCCGATGGGTCGTCTGCTTCGCCCTGGCCGCCCGATGGACTGTCTGCTTCGCCCTGGCCGCCCGATGGACTGTCTGCTTCGCCCTGGCCGCCCGATGGACTGTCTGCTTCGCCCTGGCCGCCCGATGGACTGTCTGCTTCGCCCTGGCCGCCCGATGGACTGTCTGCTTCGCCCTGGCCGCCCGATGGACTGTCTGCTTCGCCCTGGCCGCCCGATGGACTGTCTGCTTCGCCCTGGCCGTCCGATGGAGTGTCTGCTTCGCCCTGGCCGCTCGATGGACTGTCTACTACTCCCTGGTCGCCGGCTAAGTCGTTATTTCCCGTTTTTGTTCCCCTTCATGGACCTGGCCCACCATCCCTCCCCCTGATCCTCCACCATTCCACCTCCCTCCTGAACTCTTGTTTTAGTGTTGTCGTGGAGTGTCTGGTAGCCGCTCCGTAGAGGGGGGGTTATGTCACAGTGTCTGGTTGTGTTCCCTTGTTTGTCACTAGAGGTCCTCGTTATCACGGTGTCCTTCACTATTGACTTAATTTCCCAGCATTCTGTCTGTCACTGTCACTCATCAGTTCATTGCACTCAGCTGTTCCCCGTCATCATTGTTCCCAGCTGTTCATTGTTAGTCTTGTTAGATCTGTGTATATATTCCCTGTCTGTGTTAGTATGTGTACGGTTTCGTTGTTAGATGTCACCACTTCCTTGGTCGGTTTTCTTGTTGGTTTGTGTTTTGTTTTCATGTTTAGTTGGATTATTTGGATTTTGACCCCTGCCTGGAAGACTACGATTTGGATTACCCTTATATTAATAAACTGCTGCAAATTGGATCTTCTGTCCCGTGTGTGTCATGACAGAATCAGGAAAAAAAGGGGGAAAAATAAAAATTGTGATGGAGAGAAAAAAAAGAGGAATTTTGAAGAGGCAGGGACAAGTGATGCCAAAAAATCCCATCTTGAAAGTTCGTATGATATAGATGTAGACACTGTTGAGAATAATATACCTCTGTCTCAGCTCTCTGAAAGCACTGATGTGACTGAAGAGATGGCTGATGATGATTGTCTCTCTGAAATGTCAGATATTCCCTCCAATTATGATGAGGATCAGTTATATACGGTAAAAGAGATTAATGATTTCCTTGATGAAACCTTTGGGGAAAAAGCAGAAGTAAAGGAATTTTTTCCTGATGTGAAGAAGTTTTTGGCTTCAGTGATCAAGATACAAAAGACTGTCGGTTATGAAGAGTTAAGTAGAAAAAAAGATTCAGATTGAAAAAAATGGTAACGAATCTGAGAAAAGAAAAAGTTCTTGAAAACTCTTTATAGTTTACTTATGAAGGAAGCACAAGTGGTGAACTATCTGTCCTTTTTTGTCTTATCTCTTTTTTTCCTTTTTCTGTCCTCTTTTTTCATGGAGAGCCTTAGAATAGGATCCATTAATATCAATGGGGGTAGAGATAGCAGGAAAAGAGCATGTTTAAATAAATACATACAAAATAAGAATATTGATGTTACATTTGTACAAGAGACGCATAGTGATGTGAAAAATTAAGTGGAATGGGAAATGGAGTGGAGAAGCGATTTGTATATGAGTCACGGTACAAATGTTAGTGGAGGAGTTGCTATTTTATTTTCAAAGACGATTAATATAACCAATGTGTCGGTTAATGAAATAGAAAGAGGAAGAATTTTGGCTGTTCAAGCAAGTATAAACGGTTTTGTCTTTGTATTTATTAATGTCTACGCACCAAATACTGGAGCAGAGAGGATACAAATATTTAAAAAGTTAAATGAGTTTTTAAAGCAAAATTGTGATGAAAATGTATGGTTGGTCTTAGGGGGTGATTGGAACTGTACAGAAAATTTTACTCTAGATAGAAATGGAGAAGAACCTCATCCCTCTTCTGCAAAATTTTTATATGATGTTATTAGTAATTGTAATTTATTTGATGTATGGAGACAGCAACACCCTACAGTTAAGCAGTATACGTGGGTAAAGGTTTCTCATGATCTTATTAGTTCTGCCAAATTAGACCGAATTTACGTTAATAAGAGTAAAAGTAATAGAATTTTAAAGTCAACAATTTGTCCAAATGGGTTCTCAGATCATCATTTATGTATATTTGAAATAAATATAAGGAAGTCATAAAGTCATAGCTATTATTGGCATTTTAATGTGAAATTGTTACAAGATGTACTTTTTTGTGAAAAGTTTAATGTTTTTTGGATGGAGTGGAAAAAACAAAAAAGTAATTATGATGATATTGTTCAGTGGTGGGATATAGGAAAAAAACAAATTAGAATGTTTTGTCAAAATTATATATATAACACAAATGCTAGAATCAAAAAAACTGTTTTTGAACTAGAAAAAGATATAAAACAGATTGAAAGCCAGTTAATTGTTGGAGATGTTGTGACCGTTGAAGAGCTGGAAGGGAAAAAAAAAAGCTTTAGCCACATTATTCCATGAGAAAGCTAAAGAGGCTTTAATTAGAGGTCGCTTTGCATTCTTGAGAGAAATGGATGCACCAAGTTCCTTCTTTTTTAATCTAGAGAAGAAAGAAAGAGGGAAAAAAATGATGCTGCATTTGAAAGATGTGCATGGAAATGTGATTTCAGATCCAAATGAAATGAGAAAAATTGCTTTGGGTTTTTATATGGACTTATTTGGAGGACAATGTGACATCGGATGCATTGAAGAGTTGCATAAAGACCTATTAAAGCTTTCTGATGAACAAAGTAAACAACTGGACTCTGGCCTTCAGTTAAAAGAACTGTCTGAAGCTGTTAAAAAACTCTCGACTGGAAAAACACCTGGTCTAGATGGACTTCCGGCTGAGTTTTATAAACACTTCTGGAACCTACTGAAAGACGAATTTTATGAAGTGTTTAATTATTGTTATCAACAGCATGAGTTGCCTACTAGTGGCAAAAGAGCGGTTTTATCTCTATTACCTAAAAAAGGTGATCTTGGTTTGCTGAAAAATTGGAGACCAGTTGCTGTTTTATGTACAGATTATAACATTTTGGCAAAGTGTCTTTCTAATAGATTGAAACCTTTTTTAGAATATATGGTTAATGAATATCAAACATATTGTATCCCTAATAGAACAATAATGGACAATCTGTTTCTGGTTCGAGGCATAATAGACATTGCACATTTGTACTCTGAAAATGTTGGCATTCTTGCAATCGACCAAGAAAAAGCATTTGACAGAGTTAGCCATTTTTATTTATTTAAAACGCTTGAAGCTTTTGGGGTTGGTCGGAGTTTCACTTCATGGATCAAAATGTTGTACAATGATGCATCTGTAATGTTGAAAGTGGGAGGAGGGCTGAGTCGGCCGGTTCCAGTGCTGAGGGGAATTAGACAGGGATGCCCGCTGTCAGGGATGCTGTATTCATTGGCCATTGAACCCCTACTTTGCAAGTTAAGGAAAACACTACAAGGGATTTCAGTTGAAAGGCCTATTAAGTTGGTTGCTTATGCTGATGATGTCACAATTTTTATTAAGAATGAGAGAGATGTGTCTAATTTAATAGAAACACTGACAATTTATGAAAATGCATCAACAGCTAGAGTGAACTGGGAAAAGTGTGAAGGGTTTTATTGTGGACAAAATAAAAATCCACCAGTGTTCCCAGGTGGTGTTAAGTGGAGTAAAGAAGGGTTTAAATGTTTAGGGGTTTATTTTGGGACAGAAACATTTAAGATGAGGAATTGGGAAGGGATGGTGGAGAAGATGTGTAGCCGGTTGTCTAAGTGGGCATGGGTGCTACCCCGCTATCATATAGGGGAAGAGTTTTGGTGATCAATAATCTAGCAGCTTCGGCACTGTGGCACAAAATGAATGTCTTGGACCCGCCAGATGACATCATTCAGGAATTGCAAAAAAAGATTAATGGATTTTCTTTTGGACTGGACAACATTGGACTAAAGCCGCCATTCTTTTCCTACCAGTGAATGAAGGTGGACAAGGACTAATAGACATTAAGAGCAGAATTCAAACCTTCAGGCTGCAAGCAGCGCAGAAGTTGCTGTTTTCAAACAGATGCTGGACTGATACAGCTGAAGCCCTGTTACACAAAGTCGATGTTTTTAATTATGATCTACACTTGTTTTTAAGTAATCTAACAGAAATGGACTTAAAAGACACTTCTGCTTTTTATAAAACAATGCTGAAAACGTGGACTTCAAATTTTTGAGTGAAAAGGAGCTGGTCTGACTCTGAATTCTGGATAAACAAGGAACGTCTTTTTAATAATCCACTACTTCAAGCAAGAGTGCTGATTTCAAAAAGTCTTCAGAGAACAATGGCAAGAGCTGGATGCACAAGGATAAAGGACTTAAAACATCACGACGAGTGGAAAAGCCCAGCGGAAATGAGTAATCTGACAGAAATCAAGTCTGTCAGATTTATGAAACATGTAATGGATGAGGTTGTAGCAGCTTTACCCTCTGCTTTTCATCTGAAGTCAAGAGAAGATCATTTGAACGAGGAGAAGGAAAAGAAGGAGAATTTTCCTGATATTATTGTTTCAGCTTTCGTGGAAGAAGAACCACAAGAGGAATCAATCCTCACTTTTAAGACTCCGGAGATACATGGTTTCAAAGAGGCTTCAAAGAAAAGTTTGTATTGGACTTGTGTAAAAGTCGCTCACCAGTCAGTTCTGAAGGACTGTAGAGAAACGAAGTGGACCGATGTGCTGGGGCCAAACTCTTCCCCTAGAAGATGCTGGAGATCCTTGTATAAATCTCCTATTGAAAAACGAACTGCAGACCTACAATGGAGAATTATACATTGGGCAGTAGCTACGAACAGACACGTGGCTCACATTGATCCCGCTGTAGTAAAGAAATGTCCTTTTTGTGATTCAGAAGAATCAATTGATCATCTGTTTTTATATTGCTCTACTGAGAGGTGTGTTCCAGACATTAGAAAACTGGATTGTAAAACTAGGTGAAGAGTTTAATGACTATGGCTTTATTTATGGACCGAAGTATAAGGCTTCTGAAAAGAGAAGAATTGGTATAATTAATTTGTTAATAGCAGAAATTAAAATGGCAATATGGGTAACAAGAAAAAAAATGATAAAAGAAGCAGCTTTGGTAGATCCAGAGATGATGTTAAGAGTTTTTGTGACGTCAAGGATCAGAGCAGAGTTTGTTTATTTTAAATTGACAAATAATCTGGTTAGTTTTAAGGAAACATGGGGTTTAAGTCTTGTGTACTATAGATCATGAGGAAAACCTAATTCTGAATTTTTAATAAAATAGTGGAAGGTAGTATTTTTAATATGTGGTGTAGCAATATATGTATGTAATTTAGTTGTATTTTTTTTTTTTTTTTTAGAGTGTCTTGAAATTTGATGTGATAATGTGAGATGTTTTCTGTTTAATTGTGTAAAAAAAGAAAAGAAAAAGAAAAAATATTCTTTAAAAAAAAGAAAAAAAAACGTCAAACGTCTCCCTCTCTCTCTCTCTCTCTCTCTATCTCTCTTTCCCTCTCTCTCTCTCTCTCTCTCTCTCTCTCTCTCTCTCTCTCTCTTTCCCTCTCTCTCTCTCTCTCTCTCTCTCTCTCTCTCTCTATCTCTCTTTCCCTCTCTCTCTCTCTCTCTCTCTCTCTCTCTCTCAGCCCGAAGCGTGTTGGCATGGTCAGAGCAGCATCTGTGTGTTTGTGGCCCTCGACGCCTGGGCAAACCTGCAGAAACCCTGTGTGTGTGAGTCGAGGCCTGTACCTTGGCACGAGGGTAATGTGGCGCTCCAGGTGCCGTTGCGAGTGCAGGTCCGGATCAACACACTCCCGTTCTCCATCACGAACCCCGGCTGGCAGGAATACGTCACGTTCTGTCCAACGGTGAAGTCCTCGCTGAACCTCAGACCACTGGCAGGAACACCTGGATCCCCACAGCTGATCACTGTCACACACACACACACACACACACACACACACACACACACACACACACACACACACACACACACACAACAGCATTATTCCACCTGTATAACAGTATTATAGATCATAACATTAGGAAGAATCTCGAACTATTGCTCGTGATCACACACTGTTCAAAGGTTTCGGGTAGTATGATAAAAAACAAAAAGCAAGGATGCATTAAATTTATCAAAAGTGAAAGTTTTTAAACTTTATTTTTTATCAAAGATTCCTGAGAAATAAAATAACGATTAAATGACATTTTTAAAATGACAAATTCTCGCTTTGTTCTGACTAAAATTGAACTTTTAAAATGCATGCGAACGCAGAGCATTAGGGGCGGGGCTTCCTGTTGGACCAATCAATGTCAGGCGTGGGGGCGTGTCTGAAAACATTGATCATTTGTGCCATTCTGAAGTACTGACTTCACCTTTAACATCCACAGTTTATCATGTCAGATCAACACAGAGCATCCCATCAGAGCGCTGAGTAATCCCTGCACCCCCCGCTCATTACTCCCCACTCCCCGACATCAGTCTCCCATTAGCCGTCAGTGAGAGATTGATTCTGCCCGTCAGCTCTCCCTGCTATTACTTATACAGCGCCGCTAATAAATCTGGCTGCGTTAATGAGATTTCTCATGAGGTCTGAGCAACAACATCCCTCCGTTTGGCTAATTACAAATGGACAGCTTGTTGTTATGGTAAGCCTTTTCCAACATTAACCAACACTATAAAAAGTCTTGGGTTATTTTTTCTATCCAAATCCTGAGTTGAGCCTTTTGGTTAATTTTTTTTTTCAGTGTTTGGGTAGATTTTTGTGTTACCCAGCTCCTGGGTCAAACGTAACAACCCAGTGTTTGGGTAGATTTTTGTGTTACCCAGCTCCTGGGTCAAACGTAACAACCCAGTGTTTGGGTAGTTTTTGTGTTACCCAGATCCTGGGTCAAACGTAACAACCCAGTGTTTGGGTAGTTTTTGTGTAACCTAGTTCCTGGGTCAAACGTAACAACCCAGTGTTTGGGTAGTTTTTGTGTAACCTAGTTCCTGGGTCAAACGTAACAACCCAGTGTTTTGGTAGTTTTTTTGTAACCTAGTTCCTGGGTCAAACGTAACAACCCAGTGTTTGGGTAGTTTTTGTGTAACCTAGTTCCTGGGTCAAACGTAACAACCCAGTGTTTGGGTAGTTTTTGTGTTACCCAGATCCTGGGTCAAACGTAACAACTTAGTGTATGGGTAGTTTTTGTGTTACCCAGATCCTGGGTCAAACGTAACAACTTAGTGTTTGGGTAGTTTTTGTGTAACCCAGTTCCTGGGTCAAACATAACAACCCAGGAGTTGAGTTATTTATTGCTGGCTTTGTGTGACCTCTTGTATGTATTTAATATGATATAATTTAAAATGATATACTATACTGTAAAATATGATCAAAAATAAAGGAATTATTTTCAATTTGAGTATTTCAAAAAGTTTAGAGGATTTAAGTTAATCAGTAGATATTAATTCATGTATGAAGTAAAACAAATAATTAGCCAGTATTATAGTAAGAATCAACTATGCTGGGTTAAATCAACACATTATGCTGGGTTAAATAAACAACCCAATTTGCTGGGTAAAATTAACCCAACATGTGTTCTGTCCTATATTTACCCAGCTCTTGCGTTGAAAACAACCCAGTGTTTTTTAGAGTGAAGAAACACAGAAAAAATAAGAGATTGAGGAGGATTGGAACTCTTACGGGTGCAGTTGGGCTCGGATCCAGACCAGGTCCCGTTGGCCAGGCACTGCCGAGATGGAGAACCGGAGAGACGGTATCCTTCCACACACGAGTAGATGATGGAGTGAGAGAAACTAGTGCCATGAACACGCAAGATCTGCCCGTTAGCCGGAGTCCCAGGATTCCCACACTGAACAGCTATTGGATGGAAAAGATTCAATTCAATTCACATTTATTTGTACAGCGCTTTCACAAAACACATCGTTTCGAAGCAGCTTTACAGAAAATGCATTACAATTTCGCTTTGTTCTGACTGAAATGGAACTTTTTAAATGTACATGAACACAGAGCATTAGGGGGCGGGGCTTCCTGTTCGACCAATCAATGTTAGGCGGGGGATCCACATTACAATTTTCAAGCAAGCTAATTTTATTCTTATAGCACTTTTCCAAACAAATCAATGCAATTCAAAGTGCTTTACATGCAAAAAAAAAAAACAAAAAAAAAACAAGTAAAATACAAGAATAAAAATAAAGTTTATAAGGACTAATTAAAATGAAGAAAAACATTAAATTAAATTTCTAGCATGTGGTACTAATAAAAGAAAAGAATCCAAGGATCTGAGAGTCTCTACAGGTTCATATACTGTAAGCATTTGTAAAAGATAGTCTGGAGCAAATCCATGCAGTGCCTTATAATTATTATCTAATAAAAGATTTTTAAAATCAACACGAAAACTAACAGGTAAGCAGTGTAATGATTTTAGTATAGCTGTAATGTGTTCTCTCTTCTTGGTCTCTGTCAATACTTGAGCAGAGTTTTGTATTAATTGTAGTCTTTGGTAGACCAGGAAGGAGGGCATTACAATAGTCAAGCCTGCTAGTTATAAATGCATGCATTAATTTTTCTGTATTGCTCAGAGAGAGAGAGAAATGGTCCTATTTTAGCAATGTTCTTTAGATGATGAAATGCTATTTTGGTAATATTACGTACATTAAAATTTAAATCAGAGTCAACAAACAGTCCACATTACAGTTTACAGTGATCTATTATCAGAGGAAACTGTTTAAGTTATGTATTTCAGAAATGTACATATACAAAGTCACAGTTAGCTAAAAATGTATTAATTTAAACAATGTAATAATTTAAGGCAGAAACAATGAGCTCATTGAAGTAATGAACACTTGAATAGCATTAGTAGAGTATCACTCGAATCATTCCTTCCATGCAAATTAATATGGTTTTGTATTTGCATTAAATGGCATTGCAGACATTCTGAGAATTTGCCTTGCACCAGTTAACTAAAACTAAAACTATTAAAAATCACTTTTGGTAATTAAAAAATAAAGTTGACATAAAATCAGATATAAATATTAGATGAAAAACTTGACAAAATGTGGCCATGGCGACTAACTGAAATAATATAAGTTTATAAGAAATAAAATAAGTGCAAGTTGAGGTACTTTTCAGGCTCTTCTAGAACAGGTTTTCCTGCTTGAATGTTGATTATTTCCTCATATTCTCCATTGTTGCGGCTCCTCTCTTCCCAGTCTGTCAGTAACGCTCCGGAGTGTTTCCCGTATAACGCTGTAACTCGCTGCTTCACTATCATAGTACGATGCATCGCTGAAGAAATCAACTATAGTCACGACTGTTTCCTGAAACTGTATTGTCGCAAATTAGTCGTTCAACCACGTTGGTTAATGATGTCACGCAGGTTATGGAGTAATAACTACTGTTAATGAATCTGTTTGAGATCGAATTAACGGGAGATATTTTGCTATATATTACAGACATCTGAGGACTATTTCTCATTTTTCTCAGTTATTTTGCTTTATTTCCAGATTCAATCATAGTCTCGTTCTCACACACTAGAGCTTGTTCACACATGTGTTGTGATTGGTCAAGCGCTTCGAGTGTGTTTGGGAAATGTCCCGCCCCTTACCATAACCGCCAGTTTAACACACTACTAACTAACTCAACCAGGCCCCGCCCCTTTATTCTGCGTATGAATTATTATAATGAGGAATATTGTGACGTGTTCGTTCTCGGAAGAAACTCAAGATACAATGGAGGCGTTTCAGGAGTTCAGAAACACTGACTCTGATATAGAGAATAACTCACGCTGGAGGGACTTTGGACACTTTTTTCATGCAGAATACGTCCTCTTTAATAAATACCATATATAATACTAAAATAATCACTCAGCCACTTTATGAAGTCAATTAGAGTATCCTGCATTGATTATTCGAGCCCAGAACGCATCTAATAGATTTCCTTGAGTTTTCTCCACTCACACACGGGTCGACTGGGTTAAATCACAGGGAGATGTTGGTGTTTGTTCAGCCTGTAAAATCACAGTGTGGCATGATGGGATTTAATGCAAGACAAGCTGTTAGACCAGAGCTGCGTAGCAAAAACATTCAAGCTTGAGAAATTTCGGCCTCCTGGGATCTACACGCTAACAATCTGTTTTATAGCCCAGCAATAACCCGTCACCCTCGAGACACGGGCGACACGGAGAGAAAAACACTGGTGCCATTTGCTCCGGTGCAAGGTTGTGTTTAGGACACCGTGACACCGGCTCGCTTGATGCGTATCAGTGTCAGTCTTCACAGATCTCTTTTCAAACCAACACTCAAAAAATAATTTTTTGCCTGTTGTTCAATTTAATTAATCAAAATAAGCTAAAATAACAAGATTTTTTAACATTTTGTTACAACTTAATTTAATTGTGTTCAATCAACTTAATATATTTAAAACCAGTGGGTAACTTTGTGATAAGAAGTGTGTGGGACAGGTGTGTGTGTGTGTGTGTGTGTGTGTGTGTGTGTGTGTGGGTAGGTCAAACGTGCAATAACAACGTTCGGAAAAAATAACATAGAAATTAATTTAAATAGTACATTGGTTTTAATTTATCGTTTAATGAGATCTACTAATATTGTTAGTGCCGAGAATTTTTACGTGAATAAATGCATAGATCCGCAAAGTTTGCCGGTGTAATTTCATGGACAAGTGGCAGAACTTTTCAGCGGGTCAGAGCTTTTCGGGTTCTAATCCGCACTCGTATCGTTTTTTCCCCCCACATCAAACGTGAATATGTTCATTAGTGGTTGTATATTAATTAGGGACACGTTTGTGTGCAATTAGTTTAGAGATTTCACCTGAACGAATAGAGAGTCTCCGTAACGGCGTTAAGTGATGGATTAAAGCATGTTTAAAACTGAAGTTTACTTAATTAATTTGTGTGATAACTACATGAATCATTTTTGTTGACAACTAACTGGGCAGAGGATCTATAGTTCCCAGCATGCTTTGCAAGGAACTGCATTAGGAGGGTCAATTTAGGGATTAAAGTGCTTTTTCAGTAAATGTAAAGATGTTGTTAGTTAATATTACTGTTTAATGTTCAGTTATGGTAGAAACTTAGAGGACTTTCTGTAATGTTTTTTAATTTTTACCATTTTCCACAAGGCACTCAGTATTCACTTTATATGCATTAAACCTCACACTTACACCTACATAAGTAAAAAAAAAATAATGATACTATGTATAAAGTGGTTTTAATTTAAATGAACACCAGTATTTCACTTTAATTGGAAGTAACTGTAGATTCAAGTTAGCTAAAATTATAATGATGGCAAATTTATTGACAGGACAAAAATTAAATGTATAGTTATCCTGACAAAATGTTCTCTCTTAGGCATGGCAAAACTTTATCTAGTACGAAATTACACCTTTTTTTTTTTAGTAGTCTTGACTAAATTATTTTAAGTTCATAAAACAAGATTACAACAAATAATTTCATTCACTCTCCATTTCATAATTTGGAGAGGTTTTCCTTACTTTAATTAAGTTCGTTCAACAGCTTATTTTTTTGAGTGAACACAGAAGTGATTAAACTGCAGTTCATCCACTGGCCACTAGAGACCGGCTGCAAAAGCGACTCAATCCCATAAACCCTCATGTTAAAATGCCAAACTTTAGAGCAGAAAAAAACATGTTTACAGCCTGGTGCAAAAAGTGGTTTTGGTCTATATAGCTAATTTTGCCCTTCATGGAAACTGTGTGGGGGGTGAATTTTTTTATTACTCATACGTTTAAATTCTATTAAGCCTTAAAGTTGTGCAAAATTAAGGGCGTGGCCACTTGAGTGACAGGTGGATTCACCGTCGGTCGAGCACATCTGCCATGTTTTTTAACATTTTTTACTCGTGTTTGTAGTTCCTCCTCCAAAGCGCAGTGGATTGTGGGTAATATTAGCCGTTATAATGAAAAGGATCCACACTTCCTTGAAAATCCTAGCCTGGCTAACGCCAGACCCAATTCTCGTTGAGACTTGGGTCTGGGAACCACATGTACATTTTCTCGTATTTGAGGCGTGGTTTACGAATGCCCAGCGCCGTTTATTGGGTGCTAAGAATGTCTATCAAATGCGCCTGTACGTAGCTCATAGCCAATCGTTTCAATTATACCAGATGACGTCTGTAGAGCGACAGAAATTAGACAAGGAAGAAGACGATGGCCGATGGGTCAGAGATTTATGTGTACACGATGGTGTGTATCTAATGGCCGTTTCACACCGCATCCGTGAGCGGCGCGTATGTTAATCAATGAGTGCATTCACACCGGGAGCAGGAGCAGCGTGTGAGCGTCGAGCAGGAGCGTCGCGTGAGCAGCAGTGAAGCGGGGGTTTCGGCGTCGAATCTGTTTTTGCTGCACTTCTCCACGCTCAATTAAAGTGAAAGCACACTTTTGATGGACAAAAATAAATATGATTTCATACAAAAAGTGCCCAAAATGCACAGAATAAGCATGTCTAGTGAGTTTTAACAAGAACTTGAGTAGGCAAATAAAAGAAAATAAAGACTCTAAAATATGTATAGAAGATTTAGGCTACCCGGTAAAAACTTGTTTTTAATTATTCAGTTTGGGTGAAAGTTGTGTAGGCCTATTATTTATATATAGCCTATATATATATATATATATATAAAACTAAAGTAAACTAGCCAGAAAATATTATATATAAGCGTTATTTTAGTTTATGTAACACACAGACAGCTACAGGCTAGCACAACCCAAATCAAATTTTGTTTTTTATCCGCGGAGTTGCAGTATTGTAAACATATCGAAAGTATGAGTGAAACTAATAGTTTGGAGCCATTTTCTGGGTTGTTTTGTTGTTTAACATTGAACTTATATGCGAATGTTGTACACCACAACATTACAAACTTTCAAGACTATCAATGTTATAAAATGACCAGCTTCTAAAAACAAATGTATAGTTGTCTTTGTAAAGAATTGCTCGCTTATATGTAGCTTTGGAGCCGCTGCTGTGACACTGTACAAACGCTTCCAGTGTGAATACTCTCGCGCGTCTGCAGCTGCAGTGATGTAGTTACGCTGACGCGCTGCTCAAGTGCCGCTCACGCTTGCGGTGTGAAACCTATGTGTGAAACGACCAGGCTGCATCGAAAGGTAGCTTCGCGTTTGCTGCCATGTTGGATCCATAACAAACTGATTCGGTGTGTCGCACAGAGGTCGTCATCGTCTTGCTGCTCCCTCCCCGTTCTGTGATTGGTTCCCTAAATGAGGCGAAAATCTGTACCATGGTATCCATACTGCCTTTCAGCGTGAATAAAATCGCGCTGCGGGAAGGCAGCATGGGGAAACCCAGACTATGAAAATCCACCGGAAATAGTAGACCATCGGGGACTTCTGGCATACTCTTTTCAACATACTATGCTTTGGGACACACTTATTTTAATCTCACACACTGTTTAGGATGGATAGTGTGAACATTGAGACGTAGGGATGCATGATTGACGGTGGGCTTTCGGCTCCGCCCACTTTAGGCTTCAAAAATGCTCTTTAGAAACACTACGGTGACGTCACACACACTACACCCATATTTATTTACAGTCTATGGTCTCAATTCACCTACTTATACTTACGCTTACTTACGCCCTAAAAGTATGTTCTCATTTTGTGAAGAAAAACTTTGGGACATACGATCATGTCATACAATTGCGTCTTTACAGTTTTTTACAATCGCTATGACAATTTTTTCAATACTTTTAACAAATTTCCTAAACTCTTAACACAGTTAGCACTACATCGGTCTGTGTAAGCTATACTATTAACACATTTCTTGTTGCTTTAACACAAAATGCATACAATTAACACAAATTTAGTTTACTTCTTTTACACACAAGCTCAAACAAGATCAAAACAATGTATTTTTACTGGCAAATTTACCAATGCTTTAACACTGTATGTAAGAACAGAAAACACCATGTTCTAAACCTAACCCAGGCTAAAGTCAAATAAACAGCTGTTTATATTGTGAATTGAAACACAAATATATCCCCTGTATTTTATTCTATTGTTACTGAGAAACAGCTGATTGAATTTCTGCAGCAAAAGACCTAAACCCAACAAAACAAAAATGTAGAGAGGCTTCAAAAGAAACTGCAGTGCAAAACACAATCTATGATCAATACAATATATTGTATAAGGGCAGACCTGACACATATAAAATAATGCAGTTTCTGTAATTCCATCTGATGTTCGTGTTTTCATGACATTGTGCTATGACTGACTAAATCTTCCTGTTGGACGAGAACATATGTTAGTGTTTTGAAAAATTATTTGATTTTGAGACATGTTTGCAGTGTTTTGATAGACATAGTGTATTGTTGCTAGTGTATTATTGTAGTTTGAAACTTAGTGTTGGAGTTTAGTTTACAATGTGTGATTCTGAGCATGAAATTAACTGTTTTGCCTACTGTGTGTTGTAGGTGTGTTGGTCCGTTAAGAGTTTAGGAAATTTGTTAAAAGTATTGTAAAAGCGATTGTAAAAAACTGTAACGGTTGCATCCAGTCACAGTACACTGACCTGTCAATCATCTTGTCTCAGTTAAAATCAATGAAAAAAACACCCTTTTTTCCTCACGTTTGCAGGTGGGCTGCCGGCCCGACCACGTGGCGTTGGGGAAGCAGATGCGCTCGGCCGAGCCGTAGAGTGTGTGTCCCGTGGAGCAGGTGAAGCGCACTTTAGCGTGTTGCTGGAAGCTTCCCTCCTCTCGCGTGGCGTGAGCCGGTGTTCCCGGATCCCCACAGCCGCCTCTCTTATCGCCTGAGGAACACAAACACACTCTTCTGCAAACCTCGTTCACCAGATAAGAGAGAACATGCATTTTCTGCAAGGATAGAAACAAACTGCATGTCTCTTCTAGGGGGAAAACAGTGACAGTGAGTTAGTGGAAGTGTGTGCAACCCATGAGTCTGAACCCGCAGATATTATTACAACATAATAAACCAGAAACATCTTCAACGGGCTCTTTTTGCATATATATATGTGTACATATATATATGCTTCGATATTTTTAGTTAAAAGCCAAAACATTTGAAAAAAATAATTAGTATTCTGTAGTTGTTGTTTTTTTAAAGAAATTAATATTTTATTTAGCAAAGACACATTAAACAGATCAAACGTGACAGTAGAGACTTTTACATTAACACAAAATATTTATTTTCAATAAATGCTGTTCTTTTGAACGTTCAGAAAAATTACACAACACTGATAATAATAATCATAAATGTTTCTTGAGCATCAAATCATCATATTATAGTGATTTCTAAAGGGTCATGTGACACTGAAGACTGGAGTAATGATGCTGAAAATTCAGCTTTGATCACAGGAATAAATTACACTTTACTATATATTCACATAGAAAACTGATATTTTACAATGTAAAAATATTTAACAATTTTTATTTATTTTGATCAAATAAATGCAGCCCTGGTGAGCAGAAGAGACTTTCAAAAACATAAAAATAATATATTTTTCAATGATATTAACTCTACATTATGTACCAAATATTAATGAACTAGAATTAAATATGACTATTCACACCAGCCATGTCAAATCTAGACATTTCATTTGTATTTCACAGCTCTTTTCTCAACCTTCAAAACTCAAACTCAAAAGTAAATGTTGATCACAGATGTGACCTTTGGAATTAAATGGATTGAAGAAAGTCAAAATCATATACATTTTGACAGACCTGCTCAGTGATGTATTAGAGACATTATAAATATGAGTGGAATTGTCTTCATTTGCTGCTTGGATAAAGAGCGGTTCAGGATCTCAGCGGAAACACTTGCTCTGTTCTCTGAGCTGTCAATCATGACGAACAACTTTCTGTGCATGAAAATAATGATCGTGATTTTAACGGTAAAAGACCGCAAAAATGCTACAGTGAAAAACTGTTAATTGGTTAACAGAAAGTTTCCGTACTATATACAGTAAATAACTGTGATAAATCTAACCGTACATTTAATGTCATTTTACAGTAAAATACCATTGAATTTACAGTTTTTGGAAGTGAAAAAGAACAAGTCATTGTATAATTTACAGTGAAAAACCATAAATTGACAATCCCACAATTCCCTGTGTGACACTTCACATTTGATGTATTTTTACGGTTATATATATATATATCATAAACTGTTTCTTCATAGTTTTTCTTATTTTTTTTCTGATCAGTTATGTACAGTAGGGTTTTATGTTACATTTAATGTTGTTAAAATAATGTTTATTGCATTTTTAAAAATGGCATGTGTGTTACCATGATGGTGTTCAGTGTTTATGACACTGTGCAGCTTCTATATATTAGTATTAACTTTTTTATGTTTCTAAAAGAAGTCTCTTCTTATCACCAAGGCTGCACTTATTTGATCAAAAATACAGTACAATTTGTGAAATATTATTTCAATGTAAATCAGCTGTTTTCTATGTGAATATATAGTAAAGTGTAATTTATTCCTGTGATCAAAGCTGAATTTTCAGCATCATTACTCCAGTCTTCAGTGTCACATGATCCTTCAGAAATCACTATAATATGATGATTTGATGCTCAAGAAACATTTATGATTACCATAATTTTTGCAAACTGTGATACAATTTTTCAGAATTTTTGACACAAAATAAAGCTCAAAAGAAGGGCGCTTATTTAAAATAAACCTTACACAACCTTTCTGCAAACCTGCCTTGTGTGATTAGGCAACTATGAGAGCCAATAGAAAAGAAAAAAACATTGACAACAGCTTTTTATTACTAGAAACATCTTCAAATATCTTTCTAATAAGCTTGGTATCGTGCACAATGAATATTGCTGGATCTGTGACAAATTGCTTATTTTCCTCTTTGGATAAAAGCTTCTGCTAAATGCATTAATATTGCACAAGAGTATCAAATATAAAGGTGTTTTTTATGCTCTTGACATGCGGGTCAGTCGTTAATCAGCATCGTTTGTGTTTCACACAAGAAAGAAACTCATATACGGGTTTGGAACAACATTAGGGTGAGAAATTTTCACTTTTGTGTGAATTATTCCTTTTGAAAACACATATTGCAATTCTGAAGAGCAAAAAACCAGACGAAATTCTCAAGAGGAACAGTTGAAGACACATTTATATGTTGTATTGATGAGAAGAAGCATTAGCAGGCGTGTGTGAGATGCAACACCTTCCTAATGACAGTGTGAGAAGCAACAGGCTATCAATTATCATCTAGCGTCGCCAGCAGAAACCATTAGCATAAATAATTATGGTAAAATATTCCTGGACGGCACAGACAGGAGCATCGAGTCCCAGTTTGAGTCAGTCGACGACACAAAAATCAAATCCTTTTTAATTACATGTACGACCCGAGGACAATCAGAAAACTCAGACACAGCAAACAGAGAAACCAGTGGATAAAACTAGCCGTAGGGCGACTGTCATCAGCACGTCACACACACACGTCACACACACACACGCACACACACACACACACACACACACACACACACACACACACGTCACACACACACACACACACACGCACAAACACACACACACACACACACTCAGTCTCTCACACACACACTCACTCTCACAAACACACACACACTCTCACACACACACACACACACACACACA
>JAPDVR010000018.1:43139589-43219589 GCA_026230005.1 Gila orcuttii | reverse complement strand
ATAACACGACAAAATATAACAGAACATAAGAGCATAACACAATAAAATAAAATAACATAACTTAACATGAAATGACAACAACATAACATACCATAACATGACAACAACGTAACGTAACACATCACAACACTATATAAAATCAAATGACATGACATAACGTAATAACATAAAACAACATAACAAGATTACATAACATAACAATGTCAACGCAATGGAACATAGCACAACATAACATGACATATAACAACTACCGTTTGAAATATTTAGTATTTTATACTACATTCTGTTTCACATGCTATTTACAACAGACTGTGTGTGAAAGGCAGAATACAGCAGAAGTGTGTTTAGTAGTGCGCTATAATCACAGCCTGAACAGTCAAAAAGACAAAAGCAGAGAGAGGAGGAAGATTGAGAAGAAAGAAAGAGGAAACTCTCAGTTCACAGTTTCTGGGTCAGCGATGCAGCGTTGCATACAGATACACGTGGAGGAGTGTGTGCGATTCGAGGAGAGGAGTGTGTGACTCATGGAGAGGAGTGTGTGATTCGAGGAGAGGAGTGTGTGTGATTCGAGGAGAGGAGTGTGTGACTCATGGAGAGGAGTGTGTGATTCGAGGAGAGGAGTGTGTGTGATTTGTGGAGAGGAGTGTGTGATTCGTGGAGAGGAGTGTGTGATTCGAGGAGAGGAGTGTGTGTGATTCGAGGAGAGGAGTGTGTGACTCATGGAGAGGAGTGTGTGATTCGAGGAGAGGAGTGTGTGTGATTTGTGGAGAGGAGTGTGTGATTCGTGGAGAGGAGTGTGTGATTCGTGGAGAGGAGTGTGTGATTCGTGGAGAGGAGTGTGTGACTCATGGAGAGGAGTGTGTGATTTGTGGAGAGGAGTGTGTGATTCGTGGAGAGGAGTGTGTGATTCGTGGAGAGGAGTGTGTGTGATTCGAGGAGAGGAGTGTGTGTGACTCGTAGGGAGTGTGTGTGATTCGTAGGGAGTATGTTTGATTCGTGGAGAGGAGTGTGTGATTCGTGGAGAGGAGTGTGTGATTCGTGGAGAGGAGTGTGTGATTCGTGGAGAGGAGTGTGTGATTCGTGGAGAGGAGTGTGTGTGATTCGAGGAGAGGAGTGTGTGTGACTCGTAGGGAGTGTGTGTGATTCGTGGAGAGGAGTGTGTGATTCGTGGAGAGGAGTGTGTGATTCGTGGAGAGGAGTGTGTGATTCGTGGAGAGGAGTGTGTGATTCGTGGAGAGGAGTGTGTGATTCGTGGAGAGGATTGTGTGATTCGTGGAGAGGAGTGTCGGTTAGGAACCTGTGTGTGTGTGTGTGTGTGTGTGTGTGTGTGCTCTTTGATACCAATCTTTCATTTGAAAGTCACGTGTTTAGTATCTGTAAAACCGCATATTTTTATCTTAAAAATATATCTAAATGATGTCATATGCTCTCAATTAAAAATGCAGAACAACTAGTTCATGCGTTCATGACATCAAGGCTAGATTATTGTAATGCTCTTATGGGTGGTTGCCCTGCACGCTTAATACATAAACTACAGCTGGTCCAAAACGCAGCCGCTAGAGTTCTTACCAGAACCAGGAAGTATGACCATATTAGCCCGGTACTGTCAACACTGCATTGGCTCCCTATTTAACATTGTATACATTTTAAAATATTGCTGATTACTTACAAAGCACTAAATGGTTTAGCTCCCCAGTACTTGAGCGAGCTCTTAACGCATTATACTCCTTCACGTCTATTGCGATCTCCAAATTCTGGCCAGGACGGACAAAACCAGTGAAATATCAACTGATTTAATAACTCTGAGTTATTCTCATATTTTATTACCATTTTCTAAACTATAGCGAATAAACTGTGATAATGTGAGAAATGTTGAAGGTGTCTGAATACATTTTTGGTTTGTCTGTATATTGTAAAATGTCATTTATTCCTGTGATCAAAGCAGAATTTTAGCATCATTACTCATGATTTTTGATATTTAATCTTGGCATGTGAAGATGCATTGTGTCAGTTTTCCCATTGCAATATAAGTGACTGCTTTTACTGTGCATTTTTAGTTCTTGGTCAATATAGGCTGCACAGAAAAAGCCTCACAGGTTTGATAACGATTGACTGATTCATGAACTATTCTTTAAAAGAATCAAATCTGTGCATGTTAGTTGGACTCAAACAGACAGCTCGTCAGTAGAAGAAGCGGTGCAGTATGTCACACAGAGACAGAAGTCATTATTCAGCTGAACTTAATTAACTCATGTAAGACTGACACATAATGACAGAAAATAAGACCCAAGACAAAGATGAGCTTCACTCAACAATCTGCTCATCCAAGGGCATGACTCCTCTTTCAAACACACGCAAGCCTGAACAAGCCGGTACAAAAGACCTGAGTATTATCTGAAGGCAATAAGCCACGAGCCACCGCCGTGTGTTACTGTGATTTTACCACGAGAATGGGAGAAGCTTTTATTAAATGGAAAAACGGAATATTATTTATAAATTAATAATCATTTTTGTGCTGCACAACGTGAAGAAGAGCAGCTGAAACATCCTGAAATCACTGTAATAGATTATATTCTTCATATTCACTTCAGTTATATCAAAGATTAACATAACATAACAACATAAGACATAACATAACACAAATTAACATGACATAACAACATAATATAATATAACATAACATGATATATGACATGACATAATAACATAACATGAAATACACAAAATAAAATGACATGACAACAACATACTAACATAACATGACATAACAACATGACATCAACATGACAACATAACATAAAACACCACACAACTTAACATGACATAAGATGACATAATATGACATATCAACCTAACAAAATAAAATAACATGACAACATAATATAACATGACATCATATATGACATAACATGAAATAACAACATGAAATACACAAATACAATGACATGACAACAACATACTATAACATAACATGACATAACATAACATATAGCAACATAACATAACACAACACAACACGACAAAATAAACAAAATAAAATAACATGACATATGACATAACATAGAATAGCAACATGAAATACACAAAATAAAATGACATGACAGCATAACATGACAACAACATACTATAACATAACGTGACAGGATATGACATGACATAACAACATAACATAAAATAACATGACATAACATGAAATACAAAATAACATGAAACAACATGAAAACAACCTAATATAACATGACATGATATATGACATAACAACATGACATCACAACATAACACTAAATACCATAACATGACATAACATCAACAATAAACCGTGGTGAAATCACTGTAATTGATTATATTCTTTATATTAATTTCAGTTCTTTCAAAGAGCCTCACAGCCCACAAACAGCAAACCAGCCAGAACAACACAACATCCCTGGCCAAACAACAAATGACAATTGCAATTTATTTCTGAAATTAGTTTTAATATCCATGGCAAGCAGAGTCTCTTTCTCTCGCTCTCTCAGTTACACAAACACAGAGCTTGATGTTGCTTAATCAATACAGTCGTCAAGAATAGCGAAGTTAACGCCAAACCACAGAGAAACGTGTAGTTATAGTTATAACTAATGCTGCTTTTAGTAGAGAGGTCACTGCACAACACAAATGCATGCTCTCTCTCTCTCTCTCTGGTTTAAAATACAATTACATCATATTCAGTAATATTATTGATTTAACTGCACATACTATCAGATGAGAACATTTGAACTGAATATATGACATGGACTTTGCAACATAGACACTGTTATTGAACTGGATTAGCGGTGAACTAAATTGAGCTGAATAATAATAATGGCACTATTATCTTCTGTAGAGATGCTTATCGCTGAAATTGAATTGGTTTCATAATATATAAATACATGTGACTTGACTTAAAAACTACATAGAAACAGCCCAAGCCTCCATATGAGCCTGAATGACTTCTTTAAACTAGTAGCGATTGCTTCAAAATGCGCAAGAAAGTAGTTTTAGGAACAAAAAAACTAAAAATGTCTACAAACCCAAAATTATAGATTTTTTCTTATATGCCAAAAATCATTAGGATATTAAGATCACGTTCCATGAAGATATTTAGTAAATTTCCTACCATAAATATATAAAACATTTTTTTTGTGAGTGAATGCAGCAAAATCGCGAAAATAAATGCACAACTTTCAATGCGATTTTCTCAATGTTTTGATTTTTTTGCACCCTCAGATTCCAGATTTTCAATAGTTGTATCTCGGACAAATATTGTCCTATCTCAACAAACCACACATCAATGGAAAGCTTATTCGTTCAGCTTTCATGTGATGTATAAATCTCAATTTCAGAAAATGGACCCATGCGACCAGAGTCACATATTTATACCGATTTCATCAGGCTCCGAAAACTCTTCAAAAGAACACAAAGAATGTCCTTCTCAGCTGCCATAGTTGCAACTCTTCAGAACAGCGTGTTCAACGCACCACCGTTTCCGTTTGAAAAAAACGTTTTGCAACTTTTTATCGGGTGTGTCTTACCTGAGCAGTGTGGCTGCGAGCCACTCCATTGGCCGTTCAGCTGGCAGGAGCGTGTGGATTCACCAATCAGAGCTCGGTCTTCTAAACACCTGTAGTGAACTGTAGATCCGAAGGTGAATTTCTCTCCCGTCACAACGGCATGAGGAGGAGAACCAGGGTGACCACAGTCCACCTCTGTAGGAGACACACATCAGTCACTTACTTAAACTCACAGTTCGGATTTATTCTTTTAGCTTTAATGTATTAAAGTCCCCCTGTAGTCAATCATTTTATTCCTTAAAACTCATCTTTGATCACCAACACGACACATTTAGATGTCTTCATGTCTTAAAATATCTTGAATGTAACTCGACACCCTTGCCTCATTTAGTATGCGCGGTTCTATGAATATGCAAATGAGCCCCGCCTCCACTCACTCACTCACTCACTCAGAGATTCAATGTTTGGTGTTTTCATGAGTGTGAATGTGAAGGTCTGGCACAGGTTCTCTGTGGGTCTGGCTTTAACCCTCTCGCAAGATCACCAAAACACGTTCTGCGTGGGTGAAGTTTAGCAAAGAGGAAAAAAGGACCTCGTACAATACGTAACATTTACAAGATTACAGAGAACACATCTCTAAATTCAGCCCTGCTTTTCTGTCTTCAGCAACAACACAATTACTGTGGGACTTTCCTGCTGTGAGCAATGTTCGGTAACACTTTACAATAAGGTTCGTTAGTTAACATTAGTTAACTACATTAGTTAACATGAACTAATAATGAACTACACTTATACAGCATTTATTAATCTTTGTTCATGTTAATTTCAACATTTACTAATACTTTATTAAAATCTTGTTAACATTAGTTCATGCTCTGTGAACTAACATGAACAAACAATGAATAGCTCTATTTCTATTAACTAACGTTAACAAAGATTAACAAATACAGTAACAAATGTATTGCTCATGGTTAGTTAATGTTAGTTAATGCATTAACTAATGAACCTTATTGTAAAGTGTTACCCAATGTTCAAATTATCATGCATAATCCTTTTGTTTCTGAGGAATATGATTTTTTTTGCACAACAAAAGCTTATTTATTGAATATCTGTCTGACACACTTCGCTTAGCATCCATAATGTATTTGATAGGTGTCTGGAAGATATAGAGACAAAATCTCTATATTTTTGCTCTGAAATAGTGTTTTTTTCCCAATAAGAGGAGCTATCTTCTCAAACAAACAGACATTGCTGCCGCGTAGAAGTTTAATGTTTAATAGAAATGCAAGGAGTGTTAATCGGCTAATCATAGTTTGTGTCCAAACCAGTGATTCGATTTTAGAAACGCTTTATATTTCTGCCACGTCGTGGAACAACAACATACAATGATGATGAAAAATGATAATCTCTGATTTGAGATTGATTTGGTTGCGAGTGCAGTGTGCTTACAGAGAGACTCCGCCCACTAGGGTTGGGCGATGTCTACCAATTTGGCATCGGACGATGTCTACAGTGAAACATCGCGATGGACGATGATATCGGGAGGGGGGGGGGGGGGGGGGTAACATTCTCATTTTCCTCTATATCTCATCAGCAATTTCGATTTCGGCAGCTCTGCAGCAGCTGAGCACTAAGGAGCGAATGTACAGTGACGTGACAGAACTGCCAGATTCAAACTGTGCTTTCGCGCTATGGCTGGCGCTGAGCCAAAGACGGACGCGCTCAGTGCTTGTCATAGGCTATAATATCACAACTGTTCACTGTTTTTAACCACATAATGTTTATTTTAGGTTTCAGACATTTAAATACATATAATTTATAGCAAAACAATACATTTATAGTTTGTAAAATACACAATGGTGTCTATGGAAGCAGCAATAACAAACCATTCAAATGATATTTGACGACGGTTTTTATTCATATCAGAGACAGAGTAAATAACTATAAAGTCAACTCTATTTCAGTTCACTGGCCACTTACTTTCATGTATTTCGGGAGAAACTGATGAATTCACGCGCTGTAATAACTTAAATCCAACAGACAGGAATCTCTGAACTGCGGCCCAAACACGGCGCCCATCTCACAGATCAAGATAACTTATAAAGGTTTTTTAAACTACAGAACAAACTCACTTACACATATTTGAGAATCGGAATAGAAGATAGTTTATGACATGTAAGCAAGTTTGTTAATATTTAGAAATAAAAGCGCTAAATCTGTCATACAGCGCTATTTTGGCTGTGGTGAATCACGTGCCAAGCATGACGCGTCACCATGGAAACCATGGGGGAGGGGGGCAACCATGGGGGGGGGGGGCATCACGATGTCGGCTAAACATCGTGATGGCTGACAGATGATATCGTCCATCGGCTCAACCCTACCGCCCACACACTCTTCTGATTGGCTGTGGTTTGTGATTGATTTGGTTGTGAGTGCAGTGCGCTTGCAGAGAGACTCCGCCCACACTCTCTTCTGATTGGCTGTGATTGTTTTTGTTGTGTTTCGCAGTCGTGTCTCATCTGGTATGGACAGACAAATTGCTAGGCGCTGGAATCTTACTGCGTCTGTTTTAGGAAACAACTAAGAGCGGATCATTGAGTTAAACTCGAAAACTTGATCAGTCCAATTTGTGAACTGAATCAGTTTATTTGCAACCCAGTTCTTGAGTTCAACTCTCTGATTCAATGCTGGCAGGAGGGAAATATTTTCAATGAATAACTACTTAAATCTCAGTCTGTTCCTCAAACGACGATTACAGAGGATCTAAATAAATCACCTTAGCCGAATATATTACATTTGTAATGCTTTTTTGATAATTTCGGGAGCCATGGTCAATGTATGTAAAAAAGCATATAGATTTGGAACAACAAAACGACAAAATAAACGGGAACACTTTACAATAAGGTTTATTAGATAACTACATTAGTTACCATTAACTAATAATAAACTGCACTTACACAGCATTTGTTAATCTTTGTCAATGTTAATTTCAACATTTACTAATTCTTTATTAAAATCTTGTTAACATTAGTTAATGCACTGTGAACTAACATGAACAAACAGCTGAATTTTAATTAACTAACATTAACAAAGATTAACAAAAACAGTAACAAATGTATTGCTCATTGTTAGTTTATGTAAGTTAATACATACGTTTAATAAATGAACCTTATTGTAAAGTGTTAGCAAATGAACTATTCAGTCGTAGTGTGTAGTTGTTCACATCTTACCAGCATTAATTCATCTCTCGTGCGCTGCTGAAGAAACACACATAAGCTCTTCAATTTAATTTAGCTAAGCTTCTTTTCAGGCCTGGTTTTGATGTTTGCTTTCTTTTGAATTGTAAATGCACCCGAATAAAGCCGAGGAGGTGCAAATTTTCATAATATTCATCCGGCTGAAGGGGGAAAAAAGGCCGCTTATTAAAATTCCCAGGTAGCCTCTGTCGACTTAGTAAAGTGCAGAATTACCCTGTGTACACTTGAGAGAAAAACAAGGCTAATAGACAGCTAGCAGGATTGTTGCTTTTCCTTCACGCTCGCTGTATCTCGCGTAGAAACCGACAAGAAACGATCAAGTTCAGGTTTGAAGCAATTACAGGGACAGAGATGGAGAGCGAGAGCAGGAGGCAATTACTTTCTCACAGGCAAATGAACACGTCTCTGTAATGAATGTGCTCTTGACCTTAATACTCCTCGCTTTGGCAAACTGGAGAAAAGGTGCGTTAAATTCACTGCCGTCCACTGCGGGAAACTCCGGGAAACTTTTAAAGCTTTCACACAGATAAAGAAGCCTCCGTCATAAGAGCTCTTTGAACCGAGCGTTGCACTTGAGTGCGTGTTGGCTAACCGGTGACATTTACCATCTCAGACGGACAGAGGTCAAAGACTGGCAATGATAACAGTCGAAATAATGAGAGATAAAGTGAAGAGACGCACACGTACCCAGGCATTCTGGTAACGGTTTGTCCCAGTATCCCACCGGCTGGCAGGTTAGAACCGATGAGCCGAAGAGGTAATATCCGGGATTGCAGTCGTAGGAAACTACGGTCCCGAAAGTGAAGTTCCCGTACTCAATTTTGCTCTTCCTGATTGAGTTTGCTGGAATACCGGGATCAGTGCAGTTGACGACTGAAGAACACAAACAGAAAAAGTATAATAAGTGTTGCAAGCCACGACAATTCATAAATAAAATACAATAATGTATTTGAGATGTATTTTATTTTTTTTGTTTATATATACATACTAAAGTTAAAAAGTTTAAGCTTATTATGATTTTTGAATGTTTTTGAAACAAGCCTTTTCTGCTCAACAAGGCTACATTTATTCGATAAAAAATACAGTAATAGTGAAATATTATTACAAGATAAAAACCTTTTTTATGTGAATATATTGTAAAATGTTATTATTTATTCCTGAGATCAAACCTGAAATGTCAACATATATATATATATATATAGATATATCTTTGGACAACTTTGATGAACTTTTTTGATCCATTTCAAATGGTGACTACTGTATATATATTAATGAAAAAATCCTGAATATATATATATATATATATATATATATATATATATATATATATTTTATTCATTAAAAAAGTTCAATAGAACAGCATTTATTTGAAGCTGAACTCTTTTGTAAATTACTTTACTGTCACTTTTAATCAATTTAATGCATGCTTGCTGAATAAAAGTATTAATTTAATTGATTAAAAGTATTAATTTAAATGATTACATTTAAATTATATGCATTAAATCACCTAAATTAAAGAAAACAGGGTGGTAGTGTATCACATTTTCCACAAAAATATTAATCAGCAAAACCACTTTTCAACATTGATAATAATACTAAAATGTTTCTTGAGCATCAAATCATCATATTATAGTGATTTCTGAAGGATCATGTGACACTGAAGACTGGAGTAATGATGCTGAAAATTCAGCTTTGATCACAGGAATAAATTACACTTTACTATATATTCACATAGAAAGCTGTTTTATATAATAATAATATTTCACAATTTTTACTGTATATTTGCTCAAATAAATACTGTCTAATATTTCACCCATAAGAGAGTTTGTGTGTGTGTAAATAATATTTCACTGTTTTTAACTGTAATTTTGCTCAAATAAATGCAGCATTGGTGAGCAGAAGAGACTCTTTCAAAAAGATAAAACGTTTTTTTGAACAGTTACAATATTTACAATAATCTTAAGCTATTTTATCATTGTAAACTTGCTGCATAACAAAAGTAAAAAGAAAAAACAGCATTACAATAGAACATCTTCACCCGTTCGGTGAGATAAACTATTTATTTGTCCATTATTATTGGACAAAAGCACATTCCAGTCACGTGATCAAGCCATCATCACTGTTGATCTCTTCATGCGTTCTGTTGTGAGAGTCAAACACTCCAGACGATCCTCTGAGACACTCATAATCACGCCGTTAACAAAGCAGAGATTAGCTCAAAACA
Organism: Gila orcuttii; assembly: GCA_026230005.1. Classification (NCBI taxonomy): domain Eukaryota; kingdom Metazoa; phylum Chordata; class Actinopteri; order Cypriniformes; family Leuciscidae; genus Gila; species Gila orcuttii. The sequence continues at coordinate 43,209,579 of JAPDVR010000018.1, read as the reverse complement.
TACATCTCATCTTCTGATCTGCAGAGCTAATCTGTGGCTAAACAGGGCCAGAGGCTCTCAGAGATGAAATCGGTCATTTCTATTTCAACCACGGACTAAAAGTCATTTCCATCAGCGCCACAGTGTTTAACTCTCGCTATAATAGAGGCTTTCGCACCGGGTCGTTATAGGAACGAGACACCAGGATAGTTCCCTGAGAACTACAGGAAAAATTAGAATATCGTGCAAAAGTTTATGATTATGATTATAAAACGCCAAATTCAAAATCTCAGAAAATTAGAATATTACATGAAATCAATAAAAAAAAGGATTTTAAATACAGAAATGTCAGCCCTCTGAAAAGTATAATCATGCATATGTATATAGTTATATATACTAAATATATTAGTTTCACCTTTTAATTTGAATTACTGAAATACATGAACTGTTGCACGATATTCTCATTTTTCGAGTTTCACCTGTAATTGTCCCATAGGAACGTTTTCCTGGTTGCGTTCGCAGCGCCGGTAGGAACTCTGAAGTGACGTTGTGACATCATGAAATAAATAAATAAATTGCAATGAAAAGTACACTTGTCCTATATTTATCAGTCATCATTCATCTGTAAAATAACACTGAGATCATTATTCACAAATATCACAAAATGTCTATATTATATGAATCTACAGTCATCATAAGATAAATGCCCGAATCAAGATGGCGACGTCTTTAGTCCAGCCCCTAGTTATCTTTGTACATTTTCTTTAACTGAAACTTAGTAGTAAAACTAAGTAAAACTCATTAGTTTACGATCTGTCTAACAGTCATGTCTAATACACTATTAGCTATAACTCTTATACATACAAAGTAGACCGTAATGATAAGTTATAAGCGTTTGCCGTGTGTTTGATGTCGTGTTGCTGAGCAGAAACACATAATCATGTTTCTCTCGGTCTCCTCAAAGATGCGTTGGGTTTTCTCCTCAGTGTAAAGGTTTAGAGCTCCATCTATCAGTTTTACATGTTCGCAGAGTTAGTTTCTGGAGTACATATATAGGCTATAATACGTGTTTTTACACGGCCTCTTTAATAATGGCGGGTGCTGGCGTTTGGCCAATCAGCGAACACTAACACCACTGTAGTTCCTGTAGAGAGCCTAAGCCCCTCCCCTTCCGGTGGACCATGGGACCTTATTTCAGAAAAATATTGTATGGTAGTCAATGCCGAGAGACAACAAATATTTGGATCCCGTTTGAATTGTGCCCTGAATTACACATATGATTTTTGTCAATTTAAAAGATACATTTTAAAGTCAAGAAAGTGGCAGTTTGATGTAAAACTGTTGAGGTATAAGACTGTGAAAATACGTAATTACAAAGACTACAAACCCAAAAGGCGCACATGTGACATCATACCTTTTCTCTCAATGAATGAAGCTAACTTTACTGAAGCTAACTTTACTGAAGCTAACTTTACTGAAGCTAACTTTACTGAAGCTAACTTTACTGATGCTAACTTTACTGAAGCTAACTTTACTGAAGCTAACTTTACTGAAGCTAACGTCTGTCATTTCTATAGTCTAACGTTATAATCGTAACGTCACGCCGTCATGCTGTGTGTTTTGTACCAGACTGCACACACACGAGCTTGGTGACGTACATAGTGCGAGACGAGAGATCTAGTTCATGGAGCGATTTTCACATAAAACTAAATGTTACTCTTCTGTTTTATGACAAACTGTGCAATTCCATAACTAACTGTCATTAGAGTATTAGTAGACTCTCTGCTTAATATCTGCCAACTCTTTATTGTGATGCTCCTCCAACAGACATTCTCCTGACTATACGTAACTTTACAAGTACATGTTTACTCACATTTACATTTAACATTTATGCATTTGGCAGACGCTTTTATCCAAAGCGACTTACATTGCATTTCAAGCTACACATTTACATTCTTATCAGTTCTTGCTTTCCCTGGGAATCGAACCCATGACCTTGGCGTTGCAAGTGCCAGCACTCTACTGTTTGAGCTAATATTCCAACATATTCTAACCCTAACCCTACCAGTCTACTAACACTCAAGTCTCCTTAATTTATACAGCGCTTTTAACATTATAGACTGTTTCACAGCAGCTTTACAGTGATAATAGGAGATTACAGTAACAGAGATTGTTTTGGCTTTACAGCAGCTCTAGAATAAAGTTATTGTCCAGATAAAGTTAGTTTTGATTGATTCACTTCCATTTCAAATATCATTAGTTATTAACTTAGTTATTAACAGCTAACACGACACCGTTTCAACCGAAAACAGAAAACCCTTAATGTGTTCTGGCCGCTCATTTGCACGATAACAGTATTTAGTGCTCGAGAACGCAAACCTTGAAACAGGCTCCAAGCTAAAATTTCTGAAGAAAAAATATAATCTCCGCATTAACTTCAAAAACGTGAATCTGTGAAAACGCTCACAAGCGTGCACATGAGTATTACGTGTTTAGTCTATAGTCTACACGCTAATGAGAGTTAGTAGTAGTGGTCGACCGATAAATCGCCAAGGCCGATATTTGGCATTTTTAAAATATCGGCATCGGCCGATCAGTTTTTCTGATTGGCCGATGTGTTGAAAGCGGGACTTTTATTTTGACGGCGCTCCAGACTTTTATTTTGACGGGCGGCGCAGAGAACACCAGCGCCTGATCACACAGCGCTCGCTCACATTCTCCGTCTTCATTAGTGTACGATCTCTGTCACTCATATCTGATACTTTGTTAGACAGAACTGGTAAACAAAGAAAATAAATGGAATGCGAAAAAGTAAAGCGTTGCTTTTATATTATTTGTAACAGAAAAGGCAAACTATCAGGCTAAAATACTTTCTCATTTACCGTCAACATTCAGCAAATGCGCATCTACATCATTTAAACAAATCTCTGAACATCTAATAAACATTTAATTTCACAAAGCTTGCAGATTTAATGGAATCCAGCTGTGATATCTTGTGAAGTGTGCATTTGTAGCCGATATAAATGTGTTCCTGCGAGTGACGGTCCGTGTGAAGCGAGTGAATGTGAAGATCAGCTTCACTGGAGATGCGATCGAAAAAATATGCTGTGCTATATCCAGTTGCCCACTGTGTCATATTCATATCGTTTTCACTGTGTGCTGTATGTAAAATTAGCATTACCTTGTCTTTATTTGAAAAAATATGATTACCAGATTACTGAGTGCCCTGTTACAATGTTTACTTCCTTTTTATTCACATATTCATATATTTTTAAACAATTACTTTATTTGTGAAAAATACTGTAATAGGATTGCAGATTCAAGAAGTTGCCATCTAAAACCCTAAGTATGTTTATTTTAAGGATTTGTTTTCTAATTTATTAAATATTGATTAAAATAAATATAAAGTATATATAAAAATATCGGCTTCATATCAGCCATCCTGCTCTCTAAGATATCGCCATCAAAAAACAAATATCGGTCGACCACTAGTTAGTAGACATGTAGGTGCAACGTTACTTCAACAGATTGTGTTAAAGGGACCATCAAAATAAAGTGAAACCGTCCGGTTAAACAGAGCGGATGGGTCCAAACCTCTGCATGTCGGCGGCTGGCGGCTCCACTGGCGGTCCGACTGGCACTGCGCTCGAGACGGGCCTTCCAGAATATAGCCGTTATTGCAGAAGAAGTTCACCACGTCGTTCAGGTTGAAGCCGTCGCCAACCGTGCGACCGTAGATCGGGCTGCCTGGATGACCACAGCTGACGGCTGAAACACAAACCAGGAAAACGCCCGTCAAACGTTTGAATAAACCAGCTCATCCCTGTAGTCAATCATTTTATCCCTTAAAAATGACATATTTCACCTGTCCCTTAAAATGACATATTTAAATGTTTTTTTCCTTGAAAATATCTTGAATGTAACTCGACACCCTCGCCTCATTTAGTATTCGCGGTTCTATGAATATGCAAATGAGCTCCACCTCCACTCACTCACTCACTCAGAGATCCACTCGTTGATGATCACACGTTGATCTGATTGGTTACAAGGTAGTTTGTGACGTCAGAAACACCAGCGATTTCAAACCGTGTTTTTGAGACTGTCTTTGGTTCACTGCAGTTTTAAGGAGAAAATACTCAGCAATGCTGGCGACTTATGAATTTACACATGGTTTGTCTTAAAGCATGTTAAAAACACCACATAAACAACATTAAAAACTTAATTTTCACCACAGGGGGACTTAAATATTTGTATTTAAATTATTTTTTTTTTAAACGCAAAAACAGCATTACAATAGAGCACCTTCACACGTTCGGTGCGATAAAACCATTTATTTGTCCATAATTATTCAACAAATTATTCAAATTATTGAATACTGCACTGTTCAAATTCATTTGAAATCATTATTTATAATTGTGCAGCCATGTTTTCTAGGTCAGAAGGTTGTTAAGATAATGAACATTAAGTCAAGCGTGTCCTAACTTTTGACTGCTAGCATATTTCCATCAATTTGTAGAATAAGAGTCTCCAATGCTTGACGAGAAAAATTAAAATGCACCATGTGTTTATGCATTTATTTAAGAAGCTATGCTTTTCGGCATCACAAATAAAACAAGGCAAACGTCCAAATCCCCCACACAAAACCAGGTAGTGTTGGTGTTTTTCCTCTTCGGATGTTTAATTGGAAACATCAGGATTTGTGTTTGATGAATCATGAGTTGATTCTGGGTTTGCCTGCATTACATGTCAAACTAATCCTCTTGAATGTGAACCAAACGTCAACCCCCCCCCCCCTCCCCCCCGGTGTGTATTACAGCGTGTTACTCACACACACAGGCCGGGAGCTGCCCGGACCAGTTGTGATCCTGTTGGCAGATTCGCACAGAGGATCCGATGAGCCGGAAACCCGGATTACACTGGTAAACTACTGTATCCCTGTAGCCGAAGTTTTCTCCGATAACCTGACCGTTCACGATCCTCTCCGGAACGCCACAGTGGCCGGCTGGGAAAAGAGCAAGGAGAATGTGTCAATACATGTGCGTCAACATTTCTATCAACCAATAAGATTTCAGGGCTCAATCAGAGCTTAGAAAAACGTACTCGGTTACTAACGTAACCTGGGTTCTCTCTAGAGAGGGAACGAGTATTGCGTAATATCTTACGCTATGGGGGAAAACCTCTTTTCCACGAGATATTGAAGCCAAAAATTATCCTTAATTTTGAATTAATGTAAAACGCCGTGCAGCAGCATGCAGACATAGGCAGGACACCTCGCGCGCCTATTGGCTGCCCTGCGACAACAGCAGCAGCCTATCGAGAGAGGCGCTGCGTGACACATATCCAATGGGGGCATTTCGCGCCCATTTCGTCACGTCCCACCAGAAAAGGCGTGGTCTCGCCCTGTAAATATTGCTCGATAAGGCTGGTACACTGGTTTTCATCGCCGAAGCGAACCAGAGCTGTGTATGCACGGCAAGATACACAGTACTCGTTCCCTCTCTAGAGAGAACCGAGGTTACGTTAGTAACCGAGTACGTTCTCTTACGAGAGTATCTCTAGTACTGCGTAATATCTTACGCTATGGGGAACACAATGCAAAACGCCGTGCGTACTGGGATCCAACACCAAAGTCCCAAGGGCAGTAGCCCGGGGCTCATGTAGTGCATAATCACCATAGACTCACAGAGAGTCGGAGAAGAGAGGCTGCAAGCATCATTCCCCATGAAATAGCATCCTATAGGAGCTAGTTATGTTAATAGTGTTTCACACAGACAGGGTGAACGTGTTCAGCCTGAACTGGGTAATAGTACAGGTTATTCAACACCCATGGAGCCGTGTTATCGCTCAGTGAGCGATGCACAAGCAAAACTCAGCATCAAACCCCGGCACAGCGGGGCAGAGAGTACTGAATTCTATACCGACAGAAGCTTGGCTTGTAAGGCGGGAACCTCTAGGTTATAAAACCTTATAAATGTAGACGGCGAGGCCCAGCCCGCGGCCGTACAAATATCTTGCAAGGTAACCCCACTATACCACGCCCACGACGAGGCCACGCCTCTCGTGGAGTGTGCTCTGACACCCAAAGGACACTGCAGGCCCTTAGAAGTGTAAGCCAGTGCTATGGCGTCGACTATCCATCTGGATAGGCTCTGTTTTGATGCGGCCAGTCCCTTGGATCATCCGCCAAACAAAACGAAGAGCTGCTCGGTCTGTCTGAAGGCAGACGAGCAGGACACATAAGCTCTCAGTGCCCTGACAGGGCAAAGGAGACTCGCATCCTCCTCCTCATTATGAACCGAGAGAGCACACAGGGAAATAACCTGGGCCCTGAACGGTGTGTTGAGGGATTTGGGCACGTACCCGTGGCTTGGTTTGAGTATGACTTTTGAGTCATTAGGCCCAAACTCCATGCATGACGCGCTTACCGAAAGCGCTTGCAAGTCCCCTACGCGCTTCACTGCAGCGAGAGCCATAAGGAATACCGTTTTAAGAGACAGATGTTTCATGTCTGACAAATGGATTGGCACGAAAGGGGCACCTTTCATGGCTTCCAAAACCGTAGAAAGGTCCCACACAGGGACTGAGGGGGGTCTGGGAGGATTCAGCCTCCGAGCTCGCCTGAGGAATCGCACGACCAGGTCGTTTTCCCCAGTGACTGGCCAGACGTCGGTTTTGCAAACGCCGCTATGGCCGCCACGTATACTTTGAGCGTGGATGGGGTTCTGCCCTTATCCAGCAGCTCCTGAAGGAAGGAGAGCACTTCCGTAACCCCGCAGTCTGCGGGTGAAAAGCCCTGAGCTTGACACCAGGCAGAGAACACTGACCACTTTGAGGAATAGAGCCGTCTAGTAGACGGGGCTCTAGCCTGCTTGATTGTATTTAACACTCCCTCTGGGAGGTTAGCGGGTACCCGTTGATGGCCCATGCATGTAGGGACCATAGTTGCGGGCGAGGATGCCAAATCGAGCCCTTGGCCTGAGAGAGGAGGTCTTTCCTCAACGGTATTGGCCACGGGGCAGTGCTGGTCAGCCGCATCAGGACTGGGAACCAAGTCTGGTCCAGCCTCGGTGGAACTAAAACACACTCTTTCCTTACTTCGCCGGTGACACACGCCCACGGGGGGCGTCGAGCAGATAGGAGAGCGTCATCACAGTTCTTTGTGTGTCGGCGTTTGTTTGCAGGCGTGCGTGTTATACAACAGGCTCACCGCTGCCATATTGACATTTTCAGCCGCTCAAACTAAGAGGAGCTGAGAAATGTTTGAGAAACGGAGATTGGTCCGGCCTCAGCGGGACTAAAAACACACTCTTTCCTCATTTCGCCGGTGACGCATGCCCAAGGGGGGCGGGTTAGCTTTCTTATAATGTAAAGAAAGCTAGCCGCGGTTTTGAAGCTGGCCTTCTCTACAGATGCAGCTATCTCGTCGTCATTAATGGTGGAAGCGGCGGCGCGCGGCGGCCGTTGGGAAGCGGTGGCCGAAGCTGGCGGGCGAACCGGCGAGCTATCACGGGCTGGAGAAGGCTCGGGGCTGTTTCGTCGACCTCAATGGAGGAAGCGGCGGCAGACGGCGGCCGCTGTCCGTCGGTGAGGGACTCGAGCGATGCCAGCGAAGCTGGCGTGCGAACCGGCGAGCTTTGGCGGGCAGGAGAAGGCTCGGGGTCGCGCTGGGCACGGCGCTTTTTACGGCGCAGCGCTACAGCGGGCTGAAGTGCAGGCTCTGAGAAGGATGCCAGGCGAGTCCTCAGAGTCACCATAGGCAGTAGCTCACAGTGAGGGCATCCGCCGTCGACGAGAGCGAGAGCCCCATGATCCTCACCCAGGCAGGAAACGCAGATGACATGACGGTCCCCGTCGCTGAGTGCGGCTCGGCACGAGCCGCAGGATCTTTGCATCTTGAAAAAGATGCAGCTCTTTTAGCAGAGAGAGAGAGACAGTGAAAAAATGTGTGTTGCAGCGGCGAACACACACACACAGTTTGAAAAGGATATAACGGCGGAAAGCGTAGCAGGTACGGCGGCTAAAGGCGGCGATGCCAGCGACTTCAGACTCAATGGCTCGTCCCGCTGTGTGCTTTTTCTCAGACGGCGTGGCTTCTCACTCCGGATCCAGCGATGCGTGATGCTTCGCTGAAGAGATGAAAAATAGTGTACCAGCCTTATCGAGCAATATTTACAGGGCGAGACCACGCCTTTTCTGGCGGGACGTGACAAAATGGGCGCGAAATGCCCCCATTGGATATGTGTCACGCAGCGCCTCTCTCGATAGGCTGCTGCTGTTGCCGCAGGGCAGCCAATAGGCACGCGAGGTATCCTGCCTATGTCTGCATGCTGCTGCATGGCGTTTTACATTAATTCAAAATTAAGGATAATTTTTGACTTCAATATCTTGTGGAAAAGAGGTTTTCCCCCATAGCGTAAGATATTACGCAGTACGAGAGATACTCTCGTAAGAGAACTGAAAACACATGATCTATCAATGGATGTATAAAACACTCAACATGCACATAAAACACAGGGGTTATTATGACAGTCATATTCTGTTGGGTTGGTTTTACATTAGTGCAATTATTAAACACGATTAATCGCATTCAAAATAAAAGTTTGTGTTTACATAATATATGTGTGTGTGTACTGTGTATATTTATTTTGTGTATATATAAATACACACACATGCATTTATATATATTTAAGAAATATTTGCATGTATATACTTGTATATATATTTAGATTATATATAAATATAAATATTTTATATATAAATAACCCATTTTTCTTAAATATATACATGCATTGTATGTGTATTTATATATATACACAAAATAATTATACACATGAACGAACATCAGCTTTTGAACATGTGATTCATCCTGTCATTTCCTGTGATTAAATTAAAGACTATAAGTGCACCTTTTGTGAAATGCACCAATATATACACAAATTTGTGTTAAAATATGTATCAAAAGTGCCTTAAATAAATGTATAATGTTACAAAAGATTATATTTCAAATATAATTCTTTTTAATTCATAAATGACTAAATTCATCACGGTTTTCACAAAAATATGACCGTTTTCAACATTGATAATAATCATAAATGTTTATTGAGCATCAAATCATCATATTATACTGATTTCTGAAGGATCATGTGACACTGAAGACTGGAGTAATGATGCTGAAAATTCAGCTTTGATCACAGGAATAAATTACACTTTAATATATATTTAAATAGAAAACAGCTGATTTAAATTGTAATAATATTTCACAATATTTACTGTATTTTTGCACAAATAAATGCAGCTTTGGTGAGCAGAAGAGCCTAAAAAGTCTTTTGAACAGTTTATATATATGTTTTATTGCTTGGACTTTGTTTCTTAGTTTTTATTTACTTGATTAATTATGTTAAATACGTTTTATCACTGAGGGTAATAAATGCAGTAAAACTAATATGGTTCCTTGCATCTCAAAATCCCATAAAGAGTCTCTGAAGGAGACGTAAAGATTTTAAGCAGAATGAGAATCGCTGTTGAAGTTCCCGTGCGGAGATCAGCCTGTGATTTGATATGAATGTTATTGCAGGACTGAGTCCTATACTTGTGTAAATCACATGGTGTGCGGGGAACAGAGATATTCATGATCCACCCACAGAGAGCGAGTGCAATCTCACAACAGACACTGTAATATCAACACATCCGGGGATCAACAGAAGGCATTTGAAGACTCTTTTGGAGGACAAAGTAATGCACAGGGTTGTTTTACTGCGAGAGGACGTGAAGCGAGAGAAAGAGAGATGGCGAGTGGAGATGTGTCAGTGTTTTTGAGTGATGACAGGACTCAGCAGAGGCCGACACACTTCACAGAACATCGAGTCTGCAGACAAATCTCTTCTTCACCTCTGCCCTCTCTCACTGAAGCCGTCAGCCTGCATCATTTCAACTGAGTTTTAAAATAATCCTGTTTAACAGAAGAGTTCGTGCTGAAAAACTACATTTCCCATGATGCAGTATAGAACATTCCACCAATCAGAGTCGAAACATGCCACAAGATCTGGTTAGCTCCGCCCACTTCCATGAATCACTGCGAATGATTTTATCGAGTCGATCTCCCTACACTCTCAGAACTCTTTTACAATTAAATTACATTGTTTTTATACTTATAACCAACTTTTTTTAAATTAGTAGTTATTTCTCTCACTAAAGCTGTCAAGTTCTTGTATCTTTGTCTGATTTTCAAATACTTTTTTGCTTTAAATCAAAGTTTGTAGTGTTGTGATTCTCCTCAGCTGGTTTGGTAAATCCCTAAGTTTTGTCTTTATGTGTGTGTGTGACACTGTACATGAATATTGGTAATTTTCCATTGACAATGAACCCTGATTCACCACGTGGATTTCTACTGTACCACCTGAATTATTATGATGGTTATAAGTACATTTTAAGGTAAAAAAGTAGATTTTGATAGTTCAAGTAGATTGGTATATTAACATTATATCACTCGCATAGTTATAAGTTCCAAAATATACAGGACCAATTTGCCATCCTGTAATACCTGAAACATTGCCACCGCATTTTTATAAAGTGCCCCTATTTTAAAGTTTCTTAATGTTGTTTTTAAGTCTCGTACAATAGACTTACATGCATCCAAGTTCAAAAAACACTTTAATTTTCTCTAATATACAGTGCACATCACCTCATTTCTCAAAGAAACGGTTAGTTTAAAGATTCAGTCTCTCTAAAACCCGCCTCTCTGAGAGTTGCTCTGCTCTGATTGGTCAGATGGCTCAGGTGTTGTGATTGGTCGACCGTGTACAGCGTATATTGGAAACTAAATGTTCATTAACATCTGAATTTTCCTCAGTGATATAAAGTGTGGGTTTTACAGTATCAATCTCATCAGTGGATATGCAGAAAACAGCGTCTTCTCGACACGAACAACACGAACCAAACTCTTCCAGTCTCAGATAAACTACAGTGTTTGAGGGCGGAGCTAAGAGACGCTGATCAGCCAATCAAGACCAGAGTCTGGCTTTATGCAAATGAGTTACACTGTAACAGGAAGTGAGACTGGAATTACTGATGACTCGTTTCAGCAGTTCAGAATCAATTCTTTCTTTTAGGAGTCAATAACTTTATTTGTCGTGCACTTTGATCTTTTACATTCACAAACAGCTCTATTACAAACTAGAAAAGATAATATTTGAAAAAGCATAATAGGGGCACTCTAAGGTGAATTTATGGCAACCACATGTGCCGTTTCTTAACTGTAAATTTAACTATATTTTTCACAGTGCAGGAAAAACATGAAGATGCATATCTTCAGTCTCTTTGGATGAATAAGTGATTCTTATACATATTAAATAACATTGAATTCTCTCACCATTTCCATCACCTAAGATGGCTTTCCCCCCACTGACAAACACCGTTTTATGGGATTGCTTTTTCTGTCAAGGTCAAAACCGGTCTCTAAGAAGGAATAATAATGATGCTTTTGTACCACAGCTCACTAACTCTAATCTGCATGTGAGGATACAGGTGCATGCAAAAATAATAAAATTATTAAAACCACTGTTGCTATGGGAATCCAGACTAAATGCCACTGATCCCGCTCTGGCCTTTCAGGAGCCGTGTCCATTAACAGGTCACAGCGATGCTATAATGGTGATGTTGTGAAAGAGACTAGGGTCGTGGTGTTACCGAGACAGTGTGTTTCTGTCCCGCTCCAGAGACCCGAGGACAGGCATTCCCGGACACTCGAGCCCACCAGGATAAAGCCGGAGTTGCAGGTAAAGATAGCGGTTGCTCCGAAGGTCGTCTGTGTCCCAATTTTCCTTCCATTAGGAGGAGAGGGCAGCTCTCCACACGAAATGACTAAAGCAAGAGGCAATAGAGAACACAATGAGTCGACTGTGATTTAAAAACACCAGTGGATAACATGAGGAAAATATCTCGAATCTCAGAATTAAAAACGTTTACCAGGTTTAAAGCTTTAAGTTGCACTTGATAGATTTAAATTTAGTAGCAAGTATCTGACTAACTAAAGCACAAGCACACTGCAAAACATGTGCTTTCCTTAGTAATTTGCAATATTATTATCGCTAACTTAAACTAAAAACATTGCTGTTCATTGAAATAAAGCTGAAATGAAATCATATAAATATTAGTTGGAAAAATTAAACTAATCAAAAACGTTAGAAAGGTTGCCTTGGCAATTAACTGAAATAAGTTTAAGTTGATGCACTGAAAATATTAACTGGAAATATATCAAAACTAACACCTAAATATAAAATAAATTACAGATAAAAAGCAACATAAAAAAAACTTTTGAAATGACAAAAACACATAATGAAATGACTAAAAATATCACGAAAACTACAATATAAAAATAAAAGCTAATTCAAAATTAATTTAAAAAAAAAACTAAATTACACTAATAATATTGTCTTGTTTTCAATCACAAATATCGAAACATTCTTAAATCATGATTAGCTAAACGACAAGATATTAAGTCTTGTTTTCTGAGAAACAATATCAAAATGAAGTCAGATTATGCTTAAAATGCAAGTGGTATAAGAAAAATTAACTTTAAATTAATTTTCTTTTTTGACCCCATTGGCAGATATTTGTTCTGGTTTTAAATAATTTAAGTCACCATTCGTGCATTTAATTTTGATAATTTTTCTCAAAATTAAAATTTTTCTTGTCGTTTAGCTAATCTTGATTTAAGAATGCTTATATACAGTATTTGTGAATGAAAAGACAAAAAAGTTACAGAAAGATAAATATGATTGTTACATTTAAAAAGATTCTTCCTCTTAAACCGTTTCAACTGAACTGACTGACTGTAATAACAAAGGCATGATAGTTTGTGTCTCTCCATTCTTATGGAGCCAAAATCATCTGAAACACAGAAGATTTGCGCAGATCTGGGATATATTATATATGCGCTCCATTGTTTACCACAGCGACATCATCATTTCATCTGTTCTCAACTTCTCATCATCTTCCCTTCGACTGTTGTTGTTTTTGAAAATTGTTCTCGCCAGGATCCCGTCAGACGCCATCAGTCATAAAGCGCCTCTAATGTTTAGATTGTGGCTCTCATAAACACATTCATCACGACTGTAGTTACAGCAGACACACAACATTGATAACGCAACCATCTGAGGCCAGCAGATGCTGATGACAGACTGTGATAGTAACACACAACTGGATTTACTCAGGGCTCCTAAACTGTGTGTTTGCACGAGGCAAAGTGTGTTTCCTAATGCTGAACGTCACTATAGAAAGCCTTATAGGAAGTTACTGTGCAAGATTTCGTATGATGCAATTACCGTTACAATTTGTAATTGCTACAAATGCAAATGCATGCTTTTTTTAAAATGCTTTTGCAAAAAAAAGTACACTGTATGAAGTGGTAACCTGCAAATGATACCTTAAAGAACTGTAATTCATGTAAAAAATAAAAATAGAAATCAATATTATAAAAACAAATTTGAAAAAAAAAAAGCGTTTTCATCCCATGTGATCAACAAAATCTGATGCCACTGGGAAAGTCACAAAATATAATAAATTACTTGCAATTCAGAGCTTAAAAAAAATAAATGAAACATACATACATATAATGCATTTAGATGCAATGTTCCAAAATCCGTGGATTTTTTGGATTTCCAAAAATGTGGATTAAACCTAATGATGCTTTATGCATTTTATCATTTTCATGCAGCCGCACTGGGAATTTTGAATTATTGAGTTCAGTTAGTCGCATGAATTTTATTTACTGTTAGCTGTAACAGATTGCCAGAAAATTCTATTCATTTTGATGGATTATGAGGAGAGATGCTTGTGCAAGCAGAAAAAATTGAAATGAAAATAATACAATGCAATAAGCATCATTAGGTTTCATCCACATGTTTTTATGTGGATTTTGGAACATCACATCAAAAATGCAATATATGTATGTTATATATATATTTTTTTTTTCTGCTCTAAATTGCAAGTAATGTATTATATTTTGTGACTTTCCCAGTTGCTTCAGATTCCATTTCCATTATTACTTTGCTACAATTCTTTTAATTATTTTCCCCTGAATATAAATGCAGGAAATGCGTAAAACGCCAACGGATTTTGCAATTTATACGCGAAAAATTAGTTTTTACGTGCATATGACACGCAGTTTTCATGTGAATATGATACGCACTTTATTGCGTGTAATACACACACACACACACACCACTACTAAACCCACCCATGCGTATCATATGCACGTAAAGACTGATTTTCGCGTGTAAATTGCACGATAAACACAACGTGCCATAGAGACACATATAGTGTGACCGGGTTAAGGCGCCACACAAGCACTAATCCTTCACACTTCAGGACACAATTGACAAAATCATTAGTCTGGCAGTCTGACCGTAAAGACCGGCCAGCCTAACAAGTCCAGGGACTTAGCGCTGGAGTAACACACACTCACTCTTGCAGCGAGGTCTCTCGTTCCTCCAGCTCCAGGTCCCGTTGGACGTACAGTGGATGTGTGCGGGGCCGAGCCGGAAGAAGCCCGGGTTGCAGGTAAAGGCCACTTTAGTGCCGTACTCGTAACGAGAGCCGTTGACGATCCTCCATTTGCCGTGATCCAGCGAGAAGGAGCCGATACTGGGACACACCACGACTGAGAGGAAAGGGTTAAAACACTTGAAGATCACACTCACTAATGCAATGTAAGGCACAAACCAACACGGGACTCGTGTAACACACATGGTACATTTATACTTTGAATGCAATGCAAGTCACTTTATATAAAAGCATCTGCCAAATGCATCAATGCAAAGATGAAATTTCAGATATGTTTTATTTAGTGTGTGTTAAATACTGTAAATGGACATAATATATGGGTGAGCGAGGCACAAACTAACACACATGGTTTAAAACTTTCCACACATGATGAAACTTAGTGTGTTTACTAACTGCCATATAAACACTTTATAGAGATAAAATGTGCCAAAATTAAAAAATCTTTGAGATATCACTGAACATTTATTTAACCATTGCAAAAGTAGATTTCTTATGTAAATTTTTCATCTGTCTTTAGTTTATTTAAAATTAGACAAATCTGATATTATTTTAATCTTATATCTGTTATTTAAGAGTTGAGATAGTTATTTAATGCTTTGCTAACTAGCAGAAACACTCGCGGGTTTAAACACCAGTTGCTCAGGCGGGGCATGTTGTCACACTGCGTTACAATGAACTATGATATTCTATTCTATACTTTTATGAATTCTATTGAAAGAAAAAGAGAAAAAGCAGAATAAAGACTGAGAGTCAATGTTCAGAAATTATAAATTATTAATATGTTTTGAACTATGCTGTATAGCTGTGTTTTGCGGTGTTTGTTGTCAAACTCAAATTTTTAAAATATTTTTAATTATAAAAAAACATTATTTTATATAAAAAAATTATAATAATTGTATTGACAAAATATTTTAGTTTGTCTTTTTTGATTAGATCAGAAAACATTTTAATCCATCATATATGGTCATGTTATTATGAACTCCAGCTATGGGGCATGTTGTCACATTTCACTTCCATTCTTTCAGGGTAAATCAAGAAAAACGTACACACTGTATTAATGAAACAAAACCACATAATTGTACTAGACGTGTGAAATGAATGAGGGAAGAAATAAACACTCTAAACCTTAAGTAGATTTACACAAACTGAGAAAGTCTAAAAGCGTTGTGCCCCGCTCTCCCCTACTTTTACACAACCATTTTACACCCTCCCTCACTCACTCACTCACTCTCTCACTCTCTCACTCACTCACTCACTCACTCACTCTCTCACTCTCTCACTCACTCACTCACTCACTCACTCTCTCACTCTCTCACTCTCTCACTCTCTCACTCACTCGCTCACTCACTCACTCACTCACTCATTCACTCTCACTCTCTCTCTCACTCACTCACTCACTCACTCACTCACTCACTCACTCACTCACTCACTCTCTCACTCACTCACTCACTCACTCTCTCTCTCACTCTCTCTCTCACTCACTCACTCACTCACTCACTCACTCACTCACTCACTCATTCACCCTCACTCACTCACTCACTCACTCTCTCACTCTCTCACTCACTCATTCACTCTCACTCTCTCACTCACTCACTCACTCACTCACTGACTCACTCACTCACTCACTCACTCACTCTCTCACTCACTCACTCACTCACTCACTCACTCACTCACTCACTCACTCACTCTCTCTCTCACTCACTCACTCACTCAGTCACTCACTCACTCACTCACTCATTCACTCTCTCACTCACTCACTCACTCACTCACTCACTCTCTCACTCTCTCTCTCACTCTCTCTCTCACTCTCTCACTCAATCACTCTCACTCACTCACTCACTCACTCACTCACTCACTCTCTCTCTCTCTCACTCTCTCACTCACTTTTAAGACAGTTTTTTGCCTCAACTCCTCTATGACCAGACATGATCAATATAATCCTTTGACCCCTGAGCTGTTCTGCTGATGTTAAAGAAGGGCATGGTCTCTCACCTGTACATCGAGGGGTTTTATTGTGCGTGCTCCAGGTGCCGTCGGCCTGACACACGCTGCTCGTCACTTCCTTCGAGGACAGACGGAAGCCGTCGCTGCAGAAATACGTGGCTCGTGTTCCTGAAGAATAATCCACGGCCAGAACGCCTCCGTTGACAGGAGCCACCGGCGGCCCACACGACACAGCTGGAAAACAACTACACTTACCATCGAAACCATAGAGAAAGAACATCAAATTACATATAATTACATACTTTTAATCTGGTCCCCGGTGCATCTACAAACTCAGAAAACGTGAAAAGTTGGGGAGCCTTTCTCTGAGAGCATGTAATAAAATAAGCTGATCAGATTTCAGCGAGCTTTCGAAGTGTGTGATTGGCCGAATGTGAGGTAGAAGCGCCTTCGGAGCGTGTGATTGGCCGAATGTGAGGTAGAAGCGCCTTCGGAGCGTGTGATTGGCCGAATGTGAGGTAGAAGCGCCTTCGGAGCGTGTGATTGGCCGAATGTGAGGTAGAAGCGCCTTCAGAGCGTGTGATTGGCTGAATGTGAGGTAGAAGCGCATTCGTAGCGTGTGATTGGCTGAATGTGAGGTAGAAGTGAGCTTTCGGAGCATGTGATTGGCCGAATGTGAGGTAGAAACGCATTCGTAGCATGTGATTGGCTGAATGTGAGGTAGAAGTGAGCTTTCGGAGTGTGTGATTGGCTGAATGTGAGGTAGAAGCGCATTCGGAGCGTGTGATTGGCTGAATGTGAGGTAGAAGTGCCTTCAGAGCATGTGATTGGCTGAATGTGAGGTAGAGCGTGAACTCGGAGCGTGTGATTGGCTGAATGTGAGGTAGAAGCGCCTTCAGAGCGTGTGATTGGCTGAATGTGAGGTAGAAGCGCCTTCAGAGCATGTGATTGGCTGAATTTGAGGTAGAACCGCCTTCAGAGCGTGTGATTGGCTGAATGTGAGGTAGAGCGTGCCTTCGGAGCGTGTGATTGGCTGAATGTGAGGTAGAAGCGCCTTCAGAGCATGTGATTGGCTGAATGTGAGGTAGAAGTGCCTTCAGAGCGTGTGA
This sequence comes from Gila orcuttii, assembly GCA_026230005.1. NCBI lineage: Eukaryota > Metazoa > Chordata > Actinopteri > Cypriniformes > Leuciscidae > Gila > Gila orcuttii. The sequence goes on along the minus strand of JAPDVR010000018.1, from coordinate 43,191,985 downwards.
TTGGCTGAATGTGAGGTAGAAGTGCCTTCAGAGCGTGTGATTGGCTGAATGTGAGGTAGAGCGTGCCTTCGGAGCGTGTGATTGGCTGAATGTGAGGCAGAAGTGCCTTCAGAGCGTGTGATTGGCTGAATGTGAGGTAGAGCGTGAATTCGGAGCGTGTGATTGGCTGAATGTGAGGTAGAAGCGCCTTCAGAGCATGTGATTGGCTGAATGTGAGGTAGAAGCGCCTTCAGAGCGTGTGATTGGCTGAATGTGAGGTAGAGCGTGCCTTCGGAGCGTGTGATTGGCTGAATGTGAGGTAGAAGTGCCTTCAGAGCGTGTGATTGGCTGAATGTGAGGTAGAGCGTGCCTTCGGAGCGTGTGATTGGCTGAATGTGAGGTAGAGCGTGCCTTCAGAGCGTGTGATTGGCTGAATGTGAGGTAGAGAGTGAATTCGGAGCGTGTGATTGGCTGAATGTGAGGTAGAAGTGCCTTCAGAGCGTGTGATTGGCTGAATGTGAGGTAGAGCGTGCCTTCGGAGCGTGTGATTGGCTGACGATTCTACGTCAGCTGACCCTTGAGATAATCTCTGCATTTATTCATGAGAAAAAGCTCGTTTAATCCAATCACTGCGCTGTATTACGCATGAGATCGCATTACAGAGGAGAATTCAAACAACATGCGGCGTTACAAAAATAAAGCATATTTTGCAAACCATATTTTTAAACTCAAACATCTTAAATCACAGCTCTCATGTGAATCATGTCTCAACATGTACTTTCAATAAAAGGCCCAACATACGAGGAATACTTTTAGCTGTGTTGCTGATGTGTCAGTAAGCGATTGATTGAGTCGACTAATAAAATGCAAACATCTGATAATAATCCTATCCAGCGTATCTACACCGGCATATTTATGACACTTCTGTTTACACTGCAAGTAAACATCATAAACATTAGTCTTTCTGAATAAGTATATGATGATGTTTTTTTGAAGCGTTCACTTTGACGTGTTCATGATCTGTTTAATCTCTGAAGTTGCATTCTGATCACTTCTGATAGAAGTTGTGGAACATCTGATTCTGTCAGACTCGTGCATGAAAATAAAGAAACTTTCGATGGTGCAACTTATTTTTTTTCCTGAAATCAAAAAGTCTTGCAAATGCATGTTTTGTGTTATATATTCTATTCAGAGCGGAAATACGTGGCGTGCTTTACATGCCTCACGGATAAATGAAATCAAAAAAAAATATTTAAAAAGAGAAAACAAAGACGGTGAAGCTGCATATGCAAATAATGTGAATGTATTATAACCTGCTATTTCCCTCAGGAATTATAAAATACAATTTACTTCTGTTTGTTGAAATCTGAATAACAGGTTTCTGAAGGGCAGTGAATTATTTCCCAAACTTTGTTCTTCAATTCTGTCCATTTCTCAGTTATTAAATAAAAAATAGCAGAATTAAGAAATGTCCAATACAGATGCTTTCTGTGTCACAAAGGCAGTTCGTTAATCTCAGTTTCCTCGTTAACCAATCCACGAAAGCCAATCACACCAGTAATGTGAGCAAAGCATTGATGTGTGTGTTTTCAGGCTGATGAGGTCAATGCAATCGATTCCTCAGTTTTCACTTTCCCTACATGTGCAAAACTACTTTTCAAAATCGACGAGTCGAGTAATTGTCTTAAGAACTGTCAGTCTGAAACAACAAAAGCCAGTTCCTTCACGACATCATCCTCCAGGAAGTGACATCATTTAGGACGGAAAATCATCACTAAACATGAACAGTGGATTTGATGAATTCTGGGATGTGTCGCTCTAAAACATCCATCCTGTTTGATACAATCACACAAATCAAATCATTTCAAAGATAAACATCAATATTTATATTTTAGACGTTTTCATGTAAAGTAACTGTCGATCCCTCACTTTAAATCTTTACTTTTTTAATTCATCAAACTTTCTTGAAACTGTGTAAATTAATTAAATGTCTGATCTTGCCCACATCATGCATATATATAATTTATATTATATATAAATAATGCATTTTTCCTAAATATATCTATATCTATATCTATATATATACATTCTATGCATGTATATATTTAGGAAAAATGTGTTATTTATATATAACATATTTATATTTTTATATAATATAAATTATATATAAATATATATACTGTATATACATGCAGATATTTCTTAAATATATAAATGCATGTGTGTGTATTTATATATACAAAATAATTATACACAGTACACACATATATATTATGTAAACACAAACTGGATGCGATAAATCTCGATTAATCTAATATATATATATATATATATATATATATATATGAAGGAACTCCAGCACTTTTAATTACACATGTTTGCCATTCTGGCTAATTACAGTCCTGTTTCTGAGACCTTCCATACATGCATTTGCTGTATTCTAAGAATGCATTTTTATTAATAATATATATATATATATATATATATATATATATATATATATATATATATATATTTTATGAATAAAAATGCATTAATGCATTCTTAGAATACTTAGAAAGGTCTCAGAAACAGGACTGTAATTAGCCAGAATGGCAAACGTGTGTAATTAAAAGTGCTGGAGTTCCTTCATAGTGACATCAATACAGTGATGAAGAATAATAGGATGTCCAATTACTGAGTGCTCAAATTCTAATCAAATAAACCCAACAAAACAATGATGCTTTTATTAAAAACTGAGCAGAAAGCAAACCTCATTCAGCCGCATTAATTAACATAAAACAAAGAGTGTATTGATCAGAGATGTTGGCATCTGACAGAACCTGCCAACAATTCAATCTCAATTACATTCCAAATCAACAACAGCAAAAAGAAAAAGAAAGAAAAGAAACTTATTAAATATTTTAGCAATGCAGTCTTTAGAAGAATTAATCACTTTAATATACAAAATAGAGGAATAGTTAATCCAGAATAGACATTCCTGTTATTTACTCACTCAGTCGGGTAAACCAACTTTTTAATTTATGCTTATTATATTGACTCTGACTTTTATTTTGTATAATGATCATCTCTTATCTAGCAAGCAGCAATCCACGGTTTCAGAAACTACACATTCAAAATTTAAATGAACATCCTTCAAATATGCCAATTTAATATTTTCTTGGCAGATTCTCCTCCAGGACGGTTTTCAGAATTATCCTGAAGCGTCTCCATTATTATAGAGTTAAAAATCTGCTTAAAAATTCATCTGCTTTCTCAGTAACCCATTACCCTTTATTAATGGGTTTTGTTTTCTTTTTCTTTTTATTGTTATTATATTTTCCTAGTAGTGATTTGAACAAATGTATTTTTGATTTGATTTATTTACTTTGGACAACACTTCTGTTACTCTAATATTTTTCTCTTCTTTATGCTGTTATATACAATATATAAATATATTATAAAGTATATATACACTATCATTCAAGAGTCTCTTCTGCTCACCAAGGCTGCATTTATTTGATCAAAATACAGTAATTTTTTTTTAATATTATGATGATTTAAAATATCTGTTTTGTATGTGAATATATAGTAAAGTGTAATTTATTCCCATGATCAAAGCTGAATTTTCAGCATCATTACTCCAGTCTTCAGTGTCACATGATCCTTCAGAAATCAGTATAATATGATGATTTGATGCTCAATTATTAATTATGTTCTTAATAATGATATACACAAATATCTACACATTTTTCAGGATTCTCTGATGAATAGAAAGTTCAAAAGAACAGCATTTATTTGAAATAGAATCTTTTTGTAACATTATAAATGTCTTTATGCCATTTTAATCAATTTAATGTATCCTTGATGATGAAAAGCATTAATTTAAATTATTAATTAAATAATTTATTAAATGTAAAAAAAGTTATCACAGTTTACACATAAATATTAATAAGCAAAAACCTTTCAACACTGATAATAATCATAAATGTTTCTTGAGCATCAAATCATCATATTATAGTGATTTCTGAAGGATCATGTGACACTGAAGACTGGAGTAATGATGCTGAAAATTCAGCTTTGATCACAGGAATAAATTACACTTTACTATATATCCACATAGAAAACAGATATTTTAAATCATAATAATATTTCACAATTTTTATACTGTATTTTGATCAAATAAATGCAGCCTTGGTGAGCAGAAGAAACTTATTTTAACATTATCATAAACCCAACGTGTGAGTTTGCCCAGTGAAGGTAAAAGCAAACGATAACTGTGTGTGTGTTCGTGATTGCAGTGTGTGTGTATGTGATTGCAGTGTGTGTATGTGATTGCAGTGTGTGTACATGATTGCAGTGTGTGTATGTGATTGCAGTGTGTGTACATGATTGCAGTGTGTGTCTGTGATTGCAGTGTGTGTATGTGATTGCAGTGTGTGTACATGATTGCAGTGTGTGTATGTGATTGCAGTGTGTGTACATGATTGCAGTGTGTGTCTGTGATTGCAGTGTGTGTACGTGATTGCAGTGTGTGTATGTGATTGCAGTGTGTGTACATGATTGCAGTGTGTATGTGATTGTAGTGTGTGTACATGATTGCAGTGTGTGTCTGTGATTGCAGTGTGTGTACATGATTGCAGTGTGTGTTCGTGATTGCAGTGTGTGTATGTGATTGCAGTGTGTGTGTGTGTGTACATGATTGCAGTGTGTGTCCGTGATTGCAGTACGTGTACGTGATTGCAGTGTGTAAGTGACTGCAGTGTGTGTACGTGATTGCAGTGTGTGTGTATGTGATTGCAGTGTGTGTATGTGATTGCAGTGTGTGTACATGATTGCAGTGTGTGTATGTGATTGCAGTGTGTGTACATGATTGCAGTGTGCGTCCGTGATTGCAGTGTGTACGTGATTGCAGTGTGAGTGTGATTGCAGTGTGTATGTGTACATGATTGCAGTGTGTGTCCGTGATTGCAGTACGTGTACGTGATTGCAGTGTGTGAGTGACTGCAGTGTGTGTGAGTGATTGCAGTGTGTGTACGTGATTGCAGTGTGTGTACGTGATTGCAGTGTGTGTACGTGATTGCAGTGTGTGTACGTGATTGCAGTGTGTGTACGTGATTGCAGTGTGTGTATGTGATTGCAGTGTGTGTGTGTATGTGATTGCAGTGTGTGTCCTTGATTGCAGTACGTGTACGTGATTGCAGTGTGTGAGTGACTGCAGTGTGTGTACGTGATTGCAGTGTGTGTACGTGATTGCAGTGTGTGTGTATGTGATTGCAGTGTGTGTATGTGATTGCAGTGTGTGTACATGATTGCAGTGTGTGTATGTGATTGCAGTGTGTGTACATGATTGCAGTGTGCGTCCGTGATTGCAGTGTGTACGTGATTGCAGTGTGTATGTGATTGCAGTGTGTATGTGTACATGATTGCAGTGTGTGTCCGTGATTGCAGTACGTGTACGTGATTGCAGTGTGTGAGTGACTGCAGTGTGTGTGAGTGACTGCAGTGTGTGTGAGTGATTGCAGTGTGTGTACGTGATTGCAGTGTGTGTACGTGATTGCAGTGTGTGTACGTGATTGCAGTGTGTGTACGTGGTTGCAGTGTGTGTACGTGATTGCAGTGTGTGTATGTGATTGCAGTGTGTGTGTGTATGTGATTGCAGTGTGTGTCCTTGATTGCAGTACGTGTACGTGATTGCAGTGTGTGAGTGACTGCAGTGTGTGTACGTGATTGCAGTGTGTGTGAGTGATTGCAGTGTGTGTACGTGATTGCAGTGTGTGTATGTTATTGCAGTGTGTGTACATGATTGCAGTGTGTGTCCGTGATTGCAGTGTGTATGTGATTGCAGTGTGTGAATGTGATTGCAGTGTGTGTGTGTACATGATTGCAGTGTGTGTCCGTGATTGCAGTACGTGTACGTGATTGCAGTGTGTGAGTGTCTGCAGTGTGTGTACGTGATTGCAGTGTGTGAGTGACTGCAGTGTGTGAGTGATTGCAGTGTGTGTACGTGATTGCAGTACGTGTACGTGATTGCAGTGTGTGAGTGACTGCAGTGTGTGTACGTGATTGCAGTGTGTGAGTGACTGCAGTGTGTGAGTGATTGCAGTGTGTGTCCGTGATTGCAGTACGTGTACGTGATTGCAGTGTGTGAGTGACTGCAGTGTGTGTACGTGATTGCAGTGTGTGAGTGACTGCAGTGTGTATGTGATTGCAGTGTGTGAGTGATTGCAGTGTGTGTGTGATTGCAGTGTGTGTGAGTGATTGCAGTGTGTCTGAGTGATTGCAGTGTTGTGTGTGTGTGATTGCAGTGTGTGTGATTGCAGTGTGTGTGTGATTGCAGGATTGCAGTGTGTGAGTGATTGCAGTGTGTGTGTGTGATTGCAGTGTGTGAGTGACTGCAGTGAGCGTGAGTGATTGCAGTGTGTGAGTGATTGCAGTGTGTGTGATTGCAGTGTGTGTGTGATTGCAGTGTGTGTGTGTGATTGCAGTGTGTGTGTGATTGCAGTGTGTGAGTGATTGCAGTGTGTGTGTGAGTGATTTCAGTGTGTGTGATTGCAGTGTGTGTGTGATTGCAGTGTGTGTGTGATTGCAGTGTGTGTGTGAATGCAGTGTGTGTGAGTGATTGCAGTGTGTGACGTGTACGTGATTGCAGTGTGTGAGTGATTGCAGTGTGTGTGTGATTGCAGTGTGTGTGTGTGTGATTGCAGTGTGTGTGTGATTGCAGTGTGTGCGTAATTGCAGTGTGTGAGTGATTGCAGTGTGTGAGTGATTGCAGTGTGTGTGATTGCAGTGTGTGTGAGTGATTGCAGTGTGTGTGAGTGATTGCAGTGTGTGTGCGTGATTGCAGTGTGAGTGATTGCAGTGTGTGTACGTGATTGCAGTGTGTGTGAGTTATTGCAGTGTGTGTACGTGATTGCAGTGTGTGTGCGTGATTGCAGTGTGTGTGCGTGATTGCAGTGTGTGTGCGTGATTGCAGTGTGTGTGTGTGATTGCAGTGTGTGAGTGATTGCCGTGTGAGTGATTGCAGTGTGTGTACGTGATTGCAGTGTGTCTGTGATTGCAGTGTGTGTGCGTGATTGCAGTGTGTGTGTGTGATTGCAGTGTGTGAGTGATTGCCGTGTGAGTGATTGCAGTGTGTGTACGTGATTGCAGTGTGTCTGTGATTGCAATGTGTGTACGTGATTGCAGTGTGTGTGAGTGATTGCAGTGTGTACCTGATTGCAGTGTGTGTGTGAGTGATTGCAGTGTGTGTACGTGATTGCAGTGTGTGAGTGATTGCAGTGTGTGTACATGATTGCAGTGTGTGTACGTGATTGCAGTGTGTGAGTGATTGCAGTGTGTGAGTGATTGCAGTGTGTGTGTGATTGCAGTGTGTGTACGTGATTGCAGTGTGTGTATGTGATTGCAGTGTGTGTGTGTATGTGATTGCAGTGTGTGTCCTTGATTGCAGTACGTGTACGTGATTGCAGTGTGTGAGTGACTGCAGTGTGTGTACGTGATTGCAGTGTGTGTACGTGATTGCAGTGTGTGTGTATGTGATTGCAGTGTGTGTATGTGATTGCAGTGTGTGTACATGATTGCAGTGTGTGTATGTGATTGCAGTGTGTGTACATGATTGCAGTGTGCGTCCGTGATTGCAGTGTGTACGTGATTGCAGTGTGTATGTGATTGCAGTGTGTATGTGTACATGATTGCAGTGTGTGTCCGTGATTGCAGTACGTGTACGTGATTGCAGTGTGTGAGTGACTGCAGTGTGTGTGAGTGATTGCAGTGTGTGTACGTGATTGCAGTGTGTGTACGTGATTGCAGTGTGTGTACGTGATTGCAGTGTGTGTACGTGATTGCAGTGTGTGTACGTGATTGCAGTGTGTGTATGTGATTGCAGTGTGTGTGTGTATGTGATTGCAGTGTGTGTCCTTGATTGCAGTACGTGTACGTGATTGCAGTGTGTGAGTGACTGCAGTGTGTGTACGTGATTGCAGTGTGTGTGAGTGATTGCAGTGTGTGTACGTGATTGCAGTGTGTGTATGTTATTGCAGTGTGTGTACATGATTGCAGTGTGTGTCCGTGATTGCAGTGTGTATGTGATTGCAGTGTGTGTATGTGATTGCAGTGTGTGTGTGTACATGATTGCAGTGTGTGTCCGTGATTGCAGTACGTGTACGTGATTGCAGTGTGTGAGTGACTGCAGTGTGTGTACGTGATTGCAGTGTGTGAGTGACTGCAGTGTGTGAGTGATTGCAGTGTGTGTACGTGATTGCAGTACGTGTACGTGATTGCAGTGTGTGAGTGACTGCAGTGTGTGTACGTGATTGCAGTGTGTGAGTGACTGCAGTGTGTGAGTGATTGCAGTGTGTGTCCGTGATTGCAGTACGTGTACGTGATTGCAGTGTGTGAGTGACTGCAGTGTGTGTACGTGATTGCAGTGTGTGAGTGACTGCAGTGTGTATGTGATTGCAGTGTGTGAGTGATTGCAGTGTGTGTGTGATTGCAGTGTGTGTGAGTGATTGCATCACTCACACACTTTGCAGTGTGTGTGAGTGAATCACTCACATTGCAGTGTGAGTGATTGCAGTGTGTGTACGTGATTGCAGTGTGTGTGAGTTATTGCAGTGTGTGTACGTGATTGCAGTGTGTGTACGTGATTGCAGTGTGTGTGCGTGATTGCAGTGTGTGTGCGTGATTGCAGTGTGTGTGCGTGATTGCAGTGTGTGTGTGTGATTGCAGTGTGTGAGTGATTGCCGTGTGAGTGATTGCAGTGTGTGTACGTGATTGCAGTGTGTCTGTGATTGCAGTGTGTGTGCGTGATTGCAGTGTGTGTTTGTGATTGCAGTGTGTGAGTGATTGCCGTGTGAGTGATTGCAGTGTGTGTACGTGATTGCAGTGTGTCTGTGATTGCAATGTGTGTACGTGATTGCAGTGTGTGTGAGTGATTGCAGTGTGTACCTGATTGCAGTGTGTGTACGTGATTGCAGTGTGTGAGTGATTGCAGTGTGTGTACATGATTGCAGTGTGTGTGTGTGATTGCAGTGTGTGAGTGATTGCAGTGTGTGAGTGATTGCAGTGTGTGTGTGATTGCAGTGTGTGTACGTGATTGCAGTGTGTGAGTGATTGCAGTGTGTGAGTGATTGCAGTGTGTGTACGTGATTGCAGTGTGTGTGCGTGATTGCAGTGTGTGTTATTGCAGTGTGTGTGCGTGATTGCAGTGTGTGTGTGATTGCAATGTGAACGTGATTGCAGTGTGTGAGTGATTGCAGTGTGTGAGTGATTGCAGTGTCTGTGTGTGTGTGATTGCAGTGTGTGAGTGATTGCAGTGTGTGAGTGATTACAGTGTGTGAGTGAATGCAGTGTGTGAGTGATTGCAGTGTGTGAGTGAATGCAGTGTGTGAGTGATTGCAGTGTGTGAGTGATTGCAGTGTGTGTGTGATTGCAGTGTGCGAGTGATTGCAGTGTGTGTGTGAGTGACTGCAGTGTGTGAGTGATTGCAGTGTGTGAGTGATTGCAGTGTGTGAGTGATTGCAGTGTCTGTGTGTGTGTGATTGCAGTGTGTGTGATTGCAGTGTGTGTGTGATTGCAGTGTGTGAGTGATTGCAGTGTGTGAGTGATTGCAGTGTGTGAGTGAATGCAGTGTGTGAGTGATTGCAATGTGTGAGTGATTGCAGTGTGTGTGTGATTGCAGTGTGCGAGTGATTGCAGTGTGTGTGTGAGTGACTGCAGCGTGTGTGATTGCAGTGTGCGAGTGATTGCAGTGTGTGTGTGTGATTGCAGTGTGTGTGTGTGATTGCAGTGTGTGTGATTGCAGCGTGTGAGTGATTACAGTGTGTGAGTGATTGCAGTGTGTGTGTGAGTGACTGCCTTGTGTGAGTGATTGCAGTGTGTGTGAGATTGGTGTGTGTGTGATTGCAGTGTGTGTGATTGCAGTGTGTGTGTAATTGCAGTGTGTGAGTGATTGCAGTGTGTGTACGTAATTGCAGTGTGTGTGTAATTGCAGTGTGTGAGTGATTGCAGTGTGTGTGTGATTGCAGTGTGTGTACGTGATTGCAGTGTGTGAGTAATTGCAGTGTGTGAGTGATTGCAGTGTGTGTACGTGATTGCAGTGTGTGTGCGTGATTGCAGTGTGTGTGTGATTGCAATGTGAACGTGATTGCAGTGTGTGAGTGATTGCAGTGTCTGTGTATGTGTGATTGCAGTGTGTGTGATTGCAGTGTGTGTGTGATTGCAGTGTGTGAGTGATTGCAGTGTGTGAGTGATTGCAGTGTGTGAGTGAATGCAGTGTGTGAGTGATTGCAGTGTGTGAGTGATTGCAGTGTGTGTGTGATTGCAGTGTGCGAGTGATTGCAGTGTGTGTGTGAGTGACTGCAGTGTGTGAGTGATTGCAGTGTGTGTGTGATTGCAGTGTGTGAGTGATTGCAGTGTCTGTGTGTGTGTGATTGCAGTGTGTGTTATTGCAGTGTGTGTGATTGCAGTGTGTGTGTGATTGCAGTGTGTGAGTGATTGCAGTGTGTGTACGTGATTGCAGTGTGTGTGCGTGATTGCAGTGTGTGTTATTGCAGTGTGTGTGCGTGATTGCAGTGTGTGTGTGATTGCAATGTGAACGTGATTGCAGTGTGTGAGTGATTGCAGTGTGTGAGTGATTGCAGTGTCTGTGTGTGTGTGATTGCAGTGTGTGTGATTGCAGTGTGTGAGTGATTGCAGTGTGTGAGTGATTACAGTGTGTGAGTGAATGCAGTGTGTGAGTGATTGCAGTGTGTGAGTGAATGCAGTGTGTGAGTGATTGCAGTGTGTGAGTGATTGCAGTGTGTGTGTGATTGCAGTGTGCGAGTGATTGCAGTGTGTGTGTGAGTGACTGCAGTGTGTGAGTGATTGCAGTGTGTGAGTGATTGCAGTGTGTGAGTGATTGCAGTGTCTGTGTGTGTGTGATTGCAGTGTGTGTGATTGCAGTGTGTGTGTGATTGCAGTGTGTGAGTGATTGCAGTGTGTGAGTGATTGCAGTGTGTGAGTGAATGCAGTGTGTGAATGATTGCAATGTGTGAGTGATTGCAGTGTGTGTGTGATTGCAGTGTGCGAGTGATTGCAGTGTGTGTGTGAGTGACTGCAGCGTGTGTGATTGCAGTGTGCGAGTGATTGCAGTGTGTGTGTGTGATTGCAGTGTGTGTGTGTGATTGCAGTGTGTGTGATTGCAGCGTGTGAGTGATTACAGTGTGTGAGTGATTGCAGTGTGTGTGTGAGTGACTGCCTTGTGTGAGTGATTGCAGTGTGTGTGAGATTGGTGTGTGTGTGATTGCAGTGTGTGTGATTGCAGTGTGTGTGTAATTGCAGTGTGTGAGTGATTGCAGTGTGTGTACGTAATTGCAGTGTGTGTGTAATTGCAGTGTGTGAGTGATTGCAGTGTGTGTGTGATTGCAGTGTGTGTACGTGATTGCAGTGTGTGAGTAATTGCAGTGTGTGAGTGATTGCAGTGTGTGTACGTGATTGCAGTGTGTGTGCGTGATTGCAGTGTGTGTGTGATTGCAATGTGAACGTGATTGCAGTGTGTGAGTGATTGCAGTGTCTGTGTATGTGTGATTGCAGTGTGTGTGATTGCAGTGTGTGTGTGATTGCAGTGTGTGAGTGATTGCAGTGTGTGAGTGATTGCAGTGTGTGAGTGAATGCAGTGTGTGAGTGATTGCAGTGTGTGAGTGATTGCAGTGTGTGTGTGATTGCAGTGTGCGAGTGATTGCAGTGTGTGTGTGAGTGACTGCAGTGTGTGAGTGATTGCAGTGTGTGTGTGATTGCAGTGTGTGAGTGATTGCAGTGTCTGTGTGTGTGTGATTGCAGTGTGTGTTATTGCAGTGTGTGTGATTGCAGTGTGTGTGTGATTGCAGTGTGTGAGTGATTGCAGTGTGTGAGTGAATGCAGTTTGTGAGTGATTGCAGTGTGTGAGTGATTGCAGTGTGTGTGTGATTGCAGTGTGCGAGTGATTGCAGTGTGCGAGTGATTGCAGTGTGTGTGTGAGTGACTGCAGTGTGTGTGTGATTGCAGTGTGCGAGTTATTGCAGTGTGTGTGTGATTGCAGTGTGTGTGTGTGATTGTAGTGTGTGTGTGTGATTGCAGTGTGTGTGATTGCAGTGTGTGTGTAATTGCAGTGTGTGAGTGATTACAGTGTGTGTACGTGATTGCAGTGTGTGTGTAATTGCAGTGAGTGTGTGTGATTGCAGAAACACCTTGGCACGCGGGCACAGTGGCGTCCCAGGCCAGATGAGCGAGTGCTGTTCTCCGACAGACGGCCGAGTTGTTCCCGATGAGCCGGTATCCGCGATCACAGGCCCAGCGCACGACACTGTTCACGTGTCCACCGGTCTGACTGAGAACGAAGCCGTGCTGAGGAGAGTCTGGAGTACTGCAGTACAGCGCTGTCGACATGAGACCGGCTCATCACACACTGATCATCACACACTGATAAACCATCAGCAACACTCAGGCACACCTGTGTCTGAATATGGCTTCAATAATGCCTTCAAGTGTTGATGCAATGATCATATTTACAAGTCAAGCCTCAACAATGTTTTATGTTTTATGTTCAGATTTATATCTAGACGGACACATGTGCATTCATGTTGTTGCTTTAACACTAAAAAACATGTTGCTGAAAAATAATTATGGGTAACACTTTACTTAAAGCCTTTATATATAATGCATTATAAACATATTCATAATGCATGTTATAATGCATTATATCTCTTCATAAATAACTGTAACTAAAGTTAAAATGCGTTATAATGCATTTTAATCAAATATATATGAAACGACAAGATTACAGAAATATAGGTAGAATAAAACACTGCTCTAAACTAAACTACTCAAATTTAGTGTGCCGTACAGAAAATAATAGTTTCTATTGAGGTTATGCAAAATATCAGCACTATAAATGAATGGGCGTTCAATTATGAGTTGAACCAGTAAACCATAAAATTATTATCATGGGAAACTTTTTTAAAGTTGAGCATGTTCATTAAATATATATGTCAGATAGATATAAAGTATTGGTCATAAGCTGTAATTGTGTATATTTATTATTAAACTTTCAGATCGGCTATCATTTTACTTCACTCCGTTATGTTAATGCATTATAATAATGGTGTTCACATTAAATGCATTTTATCACTTCATAAATAATAGTAACTAAAGTTAAAATGCATTATAATATTTGCAATTCCTTGTTGGATCTGAAACTGGTGTTTTAATGCATTATACTTTCTAAAGGTGTGTTCGATGAATATATAATATTATAACTGTGGTTAAAATTATTCATAAGATGCATTACAAGGCATAATTAATGCATTAAAATACTTTGCATGCATTATATATAAAGGTTTTAAGTAAAGTGTTACCGAAATATGAAATGGCACAATGCATCTACTTTCTAATATTCTTACACATGATAATGTTTGAGGATCTGAATGCAGCTTTCGGCTTCACACACACCTCGTGTCTGCAGCACGTACAGTAACAGCTTTCATAATACTGTCAAATAACGGCATGAACTACTTAAGCAGGGTTTAAAAACACATTCGACGTGCTTCATCACACACAGATTCAGACACAAAACACACTTTCTATTCGGTTCAATCTGACGGAAACAAGCTGATTTAAGCACTTCACCTCGTCATGTATATTGAATTTAACATTTGGATTTTGGAGTTAATTTAAATTGCATTAAGTATTTTCTTAAAATGATTTGTGGTAATGCAATGTGGTTATTTTATGCATGTTAGACAGGCAGTTTATGTGCATATATCCACGTCAGCATTTTTATGCACATTTTGGAATTTTTATTCACGTTCTTGGTGTTTCCATCTAGCATTGTATTTATGCATTGTCCAGAAATTTGCATTAAAATATGAGCAGGGCCGTTTCTGAGCATTGTGGAACCCTAGCCGATATCCCTATGGATCACTATTTTTAAATAATACTAGATAATAATATTATCGTCTAGAATTATTTAAATAAAGATGTATTGAATTAACTCATTCAACTATAGTAAATTGTTTAGTGAAAGTGAAAGTGATACGTGATGGCCAAGTAGTATGGTAACCCATACTTGGAATTTGACCTCTGCACTAACCCATCCAAGTAAGTGCACACACATTAGGAGCAGAGTAGTGAGTAGTGAACACACACACACTGCAAACGTGGATACACACACCCGGAGCAGCGGGCAGCCTTGAGTGGCGCCCGGGGAGCGATTGGGGGTTAGGTGCCTTGCTCAAGGACACCTCAGTCATATTCCTGTACTGGAACTGTACTGGAATCGAACCAGCAACCTTTGGGTCACCAGTCCAACTCTGTTACCATTAGGCCATAGTTTACTTTTGCAACTTTCTTTGGATTAAATAAAGTATATTAAATTAACAAATTACCAAACTAAATATTATATCTCATTGCCTTTTCATTACATAAATTAGAGTTTGGTAGATCTTGCCCTACGCTAAGAAGGTTTTAATTACATTCCCAATAGAGTTTAATTAAATTTCACTCAATTAAATTTCACTACATTTAAGATGACAATCAATTTAATGATATCATTTTTGATTACACTTTAATTTGATAGTCCACTTCATACATTCTACTAACTATAAGTAACTTTGCACCGACATCTCTCATTAGAGTATTAGTAGGTTAGAGTTAGAATAAGAATAAGTTGAGATGTAGTTGTAAAGTTACTAATAGTCTGTTAGGAGCATCAAAATAAAGTTTTACTTAATTTAATTAAGTAAAATCGATAGATTGATTATACTATCCTTTAGATTTCTAGATATGAATATAACACTTTATTGTCTTTTCTAGATTTTTTTTTAATACTATATCAAAGCTTCGGTTCTGGAATTTATCACTGGTTTGCCAAAAAGTAATTTTTCTGATGCTGTCATTCATATTTCAATATACGCTGAATATTTGTATCTATTTATTTGATCAGCGTCTATCTTACGCTAGTATTCAGCCACGTAAATATAATTAACACAAATTATTTTTGTGTCAATATGTTACATGCTGCACAAGCGGGATGCGTCGTCCAAAATTAGTTTTATGGTTTAATTATTACATAACATAGTATATAATACTAAAGAATGCAATATCTAAACCATAAAACTAATTTTGGATCACAGAAGCAATTCCTGCTACATTTCCGGACAAAGTTACATACAAATACACACACATTTGGACACAAAGACACGGACAGATGGGACACTGACTTGAACGCACACGTCATGGGCCGGACAGACAGAAGGTCACGAGAGACACACACAGAACTGAAAGGAATTACCGATCGGGGATACATACTTTGATACTCACCCACGTAAGTGATCCGGAAGCCCTTCTTGTTGGTGCCGTGATCGGATGACCAGCGCAGGAACAGCTGGTGACCCGTCGTGGTGATGTTAAAGGGCACTCGCTGATCTCCACTCAACACCGCCAGACTCGGACTGTAAACGTTAGGCCCTGAAGAAATAAAACAGATTTACATTTCCAATGGAAATGCATGAGCAAATAAATGAAGAAATTCTTGAATAAGAGACGATTGTAATAGAGTGCAACAGTCGGTTCCAGGAATAGTAGCGCATCGGGGACTTCTGGCATACTCTTCTCAACATACTGTGCTTTGAGGAGGCTGATCTCATGAAAATGCGTATCTATACCACGAATGTTAATTCTCGTGCCATTTATACGCCAAAAATAGTTTTGGCGTGCATGTGCTACGCAGTTTTCGCGTGCATATGATACGCACTTTATGGCGTGTAATACGCACACACTCCACACCCCTAATCCTACCCAAGGGGTTTTCAGTGCGTAGCATATGCACGCTAAAACCATTTTTGGCGTATAATTGGCACGAGAAATAACATTCGTGGTATAGATACGCACTTTAATGAGATTGTGTTGGCTTTGAGACACACTTATTGTAATCTCACATACTAGAGATGTAACGATACCCTCACGTCACGATTCGATATACATCACGAAACTGAACTCACGATACGATATTATTGCGATACTCCAAGACATATGATAAAAGGTTAACAAAAAATGAACTGTTGCTAAATTTGATGTTACATAAGGGTGTAAATGAATCGGCTTTGACTTGATGCTGAAACCCAATGCACACGACAAAAGAGACGCTAGAATAAACATATTCATGAAGCTGAAAATACTGAATTATTTTAGAATAATATTCTTGCACTCTTTTACTGACTAGATATATTTAAAATAATGTATAGGCAACTTTTTACTGGTAAGAGAATACATTTGGTATAATCAGGACACAGATATTCCCCCATTGCATTATTATACATTATATTCAACATTATTTATAGTAGTTTAATGTAGTACTGACAGTAAAACTTTGAAAACTTGAATTTTTTCTCACAGTAATTGTTTTTATTTCGGGTGAAATATCTACAATACATATTGTTGCATTTTTGTATTGCGATATATTGTAACACGATATATTGTTAGTTACATCCCTATCTCTGACTGTGTAGGATGGATAATGTGGACATTGAGATGCAGGGATAGAAAGTCATTGGAGAAAAGCCCCGCCCACACGTGACAGGATTGGTCACATGTTTGTGATGTAGGAAACAGGGGCGGTTTTAAACCACATATTTGAGACTGTCTTTGGTACACTGCAGTTTTAAAGAGAAAATACTCAGCAATGGTGTTGACTGAGGAATTTAGCTTAGAAAACTCCACAGACATAAAAAAACAACATTAAAAACTTGACTTTCACCACAGGGGGACTTTAAGACACTAGGGAAGGAGCTGCAAAAATTGCCTCGTTGTAAAACATGAACACAAAAACTGGTCTGAGAGACGGAAATTGCCATTGCTTCTCAATTCCTATTCCACTGGGTCTCTGCAAATGCCATGGGCATTAATGAGCATCCAATCAATGATGAGTAATAGGGTCATTTGCTGATTGCAAGCACTTAAGTAATTAGCGCTAATAACACTCTGAATGTATTCCAATTGTCTTTGCCATTGCCTCGCTATCAAGAAATACTCGAGTCGTTTTGCATATCTGGAAGTCCTAAATACGTTTTTTAGAGGGGAAATATTTCTCCCGTAATGGTCATGGTTCTAAAAAAACAGATTCCCGAGGCTCCAAATTTCATTTCAAATTTTCCCGAAAAGTGTTGCGACAGGCTGAAGAATAATGTGTGCAATATTCAGGGACGCAGTTGCACAGATGATGCCTGAATATGAGGAATAATTCAAACCCACCATCAAAGATCTCCAGAATATCAAACTCTTTCTCTGTCTGGAAGAGTTCAAAGTGCAGTGTGATGTTGTAGCCCTTCTCCACGTTGATCATCCATGAGCACATCTGAAGGTTGGGGTAGCTGTCGGGATAACCTGGACTCAGGATTACACCCGTCGAGTCGAACAGAACCTCGTTGTCGGGACATTGCACTGCGAAGAAACCAAACGAACGTGTGTTAAATACTGCAAAAACCAACACAGACTCACTGGAAACACATGCATGAGCCGCAAAAAGGCTAACTGCATTTCAGAATAACACAATCTACACTAAACCTGACAGTGTTAACAAAAGCCAATGCATTTTAGCTTGCATTTACTTTAAGCTCTTTATCATGTGACGTGCAATGCTGTACTGAGTGAGCTAACGAACAAGTAAGAAAAACAACAAAAAAAGCTTGTTATTTCATGCAAATGTCAAAAAGTATTAGTTTACTAATCATGCATTATGGTAAAATCGTTTTGAGATCATAACATAACGTTTTTATTAATCATAATTCTAATTTGTGTGAAAAGGAATACGTTTTGCTGGTTTTATTGCCAGTGTTCATTTTAGCTAGAAAATGCAGTGGACTGTAATATTTTGTGTAATAAAAAAGAAAAGAAATTTAGGTAGAATCATGTTTTGCAAAGCAGTCAATGTTGGCTAAAACATCATCTGAATACAATCAACTACAGTATAAACTGATTGCATCATCATGTTCTATGATTATAGATTTCCCAAAAGGAACCATTTTCACTTTATCATCATTTTATTTTACACTTTATCCCCCCCCCCCCTGAAGACCACTTATAATGTCAAGCATAAAATAAATGTTTCTTGCCTCATAATTAACTTTTAGCCAACATGACAAGTTTCCTCTGACAAGTAATTTGTCTGTTCTCACTGAAAGTGAAAATGTGACATCACTCAATCAGAACATTTTATGTTTAATAAACAGCTTTGTGGAGTGCACTTTTGCAGAGCTACTCAACACGATGCCACAGGAAGAAAAACTTAAATTCCCACAATGCACTGGGCATGTTGCCGGCCACGCCCACTCTGCTCCTATTGGATAAGAGTCAAAAACCGCCTTGCTTTAGTAGGAAATACTTCTTTGCAAACTTTTAGTCATAATGCTGTGAGAGTGAATGTTTGAGTTAATTTCGGTTTTGAGTTGAAGGCTGCAAAAAATCGTAAATATGGAGAGAATATGAAAAACCTCCATGTTTGTAGTCAACATTTCAAACTGGATGAGCATGAACATTTACATACTTAAACATACTACCGACAGTCAACAATACAAAGCGTGTTGAAAAATGGATAAGTTACACTTTAAGCTTTAGGGCGCTGATATACTTCACACTCAAACTGGTGTGACAATTTCAAACGAAATCAGTTCAGTTCTTTTAGTATTTGTTTTGAGAGTTCGAAGCATGTTGTGATTCTGTAAAAACGTTGCTCTGGCTGGTAAACACCTTCCAACTCCCATTGGTCGGTGGTGATGATGTAATAAGTGGGTGTCGCACTGAGGCTCCGCCTTCTTCGGTTGATTTCTTCTGTTCAGTCCGTTGAGGTCAGATGCGGGTAAAAACATGAACACGCTGGAGAGACGCTTTATAGTAGAAACTGGAGCTGTGATTGTAATTAAAAGCAACACTGACACGGTTTCTCATTTTTAAAAATGTAAAGCTGCTTGCTTTTAAACAATCTGCTGTATGAATAAAAGTGACGTGAGCCCTGAATCTCAGAGCTGCTCCAAACATATTCACATCTATATAATCAGATGCTTTCTGAACGGCTGTTTCTCACCACTGTGTTTTTTATGTTTTTCTTTTTTTTAAGAGGAAAGCGCAGCAGAAATTTACATATTCATCTAAACGTTGTTCTCAGCAATGTGTATGGCAGCTGTTCATGTATCTTAAACTTCTTTTTTACCCTTAAAGTCCCCCTGAAGTCAATAATTGTATCCCTTAAAACTCATCTTTGTTCACCAAATGACACATTTAAACATTTTTCCTTGAAAAAAATGTATTCATGCCTTAAAATGTCTTGAATGTAACTCAACACCCTTGCCTCATTGAGTATTCGCGGTTCTATGAATATGCAAATGAGCCCCGCCTCCACTCTCTCACTCACTAGTGTAACAGCGCAGCGCTTCTGTGTTGTACGTCACACGTAGGGTCACTATTGGCTGACGCTGGTCATGTGTGTGATGCGTGTGACGTACAACACAGAAGCGCTGTTACACTAGTGAACTCACTCAAGGCCCACAGAGAAGGAAATCAATAGTTGAAATAAAGTCGTTATTTTTGTTTGTTTTTGCGCACAAAAAGTATTCTCGTCGCTTGATAAACTTAAGATTGAGCCACTGTAGTCACTGGGACTATTTTAACGATGTCTTTAATAACTTTTCGGGGAACAAGTTTCAATCCCTTAGAAGCCTATGGAGGAGTGATCCAGCTCTCAGATTTAATCAAAAATATCTTAATTTGTGTTCCGAAGATGAACGAAGGTCTTACGGGGTTGAACAACATGAGGGAGAGTAATTACTGACAGAATTTACATTTTTATGTACAATTTACACACTATCCCTTTAAGCGAAGAACGAAAAAACTTCAGTGGGCCTTTAAGCACAACTCTACTCCAAAACAGCCTAACAACCAGCGACACGACATCATGACGAACACACACACACACACACACACACACACACACACACGAGACAGCGTGTCGAATGCGCTGCCAAACTCACCCTGGCACACGGGAGGAGGAGCGTCCATCTGGAGTCTCTCGCCCAGCCGACAGGTCAAGATCTCGGACCCGAGCAGCGAGAAGCCCGGCAGGCACCGGTACCTGATGATGTCTCCTGTTGAGCAATCACACACACACACACATCTTTCCCACGGCAGCTAGTGCTCAACAACACATTAGCTAATTAAGACCTGACCGCTTACACACTCCTGACAGTAATGATGACAAATGCAGAGCGTCGGTGTTATTTTCCCCACAGAAAGAGGCATTTTCTTTCACATTAAATAAGAGCCGCTGGATTGTGAAGGTGGGCACTTTCTCGATGCGTGACAAATCTACACAAACAAATGATCATCAAACGTTGTTCTTGCGTGCTTCGACTAGTCTTAGATATGGTCTGTTATTTTAACAAGGAACTATAGTACATCTGACAACTGGGTTACTGGGTTAATAAAGATTACTTTGCCTTTCGTTTTAGTTCTTGTTAATGTTAATCTCACAGGGAACGAGTATCATCCATTGCGATATAAGTGTCATTTACAGGTTTTCTTACCAATCATATATTCTTTTACTTATTTAGAGTAAGTTTTTTATTTTTATTTTTTGAACATAGATGTAAGTGTGTTGTTGCAAGTATGTAAGCACATGGTAGGAGTGTGTGAATATGCGTGGTCATAGATGTATGAATGTATATATGTATATAAGTATAAGCATTGCACATATTTATAATTATATATGTACACATAGTTTATCTTTATGTATGTGTGTATATATAGGTATATGACATTTAATATATATATATATGTATATATATATATATTTATTTATGCATATATATATATATTTAATGTATATAATTTGTATGCATTTTTTTGCATTAAGTTAATTTTATTTAGTCATTTCATTTTATTTATTTTTCTCTTTTCTCACGTTTATGTATTCATACGTTTACATGTCTTTATTTACGTATTCAGTTCAACATGTATGACTTATAACTATAACATGACTATTATACTTATAACATTCAGGAATGAGGCCAATGTAAAGTCTTGTTTCAACATATCGTATTGCTGTTAATGATTCACTGTTTATGTAAAGCTTAATAAAGAATAAAAAAGTGATAATAAATGTAAAAAAAAACATAATTGTACTTACCGATCTGGAATTCCTCATCTTCAGCCAGGACTTCTGCGTTGGCGACGAGCGCGGGAGGTTGACAGACACGGAGTTGGTAAGCTGGGAACGAGATGGCGAGATACGTGATGTTTAGTGCTCGTTTAAGTGATAACGCTTTGAAAACAACCCACACAATTACATCTTAAATCATCACACCTGTCACTGGAGTTTTTCTTAATGCACAACACAATTACACGAGAGTATGAATCATAATCACAGTCTCAGCATCTGCCTTGCCAACACTCATTATGCACATTGTCTAATTGCAATGAGTTTCTAAAAGAGGATTATATACATTAATAACTTCTATAACTGGTGTGTTATGATAATAATCACTATTTTGATGTAACATCTTTTGAAGAGGTAAGATGTTGAGCAGAACATGTATAATTCACACATATTAAGAATTGTTTATACAAACTACACGCTTTAGTGCAGAAATGCTGGGAAATTATGTTTATATACATATTCAAAAAGAAAGATAATACTATAATATTAAAAGTATTAATTTTTAATGTCAATGCAATAATTTTGCTAATAGATGTAATTAAATGTAAAATAATATATTGTTCATGCTAAACAACCTGCTAAAAAATATTATCAAAATAATACAAATGTGGTTTTGCTGTAACATTAAATTATTTATTTAAAATTTAGTAATTTAATTAATTTGCTTAATTTTCTTAATGTTGACAATAAATTAATACATTGCAGATGAATAAATAAAGTTAAGGTGTTAATATATATTTTTTAATAATATAATACAAAAATAATAATAAAAAGGTTTTTTTTACTGGATATATGAAATATATTAAATTAACCTGCTAATAAATGTAACAATTTTCTGTAATTATTATTGATTATTATTAGACATGAAACATTATAAAAATGGCAGCATGTAAAAGTTGAATTGATAAATGAACTGAAGAGTGGTTTCATGCAACCTGCACAAGGAAGGTTGTAACATAGTTAAGGATTTGTTTAAATGAGTTTTCATCCAGCAAACGCTCTCAGTATCTTAACATCATGAAGATTTACACACAGTTAAATGACCTCTATAATATTAGACGGCACCACTGATAAACAAAAGCACATCTCATTTAAAATTCATCATCAGGAGAAACAGAAAAACTCAGCTGTTATACGCAAACACATTAAAAGCAATTTCAAGCTGGAGAATGGGCATTTTGGCAGCTCTGGGACCACAAGCATCTTATTTTATTATCTTTTAAAACTCTAACGAGCTTTGTGCTTTGCAGCTCTTGACTTAACTTCCTTATGCTGTATTGCTTTATTGGTAAACCTCAAAAGCATCAGCAGAAAATATGCTAACGCACATATTATTGTCCTTTATCGAATAACACTTTCCCATCACAACGACAAAACGGATTAGAGAAATCTGATGGGGTTAAAGGTCATCTGTCGTGTTCAGATGCTATTTCCCCTGTTAAATGCTCTGTTCAATAACCTAGAGCATCGCAAAGCATCAAACACGGAGATAACTGATTCTGGACACATTTTAATGCAGCATTGCATGCATCTTTACCAGGACACACAACTGCATATTTCATTGTAAAACCAGAAATAATTGACAAAATTGAAGTAAATTCTAATTAAAACTAGTGCTGGGCAACGATTAATTGCATCCAAAATAAAAGTTTGTGTTTACATAATATATGTGTGTGTACTGTGTATAATTATTTTGCATATATAAATACACACATGTATATACTGCATATATATTTGTACATAATTTATATTATACATAAATGTAAATATTTTATATATAAAATAACACATTTTTCTTAAATATATACAGTACATGCATGTGTGTGTATTTATATATACATAATAATTATACACAGCACACACACATATATTTTGTAAACACAAACTTATATTTTGGAATGCGATTAATCGTTGCCCAACACTAATTAAAACCTATGCATGTTAAATGCAAACTCTGTCCAGTCTCCATATGCATCTGTTTGTACGATACACACAATATAGTGCATTTCCAACCGTAACTTATGAGGTTTCATAACAGCAAGGATTGTGCCTGAGAAGCAACTGCGTATGTTTCTATCCTGCTCGTTCAGAAATGGGTGTTATTACGGATGATGGAAGTTTCCAAACGCATTACAGCGCCATCCGCGGCAATAATCGAAGCCATTTTCCAAAGAAACCAGTAATATAATTTCTAGCCTGTGTTTTTGAGAGCAGTAAAACAAAAAGCAAGAGAGGAGAAAGCAGCAACGTGAAACACTTCTAGCTTCTGTTTATTCTATTTTACAGTTATTACTATTAAATTCTGCTTTTGTATGATTCATTTTTAGGAATGAATGTCTGATTATTTAAATGTAATTGTTTTTTTTTGTCCTAACCCTCAACACACCATTGGTAAACCTCTTTAAATATTTAGCCTAATTTTTTCAATATATGAGCCTTACGTTCTGGTTTTAAATTCAGTTTATTTGGAACAAAAGACCTTATTTTTCAACTCGTGCATGTACTTGCTTTTCATTAACTCATCTGATATGTGACCGGCTTAAAGTGCAGTAAACGGTAAGACTATTTGCACCACAATCTAGTGTGTTTATTAGTACAATAATAACTTAAAATAAAATGAAAACAAATACTAGGATACAACATCAAAAAGCAGGAGTCTGCACTGCACTCGCAACCAAATCAATCATAAACCACAGCCAATCAGAAGAGAGTGTGGGCGGAGTCTCTCTGCAAGCACACTGCACTCGCAACCAAATAAATGACAAACCACAGCCAATCAGAAGAGATTCATCATAAAAGGGCATCTATCCATCATAAAAGTGCATCTATCCATCATAAAAGGGCATCTATCCATCATAAAAGTGCATCTATCCATCATAAAAGTGCATCTATCCAACATAAAAGTGCATCTATCCATCATAAAAGTGCATCTATCCATCATAAAAGTGCATCTATCCATCATAAAAGTGCATCTATCATCATAAAAGTGCATCTATCCATCATAAAAGTGCATCTATCATCATAAAAGGGCATCTATCCATCATAAAAGTGCATCTATCCATCATAAAAGTGCATCTGTCCATCATAAAAGTGCATCTGTCCATCATAAAAGTTCATCTGTCCATCATAAAAGTGCATCTATCATCATAAAAGGGCATCTATCCAACATAAAAGTGCATCTATCCAACATAAAAGTGCATCTATCCAACATAAAAGTGCATCTATCCATCATAAAAGTGCATCTATCCAACATAAAAGTGCATCTATCTAACATAAAAGTGCATCTATCCATCATAAAAGTGCATCTATCCATCATAAAAGTGCATCTATCATCATAAAAGGGCATCTGTCCATCATAAAAGTGCATCTATCCATCATAAAAGTGCATCTATCAATCATAAAAGTGCATCTATCCATCATAAAAGTGCATCTATTTATCATAAAAGTGCATCTGTCCATCATAAAAGTGCATCTATCCAACATAAAAGTGCATCTATCCATCATAAAAGTGCATCAATCCATCATAAAAGTGCATCTATCGATCATAAAAGTGCATCTATCGATCATAAAAGTGCATCTGTCCATCATAAAAGTGCATCTATCCAACATAAAAGTGCATCTATCATCATAAAAGTGCATCTATCCATCATAAAAGTGCATCTGTCCATCATAAAAGTGCATCTATCCATCATAAAAGTGCATCTATTCATCATAAAAGTGCATCTGTCCATCATAAAAGTGCATCTGTCCATCATAAAAGTGCATCTATCCATCATAAAAGTGCATCTATCCATCATAAAAGTGCATCTGTCCATCATAAAAGTGCATCTATCCATCATAAAAGTGCATCTATCCAACATAAAAGTGCATCTATCCATCATAAAAGTGCATCTATCCATCATAAAAGTGCATCTATCCATCATAAAAGTGCATCTATCATCATAAAAGTGCATCTATCCATCATAAAAGTGCATCTATCATCATAAAAGGGCATCTATCCATCATAAAAGTGCATCTATCCATCATAAAAGTGCATCTGTCCATCATAAAAGTGCATCTGTCCATCATAAAAGTTCATCTGTCCATCATAAAAGTGCATCTATCATCATAAAAGGGCATCTATCCAACATAAAAGTGCATCTATCCAACATAAAAGTGCATCTATCCAACATAAAAGTGCATCTATCCATCATAAAAGTGCATCTATCCAACATAAAAGTGCATCTATCTAACATAAAAGTGCATCTATCCATCATAAAAGTGCATCTATCCATCATAAAAGTGCATCTATCATCATAAAAGGGCATCTGTCCATCATAAAAGTGCATCTATCCATCATAAAAGTGCATCTATCAATCATAAAAGTGCATCTATCCATCATAAAAGTGCATCTATTTATCATAAAAGTGCATCTGTCCATCATAAAAGTGCATCTATCCAACATAAAAGTGCATCTATCCATCATAAAAGTGCATCAATCCATCATAAAAGTGCATCTATCGATCATAAAAGTGCATCTATCCATCATAAAAGTGCATCTGTCCATCATAAAAGTGCATCTATCCAACATAAAAGTGCATCTATCATCATAAAAGTGCATCTATCCATCATAAAAGTGCATCTGTCCATCATAAAAGTGCATCTATCCATCATAAAAGTGCATCTATTCATCATAAAAGTGCATCTGTCCATCATAAAAGTGCATCTGTCCATCATAAAAGTGCATCTATCCATCATAAAAGTGCATCTATCCATCATAAAAGTGCATCTGTCCATCATAAAAGTGCATCTATTCATCATAAAAGTGCATCAATCAATCATAAAAGTGCATCTATCCATTATAAAAGTGCATCTGTCCATCATAAAAGTGCATCTATCCATCATAAAAGTGCATCTGTCCATCATAAAAGTGCATCTATCCATCATAAAAGTGCATCTATTCATCATAAAAGTGCATCTGTCCATCATAAAAGTGCATCTGTCCATCATAAAAGTGCATCTGTCCATCATAAAAGTGCATCTATCCATCATAAAAGTGCATCTATCCATCATAAAAGTGCATCTGTCCATCATAAAAGTGCATCTGTCCATCATAAAAGTGCATCTATCCATCATAAAAGTGCATCTATCCATCATAAAAGTGCATCTATCCATCATAAAAGTGCATCTGTCCATCATAAAAGTGCATCTGTCCATCATAAAAGTGCATCTATCCATCATAAAAGTGCATCTATTCATCATAAAAGTGCATCTGTCCATCATAAAAGTGCATCTGTCCATCATAAAAGTGCATCATAAAGTGCATCTGTCCATCATAAAAGTGCATCTGTACATCATAAAAGTGCAAGTGCATCTATCCATCATAAAAGTGCATCTATCCATCATAAAAGTGCATCTATCCATCATAAAAGTGCATCTATCCAACATAAAAGTGCATCTATCCAACATAAAAGTGCATCTATCCATCATAAAAGTGCATCTATCCATCATAAAAGTGCATCAATCAATCATAAAAGTGCATCTATCCATCATAAAAGTGCATCTATCCATCATAAAAGTGCATCTGTCCATCATAAAAGGGCATCTATCCATCATAAAAGTGCATCTATCCAACATAAAAGTGCATCTATTCATCATAAAAGTGCATCTATCCATCATAAAAGTGCATCTATCCATCATAAAAGTGCATCTATCCATCATAAAAGTGCATCTATCATCATAAAAGTGCATCTATCCATCATAAAAGTGCATCTATCATCATAAAAGGGCATCTATCCATCATAAAAGTGCATCTATTCAGCATAAAAGGGCATCTATCCATCATAAAAGTGCATCTATCCAACATAAAAGTGCATGTATTCATCATAAAAGTGCATCTATCCATCATAAAAGTGCATCTATCCATCATAAAAGTGCATCTATCCATCATAAAAGTGCATCTATCCATCATAAAAGTGCATCTATCCATCATAAAAGTGCATCTGTCCATCATAAAAGTTCATCTGTCCATCATAAAAGTTCATCTATCCAACATAAAAGTGCATCTATCATCATAAAAGGGCATCTATCCATCATAAAAGTGCATCTATCCATCATAAAAGTGCATCTATCCAACATAAAAGTGCATCTATCATCATAAAAGTGCATCTGTCCATCATAAAAGTTCATCTGTCCATCATAAAAGTTCATCTATCCAACATAAAAGTGCATCTATCATCATAAAAGTGCATCTATCCAACATAAAAGTGCATCTATCCATCATAAAAGTGCATCTATCCATCATAAAAGTGCATCTATCATCATAAAAGGGCATCTGTCCATCATAAAAGTGCATCTATCCATCATAAAAGTGCATCTATCAATCATAAAAGTGCATCTATCCATCATAAAAGTGCATCTATCATCATAAAAGGGCATCTGTCCATCATAAAAGTGCATCTATCCATCATAAAAGTGCATCTATCCATCATAAAAGTGCATCTATTCATCATAAAAGTGCATCTGTCCATCATAAAAGTGCATCTGTCCATCATAAAAGTGCATCTGTCCATCATAAAAGTGCATCTATCCATCATAAAAGTGCATCTATCCATCATAAAAGTGCATCTATCCAACATAAAAGTGCATCTATCCAACATAAAAGTGCATCTATCCATCATAAAAGTGCATCTATCCATCATAAAAGTGCATCTATCCATGATAAAAGTGCATCTGTCCATCATAAAAGTGCATCTATCCATCATAAAAGTGCATCAATCAATCATAAAAGTGCATCTATCCATCATAAAAGTGCATCTGTCCATCATAAAAGTGCATCTATCCATCATAAAAGTGCATCTGTCCATCATAAAAGTGCATCTATCCATCATAAAAGTGCATCTATTCATCATAAAAGTGCATCTGTCCATCATAAAAGTGCATCTGTCCATCATAAAAGTGCATCTGTCCATCATAAAAGTGCATCTATCCATCATAAAAGTGCATCTGTCCATCATAAAAGTGCATCTGTCCATCATAAAAGTGCATCTGTCCATCATAAAAGTGCATCTATCCATCATAAAAGTGCATCTATCCATCATAAAAGTGCATCTATCCATCATAAAAGTGCATCTGTCCATCATAAAAGTGCATCTGTCCATCATAAAAGTGCATCTATCCATCATAAAAGTGCATCTATTCATCATAAAAGTGCATCTGTCCATCATAAAAGTGCATCTGTCCATCATAAAAGTGCATCATAAAGTGCATCTGTCCATCATAAAAGTGCATCTGTCCATCATAAAAGTGCAAGTGCATCTATCCATCATAAAAGTGCATCTATCCATCATAAAAGTACATCTATCCATCATAAAAGTGCATCTATCCAACATAAAAGTGCATCTATCCAACATAAAAGTGCATCTATCCATCATAAAAGTGCATCTATCCATCATAAAAGTGCATCAATCAATCATAAAAGTGCATCTATCCATCATAAAAGTGCATCTATCCATCATAAAAGTGCATCTGTCCATCATAAAAGGGCATCTATCCATCATAAAAGTGCATCTATCCAACATAAAAGTGCATCTATTCATCATAAAAGTGCATCTATCCATCATAAAAGTGCATCTATCCATCATAAAAGTGCATCTATCCATCATAAAAGTGCATCTATCATCATAAAAGTGCATCTATCCATCATAAAAGTGCATCTATCATCATAAAAGGGCATCTATCCATCATAAAAGTGCATCTATTCATCATAAAAGGGCATCTATCCATCATAAAAGTGCATCTATCCAACATAAAAGTGCATGTATTCATCATAAAAGTGCATCTATCCATCATAAAAGTGCATCTATCCATCATAAAAGTGCATCTATCCATCATAAAAGTGCATCTATCCATCATAAAAGTGCATCTGTCCATCATAAAAGTTCATCTGTCCATCATAAAAGTTCATCTATCCAACATAAAAGTGCATCTATCATCATAAAAGGGCATCTATCCATCATAAAAGTGCATCTATCCATCATAAAAGTGCATCTATCCATCATAAAAGTGCATCTATCCAACATAAAAGTGCATCTATCATCATAAAAGTGCATCTGTCCATCATAAAAGTTCATCTGTCCATCATAAAAGTTCATCTATCCAACATAAAAGTGCATCTATCATCATAAAAGTGCATCTATCCAACATAAAAGTGCATCTATCCATCATAAAAGTGCATCTATCCATCATAAAAGTGCATCTATCATCATAAAAGGGCATCTGTCCATCATAAAAGTGCATCTATCCATCATAAAAGTGCATCTATCAATCATAAAAGTGCATCTATCCATCATAAAAGTGCATCTGTCCATCATAAAAGTGCATCTGTCCATCATAAAAGTGCATCTGTCCATCATAAAAGTGCATCTATCCATCATAAAAGTGCATCTATCCATCATAAAAGTGCATCTATCCAACATAAAAGTGCATCTATCCAACATAAAAGTGCATCTATCCATCATAAAAGTGCATCTATCCATCATAAAAGTGCATCAATCAATCATAAAAGTGCATCTATCCATCATAAAAGTGCATCTATCCATCATAAAAGTGCATCTGTCCATCATAAAAGGGCATCTATCCATCATAAAAGTGCATCTATCCAACATAAAAGTGCATCTATTCATCATAAAAGTGCATATATCATCATAAAAGTGCATCTATCCATCATAAAAGTGCATCTATCCATCATAAAAGTGCATCTATCATCATAAAAGTGCATCTATCCATCATAAAAGTGCATCTATCATCATAAAAGGGCATCTATCCATCATAAAAGTGCATCTATTCATCATAAAAGGGCATCTATCCATCATAAAAGTGCATCTATCCAACATAAAAGTGCATCTATTCATCATAAAAGTGCATCTATCCATCATAAAAGTGCATCTATCCATCATAAAAGTGCATCTATCCATCATAAAAGTGCATCTATCCATCATAAAAGTGCATCTATCCATCATAAAAGTGCATCTGTCCATCATAAAAGTTCATCTGTCCATCATAAAAGTTCATCTATCCAACATAAAAGTGCATCTATCATCATAAAAGGGCATCTATCCATCATAAAAGTGCATCTATCCATCATAAAAGTGCATCTATCCAACATAAAAGTGCATCTATCCATCATAAAAGTGCATCTATCCATCATAAAAGTGCATCTATCCAACATAAAAGTGCATCTATCCATCATAAAAGTGCATCTATCCATCATAAAAGTGCATCTATCATCATAAAAGGGCATCTGTCCATCATAAAAGTGCATCTATCCATCATAAAAGTGCATCTATCAATCATAAAAGTGCATCTATCCATCATAAAAGTGCATCTATTTATCATAAAAGTGCATCTGTCCATCATAAAAGTGCATCTATCCATCATAAAAGTGCATCAATCCATCATAAAAGTGCATCTATCGATCATAAAAGTGCATCTATCCATCATAAAAGTGCATCTGTCCATCATAAAAGTGCATCTATCCAACATAAAAGTGCATCTATCATCATAAAAGTGCATCTATCCATCATAAAAGTGCATCTGTCCATCATAAAAGTGCATCTATCCATCATAAAAGTGCATCTATCCATCATAAAAGTGCATCTATCCATCATAAAAGTGCATCTATCCATCATAAAAGTGCATCAATCAATCATAAAAGTGCATCTATCCATCATAAAAGTGCATCTATCCATCATAAAAGTGCATCTGTCCATCATAAAAGGGCATCTATCCATCATAAAAGTGCATCTATCCAACATAAAAGTGCATCTATTCATCATAAAAGTGCATCTATCCATCATAAAAGTGCATCTATCCATCATAAAAGTGCATCTATCCATCATAAAAGTGCATCTATCATCATAAAAGTGCATCTATCCATCATAAAAGTGCATCTATCATCATAAAAGGGCATCTATCCATCATAAAAGTGCATCTATTCATCATAAAAGGGCATCTATCCATCATAAAAGTGCATCTATCCAACATAAAAGTGCATGTATTCATCATAAAAGTGCATCTATCCATCATAAAAGTGCATCTATCCATCATAAAAGTGCATCTATCCATCATAAAAGTGCATCTATCCATCATAAAAGTGCATCTGTCCATCATAAAAGTTCATCTGTCCATCATAAAAGTTCATCTATCCAACATAAAAGTGCATCTATCATCATAAAAGGGCATCTATCCATCATAAAAGTGCATCTATCCATCATAAAAGTGCATCTATCCATCATAAAAGTGCATCTATCATCATAAAAGTGCATCTGTCCATCATAAAAGTTCATCTGTCCATCATAAAAGTTCATCTATCCAACATAAAAGTGCATCTATCATCATAAAAGTGCATCTATCCAACATAAAAGTGCATCTATCCATCATAAAAGTGCATCTATCCATCATAAAAGTGCATCTATCATCATAAAAGGGCATCTGTCCATCATAAAAGTGCATCTATCCATCATAAAAGTGCATCTATCAATCATAAAAGTGCATCTATCCATCATAAAAGTGCATCTATCATCATAAAAGGGCATCTGTCCATCATAAAAGTGCATCTGTCCATCATAAAAGTGCATCTATCCATCATAAAAGTGCATCTATTCATCATAAAAGTGCATCTGTCCATCATAAAAGTGCATCTGTCCATCATAAAAGTGCATCTGTCCATCATAAAAGTGCATCTATCCATCATAAAAGTGCATCTATCCAACATAAAAGTGCATCTATCCAACATAAAAGTGCATCTATCCATCATAAAAGTGCATCTATCCATCATAAAAGTGCATCAATCAATCATAAAAGTGCATCTATCCATCATAAAAGTGCATCTATCCATCATAAAAGTGCATCTGTCCATCATAAAAGGGCATCTATCCATCATAAAAGTGCATCTATCCAACATAAAAGTGCATCTATTCATCATAAAAGTGCATATATCATCATAAAAGTGCATCTATCCATCATAAAAGTGCATCTATCCATCATAAAAGTGCATCTATCATCATAAAAGTGCATCTATCCATCATAAAAGTGCATCTATCATCATAAAAGGGCATCTATCCATCATAAAAGTGCATCTATTCATCATAAAAGGGCATCTATCCATCATAAAAGTGCATCTATCCAACATAAAAGTGCATCTATTCATCATAAAAGTGCATCTATCCATCATAAAAGTGCATCTATCCATCATAAAAGTGCATCTATCCATCATAAAAGTGCATCTATCCATCATAAAAGTGCATCTATCCATCATAAAAGTGCATCTGTCCATCATAAAAGTTCATCTGTCCATCATAAAAGTTCATCTATCCAACATAAAAGTGCATCTATCATCATAAAAGGGCATCTATCCATCATAAAAGTGCATCTATCCATCATAAAAGTGCATCTATCCAACATAAAAGTGCATCTATCCATCATAAAAGTGCATCTATCCATCATAAAAGTGCATCTATCCAACATAAAAGTGCATCTATCCATCATAAAAGTGCATCTATCCATCATAAAAGTGCATCTATCATCATAAAAGGGCATCTGTCCATCATAAAAGTGCATCTATCCATCATAAAAGTGCATCTATCAATCATAAAAGTGCATCTATCCATCATAAAAGTGCATCTATTTATCATAAAAGTGCATCTGTCCATCATAAAAGTGCATCTATCCATCATAAAAGTGCATCAATCCATCATAAAAGTGCATCTATCGATCATAAAAGTGCATCTATCCATCATAAAAGTGCATCTGTCCATCATAAAAGTGCATCTATCCAACATAAAAGTGCATCTATCATCATAAAAGTGCATCTATCCATCATAAAAGTGCATCTGTCCATCATAAAAGTGCATCTATCCATCATAAAAGTGCATCTATCCATCATAAAAGTGCATCTATCCATCATAAAAGTGCATCTATCCATCATAAAAGTGCATCAATCAATCATAAAAGTGCATCTATCCATCATAAAAGTGCATCTGTCCATCATAAAAGTGCATCTATCCATCATAAAAGTGCATCTGTCCATCATAAAAGTGCATCTATCCATCATAAAAGTGCATCTATTCATCATAAAAGTGCATCTGTCCATCATAAAAGTGCATCTGTCCATCATAAAAGTGCATCTGTCCATCATAAAAGTGCATCTGTCCATCATAAAAGTGCATCTATCCATCATAAAAGTGCATCTATCCATCATAAAAGTGCATCTGTCCATCATAAAAGTGCATCTGTCCATCATAAAAGTGCATCTATCCAACATAAAAGTGCATCTATCCAACATAAAAGTGCATCTATCCATCATAAAAGTGCATCTATCCATCATAAAAGTGCATCAATCAATCATAAAAGTGCATCTATCCATCATAAAAGTGCATCTATCCATCATAAAAGTGCATCTATCCATCATAAAAGTTCATCTGTCCATCATAAAAGTGCATCTATCCAACATAAAAGTGCATCTATCCATCATAAAAGTGCATCTGTCCATCATAAAAGTGCATCTATCCAACATAAAAGTGCATCTATCCATCATAAAAGTGCATCTATCCATCATAAAAGTGCATCTATCCATCATAAAAGTGCATCTATTCATCATAAAAGTGCATCTATCCATCATAAAAGTTCATCTGTCCATCATAAAAGTGCATCTATCCAACATAAAAGTGCATCTATCCATCATAAAAGTGCATCTGTCCATCATAAAAGTGCATCTATCCAACATAAAAGTGCATCTATCCATCATAAAAGTGCATCTATCCATCATAAAAGTGCATCTATCCATCATAAAAGTGCATCTATCCATCATAAAAGTGCATCTATTCATCATAAAAGTGCATCTGTCCATCATAAAAGTGCATCTGTCCATCATAAAAGTGCATCTGTCCATCATAAAAGTGCATCTATCCATCATAAAAGTGCATCTATCCATCATAAAAGTGCATCTATCCATCATAAAAGTGCATCTGTCCATCATAAAAGTGCATCTATCCAACATAAAAGTGCATCTATCCAACATAAAAGTGCATCTATCCATCATAAAAGTGCATCTATCCATCATAAAAGTGCATCAATCAATCATAAAAGTGCATCTATCCATCATAAAAGTGCATCTATCCATCATAAAAGTGCATCTATCATCATAAAAGTTCATCTGTCCATCATAAAAGTGCATCTATCCATGATAAATGTGCATCTATCCATCATAAAAGTGCATCTATCCATCATAAAAGTGCATCAATCAATCATAAAAGTGCATCTATCCATCATAAAAGTTCATCTTTCCATCATAAAAGTGCATCTATCCATGATAAATGTGCATCTATCCATAATAAAAGTTCATCTATCCATCATAAAAGTGCATCAATCAATCATAAAAGTGCATCTATCCATCATAAAAGTGCATCTGTCCATCATAAAAGTGCATCTATCCATCATAAAAGTGCATCTATCCATCATAAAAGTGCATCTATCCATCATAAAAGTTCATCTTTCCATCATAAAAGTGCATCTATCCATGATAAATGTGCATCTATCCATAATAAAAGTTCATCTATCCATCATAAAAGTGCATCAATCAATCATAAAAGTGCATCTATCCATCATAAAAGTGCATCTATCCATCATAAAAGTGCATCTATCATCATAAAAGTTCATCTGTCCATCATAAAAGTGCATCTATCCATGATAAATGTGCATCTATCCATCATAAAAGTGCATCTATCCATCATAAAAGTGCATCAATCAATCATAAAAGTGCATCTATCCATCATAAAAGTGCATCTGTCCATCATAAAAGTGCATCTATCCATCATAAAAGTGCATCTATCCATCATAAAAGTGCATCTGTCCATCATAAAAGTGCATCTATTCATCATAAAAGTGCATCAATCAATCATAAAAGTGCATCTATCCATCATAAAAGTGCATCTGTCCATCATAAAAGTGCATCTATCCATCATAAAAGTGCATCTGTCCATCATAAAAGTGCATCTATCCATCATAAAAGTGCATCTATTCATCATAAAAGTGCATCTGTCCATCATAAAAGTGCATCTGTCCATCATAAAAGTGCATCTGTCCATCATAAAAGTGCATCTATCCATCATAAAAGTGCATCTATCCATCATAAAAGTGCATCTGTCCATCATAAAAGTGCATCTGTCCATCATAAAAGTGCATCTATCCATCATAAAAGTGCATCTATCCATCATAAAAGTGCATCTATCCATCATAAAAGTGCATCTGTCCATCATAAAAGTGCATCTGTCCATCATAAAAGTGCATCTATCCATCATAAAAGTGCATCTATTCATCATAAAAGTGCATCTGTCCATCATAAAAGTGCATCTGTCCATCATAAAAGTGCATCATAAAGTGCATCTGTCCATCATAAAAGTGCATCTGTACATCATAAAAGTGCAAGTGCATCTATCCATCATAAAAGTGCATCTATCCATCATAAAAGTGCATCTATCCATCATAAAAGTGCATCTATCCAACATAAAAGTGCATCTATCCAACATAAAAGTGCATCTATCCATCATAAAAGTGCATCTATCCATCATAAAAGTGCATCAATCAATCATAAAAGTGCATCTATCCATCATAAAAGTGCATCTATCCATCATAAAAGTGCATCTGTCCATCATAAAAGGGCATCTATCCATCATAAAAGTGCATCTATCCAACATAAAAGTGCATCTATTCATCATAAAAGTGCATCTATCCATCATAAAAGTGCATCTATCCATCATAAAAGTGCATCTATCCATCATAAAAGTGCATCTATCATCATAAAAGTGCATCTATCCATCATAAAAGTGCATCTATCATCATAAAAGGGCATCTATCCATCATAAAAGTGCATCTATTCAGCATAAA
Source organism: Gila orcuttii (assembly GCA_026230005.1). Classification (NCBI taxonomy): domain Eukaryota; kingdom Metazoa; phylum Chordata; class Actinopteri; order Cypriniformes; family Leuciscidae; genus Gila; species Gila orcuttii. The sequence continues at coordinate 43,155,888 of JAPDVR010000018.1, read as the reverse complement.
AGGGCATCTATCCATCATAAAAGTGCATCTATCCAACATAAAAGTGCATGTATTCATCATAAAAGTGCATCTATCCATCATAAAAGTGCATCTATCCATCATAAAAGTGCATCTATCCATCATAAAAGTGCATCTATCCATCATAAAAGTGCATCTATCCATCATAAAAGTGCATCTGTCCATCATAAAAGTTCATCTGTCCATCATAAAAGTTCATCTATCCAACATAAAAGTGCATCTATCATCATAAAAGGGCATCTATCCATCATAAAAGTGCATCTATCCATCATAAAAGTGCATCTATCCAACATAAAAGTGCATCTATCATCATAAAAGTGCATCTGTCCATCATAAAAGTTCATCTGTCCATCATAAAAGTTCATCTATCCAACATAAAAGTGCATCTATCATCATAAAAGTGCATCTATCCAACATAAAAGTGCATCTATCCATCATAAAAGTGCATCTATCCATCATAAAAGTGCATCTATCATCATAAAAGGGCATCTGTCCATCATAAAAGTGCATCTATCCATCATAAAAGTGCATCTATCATCATAAAAGTGCATCTATCCATCATAAAAGTGCATCTATCATCATAAAAGGGCATCTATCCATCATAAAAGTGCATCTATTCATCATAAAAGGGCATCTATCCATCATAAAAGTGCATCTATCCAACATAAAAGTGCATCTATCCATCATAAAAGTGCATCTATCCATCATAAAAGTGCATCTATCCATCATAAAAGTGCATCTATCCATCATAAAAGTGCATCTGTCCATCATAAAAGTTCATCTGTCCATCATAAAAGTTCATCTATCCAACATAAAAGTGCATCTATCATCATAAAAGGGCATCTATCCATCATAAAAGTGCATCTATCCATCATAAAAGTGCATCTATCCATCATAAAAGTGCATCTATCCAACATAAAAGTGCATCTATCCATCATAAAAGTGCATCTATCCATCATAAAAGTGCATCTATCCAACATAAAAGTGCATCTATCCATCATAAAAGTGCATCTATCCATCATAAAAGTGCATCTATCATCATAAAAGGGCATCTGTCCATCATAAAAGTGCATCTATCCATCATAAAAGTGCATCTATCAATCATAAAAGTGCATCTATCCATCATAAAAGTGCATCTATTTATCATAAAAGTGCATCTGTCCATCATAAAAGTGCATCTATCCATCATAAAAGTGCATCAATCCATCATAAAAGTGCATCTATCGATCATAAAAGTGCATCTATCCATCATAAAAGTGCATCTATCGATCATAAAAGTGCATCTATCCATCATAAAAGTGCATCTGTCCATCATAAAAGTGCATCTATCGATCATAAAAGTGCATCAATCCATCATAAAAGTGCATCTATCGATCATAAAAGTGCATCTATCCATCATAAAAGTGCATCTATCCATCATAAAAGTGCATCAATCCATCATAAAAGTGCATCTATCGATCATAAAAGTGCATCTATCCATCATAAAAGTGCATCTGTCCATCATAAAAGTGCATCTATCCAACATAAAAGTGCATCTATCATCATAAAAGTGCATCTATCCATCATAAAAGTGCATCTGTCCATCATAAAAGTGCATCTATCCATCATAAAAGTGCATCTATCCATCATAAAAGTGCATCTATCCATCATAAAAGTGCATCTATCCATCATAAAAGTGCATCAATCAATCATAAAAGTGCATCTATCCATCATAAAAGTGCATCTGTCCATCATAAAAGTGCATCTATCCATCATAAAAGTGCATCTGTCCATCATAAAAGTGCATCTATCCATCATAAAAGTGCATCTATTCATCATAAAAGTGCATCTGTCCATCATAAAAGTGCATCTGTCCATCATAAAAGTGCATCTGTCCATCATAAAAGTGCATCTGTCCATCATAAAAGTGCATCTATCCATCATAAAAGTGCATCTATCCATCATAAAAGTGCATCTGTCCATCATAAAAGTGCATCTGTCCATCATAAAAGTGCATCTATCCAACATAAAAGTGCATCTATCCAACATAAAAGTGCATCTATCCATCATAAAAGTGCATCTATCCATCATAAAAGTGCATCAATCAATCATAAAAGTGCATCTATACATCATAAAAGTGCATCTATCCATCATAAAAGTGCATCTATCCATCATAAAAGTTCATCTGTCCATCATAAAAGTGCATCTATCCAACATAAAAGTGCATCTATCCATCATAAAAGTGCATCTGTCCATCATAAAAGTGCATCTATCCAACATAAAAGTGCATCTATCCATCATAAAAGTGCATCTATCCATCATAAAAGTGCATCTATCCATCATAAAAGTGCATCTATTCATCATAAAAGTGCATCTATCCATCATAAAAGTTCATCTGTCCATCATAAAAGTGCATCTATCCAACATAAAAGTGCATCTATCCATCATAAAAGTGCATCTGTCCATCATAAAAGTGCATCTATCCAACATAAAAGTGCATCTATCCATCATAAAAGTGCATCTATCCATCATAAAAGTGCATCTATCCATCATAAAAGTGCATCTATCCATCATAAAAGTGCATCTATTCATCATAAAAGTGCATCTGTCCATCATAAAAGTGCATCTGTCCATCATAAAAGTGCATCTGTCCATCATAAAAGTGCATCTATCCATCATAAAAGTGCATCTATCCATCATAAAAGTGCATCTGTCCATCATAAAAGTGCATCTATCCAACATAAAAGTGCATCTATCCAACATAAAAGTGCATCTATCCATCATAAAAGTGCATCTATCCATCATAAAAGTGCATCAATCAATCATAAAAGTGCATCTATCCATCATAAAAGTGCATCTATCCATCATAAAAGTGCATCTATCATCATAAAAGTTCATCTGTCCATCATAAAAGTGCATCTATCCATGATAAATGTGCATCTATCCATCATAAAAGTGCATCTATCCATCATAAAAGTGCATCAATCAATCATAAAAGTGCATCTATCCATCATAAAAGTGCATCTATCCATCATAAAAGTGCATCTATCCATCATAAAAGTTCATCTTTCCATCATAAAAGTGCATCTATCCATGATAAATGTGCATCTATCCATAATAAAAGTTCATCTATCCATCATAAAAGTGCATCAATCCATGATAAAAGTGCATCCATCCCTTTAATCCAGCTCTCCTCTATAGGTGGTGCTGTCACAGAAAACAGGAATATAATACAGCAGAAACCTGAATGTACATAATGCAGTTTCACGGCACAGTTTGAGCTGAATGTGTGTACGTTCACCGCGTATGTAAAGAACATGTTCTGTGGGCGTGAGGGAATGAGCCGGATAATCAACATGACAATAAGCAACACACACACACACACACACACACTATCAGCAACCTGAGCCGTGGTGAAGAGCAACACTAAAGCGGGAAACTGCTCACCATGGAAACGCAGAACAAAGAATCCGCTGGTGCTGAAGTCGCTGTGGAACTTTAGCAGGATCTGATTGGATGTGCTGGAAACGAACTCCTGAGACGAGCTCCCGCTGAACTGCCCGATCTGTGGAGATGTTGGGTCAGGGCCGTCCCTACAGGAGACAGAAGACACGCGTTTAAAACATCCTCCACTTCTTCTGTTCGCTGATATAATACTCTCTTTCTCATATAAAGAACAGCATCTCTTTTCTGTCGTTCTCATTCAAAACCCTCAGTACTGAGTTACACTATTGCTTCTGAATCCTGTAATTGCGTAATGTTTTTTAATAAGGAAGACAGGCCTTTATGAAACTATTTTGAAACCATCAGATTACAGAAAGGTAGAATAAAAAATGAAAGCAATGTAGCTTTCTAAACTACTCAACTTTAGTGTGTCCTGCAGAAAATAATTGTTTTTATCAAGGTTATGCATCACTAGATAATGAATGGGCGTTCATTTATGAGTTGAACCAGTAAATCATACAATTATTATGATGGGAAATCTTTTTAAAGTTGAGCATGTTCATTAAATATATATGACAGATAGATATAAAGGATTGGTCTTAAGCTGTAACTGTGAATGTTTATTATTAAATTTTATAACAGATCAGCTACTTCAAGCCTTTATGTATAATGCATTATAATAATGGTGATTATAATGCACATTATAATGCATTATATCGCTTCATAAATAACTGTAACCAAAGTAAAAATGCATTATAATATTTAGAGATTCCTTGTTGCATCTGAAACTGGTTGTGCATTATTCTTTCTAAAGCTGTTCAATGAATATATAGTATTATAACTGTGCTTACAATTATTCATGATGTACATTACAATGTATAATAAATGCCTTAAAATACTTTTATAATGCATTATGCATAAAAAGCTTTAAGTAAAGTTTTACCACAGAGACTAATGTAAACTTTTCCTCTAACGTTTATCTTCTGACTTTTTGATGTTTATGGAAAATGTCCTCCTTGCCCCAATAAGAGTCACAATGTCATGGCCACAGATTTCACACCGTGAGAATTAAATTATTAGTGTTTTCACTATTGCACCTTGAAGACTTCTGTATGTAAACCTCTCTTTGCATGAGAAATGAGGAACAACAGCATTGAGCTTTGAATATGCATTGATATGCAAATTTGGGAGGTCATACTGTATGAAAAATTATTTCTGAATACGCCATTCCTGGGGAAGGATTTACACTGAGTACATCAAAGCCTTTTATTTTGGAAAAGCAAGAAAAATCCTATTTTCCATGATGTGAACACAAGCGTCAACACTTTGCATCGCACCAGTCACTGCAGCACTAATGTTCACTCACGGAGAAAGAGAAATGTGTGAAACAAAACAGATAAAAGACTGAAAGTGTTACGCAAGTCTCGGATTCGTTTCTTCATGGACAAAGACAAACTCTCTGGTGGAATCCTTGACAAATCATTTTGATGGATCCAAACTCACACTTGGTAATTGTTTCTTTTATTTTTTTACAGGGTTTAAACAGTAGCCCTCAATAACGCCATCAACAAACAGCGCTTTTCATTTAGTCTCAAATAAAAAATGCTTGGCATTGAACTCGCTAGACATCGCCCAAAAACATGATGTGTATAATTTGTTCATCACTGGCCATTTAAAAACATAACATTAATTAATTATTTAAATAAATAAAATTAATACATTTATGGCAATTGTGAAGTTGTTGTTTTGCAATCTAATTATTATTAGTAGTAACAACAATAATATTAATGATAATAATAATAATAATAATACATATATTATACAATATTGTATCGGCCATTTACAAATAAATAAATAAATAAATAAATAAATAAATAAATAAATAAATGAATGTCAACTGTACATTATAAAATGTTGTTCATCATCAGTCATTTAAAAACATAACAAACAAACAAACAATAAATAAATAAATAAAATCATTTATTTATGGCGATTGTGCAGGAGTTGTTTTGCAATCTTCTTCTTATTATTATTATTATTGTTATTAATACCAGAGAGTTTGTCCTTGTCCATGAAGAAGTGTCAAGTGGCTGGTACAAAAGCAAAATGTTAAATAATAATAACAATAATAATAATAATTATTATTATTATTATTATTATTTGTCACAAGGCATAATATTGACAAAAATATATTGTTCATCATCGGCCATTTAAAAAAACAATAACAATTGTACATTATAAAATATTGTTCATCATCAGTCAATATAAAAATATAACAATAAATAAATAAATGAATTAATTAATTAATTGCAATTGTGCAGTTGTTGTTTTGCAATCTAATGGTTATTAAATTATTATTTTTATCATATTAAGAAAAGTAATTATGAATTTGCATAAAATAGATTATGAATGACGATGATCAGACTCCGAAACGCTAAAATAATCCGTATCTCTATCCTGAAGGTTATTCTGTGAGTGTGACTGGTGTGTGAGCGGTGTGTGTCCTGTGGTTATATGAGGCTCAGCAGATGCGAGTGTTTAGGTGAGGATTCTTCTTGCAGGACTCGTACCAGATGGTGATGTAGTCGTAGATGGGCTCGGTGTTGAGCACGCTGAAGTTGATGTGGATGCCGTTGCCTGGAGGGACTCGGATGCTCCAGATGCAGTCTTTCAGATTGGGGTAATCGGCCGGGTGTCCCGGAGAGTAGATGGTGCCGTTGAGTGCTGTGATATTACCACCGCAAAGTGCTGAAGGATGACCAATCAACACAGAGAATCACAATGCCTTATACAGATACAAGAAGCACTAATGCAGCGGCGTCAAACTTACGTTCAGTTTAATGCATGCAGAAAAGCATTCATATATGGTCCACATTTACCACTGAAGCTTGAATAGATTTTACGATAACACTTTACAAATATAGCTGCAAGCAGCCATTACGGGGCCAAGCGCAAAAGAAGACGACAAGACATGCCAACATGGCTGGGAGTTTCAGACCAACTGCAGCAAGGAGCAGTTAAAGACATTTTAAGAGGATTTTGGGAAAATGGCTGAAAAATCATATATAAAGTAACTCATAAGATGATTTAATGGTTTATCACTTTTGACCTATAGGTGGCGCAGTTACGAAATCGATGTGATGTGGTCAGAGTGAGATGACAATGACACATACAAAGTTTGGTTTCAAAATGTCAAGGCATTGCAGAGATAAAGCCTGAATAGTAATTTTTGCAGCATGCCTCAACTTTGATGCTGCGGTATACGAAAACGGTTTTGTCTATCAACACGAAATCCATAACTTTTAGTTGGCACGGTCTGGAGAAGATACGATTCGATTTTGGTGAAAATCGGACAAACGGTCTAGGAGGAGTTCGAAAAAGTAGGTCTTTAGTGAAAATCAAGATGGCGGACAAGAAGTTTTGCTGACTTTGGCAAAATTAGTATCTTTGTTTTCGGCATAACCCAAGGAATCAATTAAGACCAGAGTCATTACAATAGGCAAATTCATTCAAAAGTTATTAGCATTTTTGTATATTTAATTATAACTTTTGACCAAAAGATGGCGCTGTCTCAAAATCTTTTGAATACCTTCAGGGGATGGTGCTGGTGGCAAATTCTGACTTTCATAATGTAACAGCAATGCATTTGTTAAGTATAGCATTTTACATCACAAAACTGTATTGAAGTCAATGGGAATTTCACGTTTTGTTCTATTATAGCGCCACCAAGAGGCAAAATCCCACATTTTTTTTCATGTGTCCTCGGACTGAGCCCATACATGTGTGTGCCAAATTTGGTGAAAATATCTCAATTCGCTTTGGAGTTATAGACATTTATATGAAAAAACACGTCAAAAATGACTGACACATGACTTTGATTGAATTTTACTACCCCTTACTATCAATATTTTGGCATTTGGGCATAAATGTTTGGTTAACCAGCTATGGTTCCAAACTTCTGAAGGTGGTTTCGTCTCGATCGGACTAACGGTTTCGAAGATATCGGCAAATGTTTTTAAGCGCTAAATCACAACGCTACACAAACCGTGAGACGAAACCTAGCATGTTTGGTATCTGTGGACTCGGCAAGGATTCAGGAACCTAACGAAATGACTCCCGTGAAAATAAGTCAACCACACCCAGAGTTATAAGCATTTGAAAAATAAATTTTACCACTAGGTGGCGCTGTTTTGAAACTTCTCAGGCTCCTTCAGGGCATCGTACTGATGACCCATACCGAGTTTCGTAACAATTTGTTCATGCGTTCAGAAAATACAGCATTTTAGCACATAATTCAAAATGGCCGACAGCCAAAATGGCCAATCTGGAAAAATTGGATATCGCTCGACTCGACATGACGCCCTGAATCTAACGAGACTACTTTTATGATTTTTGGACAAACCGTTCAGAAGTTATAAGCAAAAATAGCCATTTTCTGTATCTCCGGACCAGTAGGTGGCGCTGCGCCGAAACGCAGAATGTAGCCTCAGATCTTGCTTGTGATGACATGTACCAAGTTTGGTCTAAATACATTAAAGCGTTGCGGAGATACAGCCTTACGTCCGTTTTTGCAAGCGCTACGTAAAATTTTTTCATGCGTTTTTCGAAAACGGTTTGACGAATCAACTTGAATTCCATAACTTTTGTCCCCACTGCCTGAAGATGATCTGGTGCAATTTTGGTGAAAATCGGACAAACCGTCTAGGACGAGTTTGAAAAAGTAGGTTTTTTGAACAATTAAAAATGGCGGCCATATTTTTATAACGGAAAATGACGTCATTGGGTGCAATCGAATCGTCATGAGCTCAGGAATCAGAGGAAAAAAGAATTTTGTTGATAGGCCTTACGGTTAAAAAGTTATTAGCATAATAAAAGTGAAATTTTGGACAGGTGGTGGCGCTAGAGGGAATGAGTTAGAGACACCAAAATTGGTGTATTTAATGTTGGGACTGTCCTCTATCAGAATGTCAAACCAAAACAACTTTCCCACAAACGGTTCTATGGGCTGCCATAGACGACCAGTCGGAAGAAGAAGAATAAGAAGAACCGGAACAGACACAATAGGTGCCTCTGCACCTTCGGTGCTTGGCCCCTAATAAGTTAACATTAGTGAACATTAACTAATAATGAACTGCATGTATACAGCATTTATTAATCTTTGTTAATGTTAATTTCAACATTTACTAATACTTTATTAAAATCTTGTTAACATTAGTTAATGCACTGTGAACTAACATGAACAAACAGCTGTATTTTAATTAACTAACATTAACAAAGATGAACAAATACAGTAACAAATGTATTGCTCATGGTAAGTTCATGTTAGTTAATGCATTACCTAATGTTAACTAATGAACCTTATTGTAAAGAGTTTAATTAAAACCTTTATGTCCTGGCTTCACAGATAGAGCTTAGATTAAGCCAGGATTAGGTATTTTTTTAAGTATTAAATTTAGTTATTTTTCTACACACAAAATAATGTCACAATGCCGGTCTTGGCGCATATTCTAATAAACACAGTCAGTTATGTTTTAAGTGAATGTAAATAGTTAAGAAAGAAAACACGTGTAACAGTATATTGGACCCGTGCGTCAGGTCTTAAAGTGACAGCAGACTAAACTACGAGTAATGTGAAAGCGGGGGAATGTTTCAGTATTTTCTGTGAGAAGGGCTAGAAGACGAAAGGTTAGTTGGGTACCGTCACATCGAGGCACAGGATGGTTCCAGTTGCGGCTGATGCCATGCAAACACGTGAGCGCCGATTCCCCCAGAAGTGTGTATCCCGGCAGGCACTGGAACGAGATGGTCATTCCCACGCCCAAATCACTGCCGATCACCAGTCCGTTCCGGAAGGGCCGCGGATCCGGACACCTCTGCAGCTCATAAGCTGAACACAAACAAAAACTGTGTTATTTTACTTATGAGTGGAAGGTTTTATCCAGTGAGAAGCCATAATGAAAACCAATGTCAATTAGGCTGTGTGTCCACCAAAGTGTTCTTAGCCAGCTTAAAACGCTAGACGCTCTGCAGAGAACGCCTCGCTGTGGGTGCTTGAGAGCGTTTTGGCAGCGCTGTGTTTTTTCAGTTGAGTCGATTCGTTGCTATGATACAGAATATCCGCAGCACAGTTTACTTGTAACTGATTTCGCAGATAATTTGTTTCATACCAAAAATTTATTTTTCATCCATTTTGTTCGGTTAGCTCTGCTGGTTGACGTCGTTGTACAGAAAGAATGTTGTGACAGTTGGTCTGTGTGGTGTTAGCCCCGCCCCTCCTCCACTGTGATTGGACGGCTGTGTAAAAAGTGACAGTGATGAGCGCTGCGTTTTACCCAAAGTTGAACATTCTTCAACTCTCGGCGACCTGTAAAAAACGCCGAGCGCTCAGCGCTTCAGCGTGAAAAAAATGCTCATGGCGTTGTAAAAACGCGGCGCTCCCATTGAAAACAATTGAAAACATACGCCAGCCGCGTGAAAAAACGCTTTGGTGGACACACGGCCTTATATAACAGGGCAGTGTTGGGTGTATCAAATTATAAGTAATGTAATCAGATTACTTTTTACAGATTACGTCAATGTTTTCATTAAAGATAGCCTCAGTGCATTACTTCCAATTTCCTTTAACATGGAGAGCTGTCAGTTACTTAGTTGATAAAGGAACTCGGATATATTGTAGTAAATTTAAAAGAGGTGTAAACTTACAAGTAACATGAGTTACCAAATCAGATTACTTTTGTTCAAGTAACTCAGGACTTGACATTAAACCCGCCGACCTGGTAAATGCCGGTGAATTTCAGTCGTGGCGTTTAACTCCTACTAGTTACTTTGGTGGGTTACCTCACATAAAGCCGAGTTCTTTTTCACTGGTTATTATGCTTGAACAGTCAAATAAAACACACAAAATAATGTCAAAATGCCGGTTTTAGCAAGAATTCTCGTCAGTTATGTTTTAAGTAAACATTAACAGTTGAGAAAGTAAATGCATGTGTAACAGTATAATGGATCCGTGCGTCAGGTCTTAAAGTGACAGTAAACTAATATACCGGCTGCCATAAGGAACACCAATGTCAATTATATAGCCGGGCAATGTTGGGTGTAACAAATTACAAGTAATGTTAGTAAAGTAATCAGATTACTTTTTTACAGATTACTTCAATGTTTTAACTGAAGAAAGCCTCTATGCATTACTCACGTTTTCTCTTAATATTGAGACAGGAGAGCTGTCCATTACTTATTTGATAAAGTAACTCAGATATTTTGTTGTAAATTTAAAAGCAGTGTTGGGGGTAACACATTATAAGTAACATGAGTTACGTAATCAGATTACCTTTTTTTCCAAGTAACATCCTGTAAATTTCATTTACTTGACATTAAAACCTAACAAATACATCAAACCAAAGGCACTTATTGAAAATGAACATGTACATTTGATTATGCAGGAACTTCTCCTATGGCTTCAGATTGCAATAGAAATTATGCAAGACAAAGTTCTAAACTAGTTTAGTTTAATTTCAATAAACTTATTGTCCATGATCTGGAAAATGCTTAGACAATTAACATACATAATAATTAAAGAAATCATAAAATAACTTTTAATTCTAAGTAATTTAGAGAACATAAAGAGTCATAATTATCATCTAAAATGAAATGTCTAAACTTAGCAGACTGGCCACACACACACACACACACACACACACACACACACACACGCACGCACGCACGCACGCACACGCACACACACGCACACACTCACACACGCACACACACACACATGCACACACACACACACACATACACACACACACACAAAAGCAATAAATATGTTGTGACTAATACTGAAAAGTTCTGTCAAAGCAAGCAGTTTCACTGAGGATGAGAGCTTCTATTTATTACTTCAAAACCTCAAGTGAAGAGAGACATCTTACGGTACGGGAACCATAACGTCAGAATAGTGACACATTCCTCTTCTCTAAACCACAAATACACAGGGGTGGAAAATAAAAATAGACTTTTAAAACTTCTAAGTAAACCTTACTAGGGATTTCAGGGTGGTTGTCAGATGAAAACCGTCTAAAGGGCCGTTCACAACAATAACTATAACGATAACTATATTAGCATCCACACATATCGTTCTGTAGATTCTGTGTCTGTCGCTTTAAATGCACATGCTCTTTAAAGCAGGATGGATTCTGATTGGCTGTCAATGAACGATTTTTAAAAGCTATATCTTTATTTTATATGTGTGAGTGAATCCGTAATCTCTTACTACAGTAACAGCAAACCTGTCATCAGGACATCATGCATGAACAAAAGGGAAGAGTTTAACACTTTAACACTGAGGTCTGTTTGAATCTCTAATCATACAGTATTAGCAATAGTTAAAGGAATGGTTGATTATGATTTAACTTTTTTAACTTTACGTTAAAAGTTACGACGCTCAAAGTTCAAAGCAAATGGAGATATTTTCTTTTAAAGAAATCGCTTTTTAAGGACAGCAACAAATTTTTTAAAGGTGTTTTTACGGCTGGTAGGAACTACACGACATTCCTCCCGGGTTACTGACATCACTAAGCCTAAAATTTACATAAACCCCGCCCCCGGGAACACGATTTATAGATTATCATGAAAGCATATGCTAATCAATAACTAGAAGATACTGTAGTTAACTCCACATCAGTAACCGTTCGGAAACGTCCTGTTGCTCTACATGTTGTCACTTCTCGAGTCTCTCCATCTTTGTCGACTTTGTCGTTCAGTGCGTGTGTGTGAGGTAATCATAACTGCTAACACACACACACACACACACACACACACACACACAATCTCGAAGCTCCACCTTCTGCGCCGGGAGCAGCAGCTAATTTGCATTTAAAGGGACACACACAAACGGCGCGTTTTTGCTCACCCTCAAAAAGTGACAATTTTAACATGCTATAAAAAATATCTGTGGGGTATTTTGAGCTAAAACTTCACATACACACTCTGGGGACATAAGTTACTTATTATACATCTTGTGAAAAGGGCATTATAGGTCCCCTTTAAGCTTTCCTTAGATAACAGTACAGTCGAAACGGTGCTTTTAATTGAAAAGACACTGATGTTATTTTTATTGCTATCTTTTAATGCTGTGCTGTAGTTGTTTGCATGATCAAATCCTCTCAGAAAAGCTGCGTCTTTAAACTCATCCCGTTGAAATCACCACAGCTAGACATACACATTCCCGCAAGCAACTTAATTATACAGGGATTTTCCATTAGGATCAATCAGTCGACCGATCTATTGAAGTACTAATATATGTTTTATACCATTGTAATACACTGACAAACACCAATCACAGTGGATATGAGAGTCACATGATGAATCAAAGCTCATCACAAGTAGCTTTTCCACAAGCTGAGAAAATTAATACTAATATACAGAAACTGCACAGTTTTACTCACACAAACACTGAACACCATCATGGTAACACATTACATTTTTAAAAAGGCAATAAACATTAATTTAATAACATTAAATGTAACATAAAATCCGAATGTACATAACTGATAAGAAAAAAAAATATGAAGAAACATATTTCAACAAAAATATATAAAATGTGAAGCATCACACAGGGAATTGTGGGATTGTCAATTTACGTTTTTTCTCTGTAAATTATACAATGACTTCTTTTTCACTTCCAAAAACTGTATTTTGACTGTATAACGGTATTTTACTGTAAAATTACATTAAATGTATGATTAGATCTATCACAGTTATTCACCGTATATAATACGGAAACGTTCTATTAACCAATTAACAGTTTTTCAGCGTAGCATAGTCTTTTACCGTTAAAATCCCGATAGTTTTTCCCAGTGTGTGGACAGAAGTAATATCTTACCCTCGTAGGTGATGTGGAAACCGGGCTTGTTCTGCGAGTAGTCGCTGTGAAAGAAGAAGCTTGTCTCGTGGGTCGTGCTGAAGAAAGACTCGGGAACCACAGGCCCACTGAACCTGTCGATCACCGAACCCGAGTCCAACGTCCCGCCACGCACTTCCAGGTAATCGTGAACAGACTCCGTGGAGAAGTTCAGGAACTGCAGGTGAATCCCTGTTCATGAACAACAGGAGGAGAGATGAGGCGTTTAACAATGAGATGCTTGAAGAAAAGAAGAAAAATGGGAAACACTTTACAATAAGGTTCATTAGTTAACATTAGTTAATGTATTAACTACACTCTAAAAAATGCAGGCTTGTTTTAACCCAAATTTGGGTCAAATATGGACAAACATAGCCATTTTTTAACCCAATGGTTGAGTGCGTCCATATTTGACACAAATTTGGGTTAAAAGAACCCAGCATTTTTTGGAGTGTAACATGAACTAACCACGAGCAATACATTTGTTACTGTATTTGTTAATCTTTGTTAATGTTAGTTAATAAAAATACAGCTGTTTGTTCATGTTAGTTCACAGTGCATTATCTAATGTTAACAAGATTTTAATAAAGTATTAGTAAATGATGAAATTAACATTAACAAAGATAAATAAATGCTCAAATTAATAGCAGTTCATTATTAGTTCATGCTAACTAACTTATGTTAACTAACGGACAGAAATATAATATATGTCAATATATGTAAATTACATATATAATGTCAGTGCCCATGTATTTCTGCTGCCTATATGAGAATATATGCAAAATTCATACATATAAAACACATAGACATATATAAAACATTTATATTACAAAATATAGCAAAAATGGCCGTTTTCATGTAAGTGCCATATATTTTCCCGTATATGCACATAAATGTTAAATATATGTATATATGCACTTATTTCAATGCATCAGTTTCACATGCATGTATGTTTACATACATTTATTAAATATGTGGGAAACAAATATGTATGTCACATATTTATACTTAATGTTGTCCATATATGCGAGAAACCAATACTATACTGTAATATATGCAGATATATGGTATCATATATGGATGAACTCAAATATTTTCTTCACATGTTTGGACACATAAATGTTGCAGGCATATATTGCGTTCTCAGATAAGTCAAATATATGTATAGATATATGTCATGCTATTTAAAATATAAGTACATATATGTCCATATATTCCATTTTTGTATGGTTACCGACAAATTAGGATACATGTTCAAACGAAAGTTACAGGATACAAACCAAAGCCGACGGGAAGTTTAACCGTCCAGTTGCAGTCAAGCCCACTGGGATAATTCCCAGGAAAACCGGGACTCAGGATAACTCCATTCATCTCGGACAGGAATCCTCCACACTGAGCTTCAGAGTCGAGAGTCAACAGAGAGTCAGTGAAGAACAAGCACACATTACTATATATCACACATGCAATGCTTAGAGTAAGAGATTATCAAACAGATTTTACAAAATCCATTACAGATCTAGTGATACACAAAAATAACTCATTTGCACACTTGTGTTCTCGCTTCATATATATTTTACATGACATTAGATGATGTAAATCATGAATTTACACTCCAATATTGTTGAACACTTCATATTGTTGTGATGAAACACATGAAACAATGAAATCAAATTAGATGAAATGCCACAAATTCAGTGTTCTAAATTAAACTGTTGAATCCACATTCAATTGCTCAATTTAAAGAAGTAGCATTAAAATGGAATTATATAAAAATAAAACGATAATAAAAAAAAAATCAGTTCATAAAATGAAACACTACAAATTTAGTATTCTACATTAAATTGAGCTTAACTTTTAAATCCAAAGTCAATTGCTGAATTTAAGGAAGTAGAATAATTAAATTCAAATAATAATAAATAAATAATAAATTAACAATTTTTTTTTAGTTTCCAGTATCATACATGCAATGTAAAGCCCAATGCAATACTGAGAGAGAGAAATTATCAGATATTCATCAAGTCCAAACTCCATTACGGATCTAGTGATATGCAAAATGAACTCATTTGCACATATAAGAGAGCCTTGTGTTCTCTCTTCATATAAATAACAATGCAATGATGTGCAATAAGAAATGCTTTCAAATGCTAATGGCGTAAATGTGCCGCGTTCATTTTGAGAAAGTGATACATGTGTTATGTTTTCTCATAATGACTTTTTAAATTATAACCAGTAGAACTGGAATTGAAGACTGAAGTATATCCCCTTTATTTTACTGCGGTGTGTGTGTGTGTGTGTGTGCTTGTGTTTGCATTCGTCTTATTGGCAAATGTGTAATGAATGGCCTGATGGACTCGCTGTCCATTTACAGTGCTTTAGAACAGCAATTGAAATGTCAATAGAGAACATTGAATCTTCTGTTTACCCTGAAGGAGTTCGAATCCATTCAACTTCAAGTGTCATTCTTCAAAACACAGTCATGGTGGATTTCAACAACTGAGTCATGTGACAACTCATCAATTTCAGCAAGTAGAATTAAAATGGAATGAAATTTAAATAAAAACAATAAATAAAAAGTATTTTTCAGTTCATAAGATGAAACACCACAAATTCAGTGTTCTAAATTAAATTGTGCTGTGTTGTTTCTATGTAAAAATGTCAATAGATTGAATGATTTGCTCTGGCTCTTGTTTTAAATGATTTTGTCATTTATGTATATAATCTGTTGAAGTTGTACAAGCAGAATGTGGCGGTTGGTCGGTGTGGTATTAGCCCCGCCCCTCCTCCACTGTGATTGGACGGTGATGAGCCCTGCGAACTCTCGGTGACCGGTAAAAAACGCTCAGCGCCTCATTACGCTCATGGCGTTTTAAATACGCAGCGCTCCCATTGAAAACAATTTGAAAAATACGCCAGCCGCGTGAAAAAAACGCTTTGGTGGACAAAGGGCCTAACTTTTACATTTA